>CM051842.1:14452433-14897311 GCA_028451465.1 Erethizon dorsatum | reverse complement strand
AAAGTGCTTACTCGGTCAGGTTTTTCTTTATATATTCTAGGATAAGGTTTTGAAAAATTGATTTAACCTTTGTACATGCTTACATGGAATGTGCATGTCATTACAGCACCTTGTGGTACAGGGTGGAATCCAGTTGCCATTAAGTTTGGGAGGATCTGGAGCAACAACTGTCATGGAGGCGCTGATGACTTCTGGAGAGGGCTGGAACAGCACTACTTAGATCCAAAGTGTTGTAGTGAATGGGCAGTTGATCTGAGCTGGTGACGGTATTTGAAGGATTAAAAGAAATAGAGCATGGTAATAATATAAGAAATTGTTGTCTTCAAGACGACATCTAAGTTGTGTATAAGGAACATCTGTTTATCTTAATGCAGAGTGTTGTTTTTCCCAAAATGTGGATCACCTGGTACTGGTGATTCATAAGATTTCAGGTAGACTTTAGACAGCGTATGACACAACATTGTATTTATTGTACGGTGAGGAAGTCGTTCTACAGTTTTCTCTAGGTTCAGCTAATTATCTCAAGTAGAAAGTCTCTGTTGGATGCCAGTGAACATGTACAGCTTGTCTCGTGCTTGCTAACTTCCTTTTTTAGCAGAGAGAAAGCAGACTTTAAATGAGGGGCTTTCACCAGGCCAAAGAATACAGCTAGCATTTAATCTTACTGTTTTGTTTTCACTATAACTATTTTTAAAATTAGCTTCTAAATAAGGCAAATGCTACTGGATTTCCATCCTTATTTATTCACTTATTTATTTATTTATACTTTTGATTAAAACATAACATACAAATGAGAAGTAGGCATTTTTCTCAAAGGGAACCTACCTTTATAGCCAGCAACCAAATCTAGAAACAACATTACTTGTATTCCAGACATCTCCTGCTACTTACTAATTCCCTCTTTACCAAGGTTACCAATATTTTGACTTCTAGAATTATGCTTCATTTTGCATATTTTTGAAATTTATATAAAATAGAATCATGTTGTATAATAGATGTTCTTTTGTGTCTGGCTTATTTTGTTTAATATTATGTTTGTAAAATTCATCCACATTGTTGTTCACCTCAATGTAAACTTTTCAACTTTATTTATCCAAAGGATCTAAAGTGCTCTTGCCCACCCCCCTTCAGCTCCATGGAGAGAAAAGCCTGATTGAAACAATACACCAATAGCCAGGGTATTAACAATACTTTAGGAAAGCTTTGCACAAGGAATTGTGAGTAGGAAGCAAGAATGAGATAGGAGAGAGACTCCCTTTTAGATGTGCTCTTTGTGAACTAATGGGTGATTCAACAGGAACAGTAAGGACTGTCTTGGCTTTCATCTCTAATATGTGTGACCAGATAATATTTTATTTTGATTATAGACTGTGCCTTACTCTTACCATTTGTTACAAATTTTATGGGCATGGTAAAGGGATATATAATTTTCACATTCAATGACATAGGAAGAAAGGAAAGGAAGGGAGTGTGAGTAAAGAGAAAAGGAGAATGGAGAGGTAGAGAGGGATTCTTATTGCCATGGATTTATTCCTGGGCTCTCTATTGAGCTCTTTTGAGCCTTAGACATTCAGCTTATCTCTCTGAGTTTACAGAAATATTACTGAATGTTTTGTTGTGAGTTCTATGCAAGATCCATACTTAGATCTTTGTCTTGTCTACTTCCTCTAGAGGTAGGTACCCAGGATTTTGGCACATTATTTTGAAGGAAGGTGGTATTATTTTCTGCCAGACTAATTCCTACGTACTATAATTTTTTTCTGCCTTATAATTCTGTCTGTGTATTATGCTTCTCCTTCCACCTTCTCCTAGAACCAGGAAAAAAACTACATTCTGAAAAAATGCCACCTCAACTTATCTGAGCTGCATTATAATGAAATAAAAAGTAAAACAGTTCTAAGTAAGTAGTTTCATTATCTCCCAACCTTTCCCCATTATTCAACAGAAGAAAGTCTCTGATATCCATTATTTATATTGTGATAGAAATGAATTATCTTAAAAAGTTAGCCCTTGGGGGGTCCATTTTCATTTTGCTCTTGTAGTTATGTTATTTATGGTTTATAAGGTGTTCCAAATCTTAAATACAGGATGATTAGATATTTGGAGGGGCAGAAGTTTCTTCACTTTACCTATTCAACATTTATAATATATCAAATACCTATTATGTGCTAATATCTGTACTGGCTGATGAGAATATATTTTTCCTGAAATTATATTATAATTAAGATTTGCTCTAAAGGTAAAGCTGAAAGAAGAGGAAAAATAGGTCCTAGAGTTTTAGTGTTTGGTTTTCTCCTTTACCTATTGCTTCTTGCTCCAACAAGATACATTGCATGAGGAAGTCTCCTCCTCAACTATAGTGGTTGGTTGTCCAATTCCCTGAGGACTCCAGGTAGGTCACAAAATTACAAGCTATTTGAAGCAGGAATTCCCTTCCTCTTGTGAGTAATGTAGGAGGAGGGTTCTGACATGGAGTAAGAAATTGGATTAAAAGACCCAATGGTCCTCCTAACCTGAGAATGTAGTTATACAGTGAGTGCCAGTTCTCCAAGGGGTGGGTAGCTATTTGTTATATCATAGAGTAGGCTTATATAGTGTTTTATCACTTTTACATAATTTCTACCAACATTTGAGTCTCAGTGTAAACCTAGAAGCAGACATAATTTTCACCCCTTTTTCAGAGATGAGAAAATTCAAACATACTACATGCTCATTGACCTTAGATCAATGAGATTTTAACTCTCAGACATGATTTCTTTTTTTGTGCTATTTTTTATTAGTATGTATTTGTAGTACATGTACTACAAAGGAGTTTACATTCCTTGTGGGGAGTTGGCACATGTAGATAATACATCTTAATTCTTTTTTTATCTTCTTTCCCTTTCCTCCTTCCTCTTTCCATCCAGCTCTTGAGTCTATTCTTTTTTTTTTTTTACTGCAATAGGCCAGATAAGAAATTAAAAATGCCAAGTCTCATAATGCCACTATGTTTTGAAATTCTAGAGGAAGTCAGAAAAATGGTAGTAGCAATACAGATATTTTCTATTTCTTTTGTACAAAAATTATGGTGTCGTCTATGGGAGAATTCTTTGAGCCTCAAAAGTCTTAGATTGTGTAAGTGTATGCAACTGAAAGAGATTTTAGGACTTTTGATTCTATCTTACAAAACAATCCCCATGACCTAAAAGAAAGCAAGTTCTTAGGTGACCAGGGACTCATTTTGTAGATCTTATGCTTTCTAGGAGGTTCAGTGCTCAATACATGATTCTTACAAATAATTGTATAAACAGACATGCTGTTTTTTTTTAATCACTTCTGTTAAACAGATAAATGGACCAGACTTAACTTAGTGAAATCTCTCCAACACTACCTCCAAGTAGATATGGTTGAAATCCATTAACATCTTTAAAAAATATATTATATTGGTTATTGTTTTGTTTCAAAATGGAAGAGTAGGCTGGGAACCAACATTAGGGTATATTTTATTAAACAAATATGTTAGAGTTAAGGAAAATGCCACCTGGCACTTAAATTTATCATGGATGGAATAGACAAACACCAAAAGTTGAGTGATGGGGTTAAAACAGAGTTCTCATTTCAGTAAATAAATTTTATCAGAAAGAATACAGTTAGATTAGCTCTAATCTACTAAAACAACTGCAGCAGCATATTTTAGAAAGAAAGGCACAATGACAGATTAAAAGGTTTGATAGAGTTGGTGTTTTATACCTTTGAAACTGATTTTCTTGCAGTTAACCTCTTGGAATAACAATAGTACTGTGTTCATAATGCTACAGAGAACTTTAAGGAAGTAAAGATTTATTCCTTTCATGTGTTAATTATTTTAGTAGGTCTTTATTTGAATGTGCTGCAATGGATTTAATGGAGTAGGTTATATTTTTTAGAATATAATGATTTTGAAACTGCCTTTTAATTTGATTTTAGTAGTGAGAATTATGATTATATTTTGGATCAAATTCTGAATTTTTCTCTTTACAGATTAATTTTTAGCAATACAATTTTCTTAAAATGACAAATCTATTGGGTGAAAATTCCTTAAGAAAGTACACTCAATTTCCAGGTCCATATCCTTTTGTTAGCAACATTAATTCCAAACTCTACATTGGGTAGAAATGTAGATGAATCACTATTTGCTTTTTTATTTTTCATCTGTAATTTGTTGAAAATGTGCCTGGAATTTTGCTGCTCAGCTGAGAATACTCTGATGAAAAGCAAAACATTAAAGCCTATAATTAGCTATTTGTATTTTCTTCTCTGCCTTAGTAATGTCCTTTAAGTTTTCTTCTAGCTTGAAATTGGAAAAAGTACCCAAAATGAGATTCCCTGTACAAAAAAAACAAAACAAAACAAAAAAAAAAAAAAACACAAAAATGATGGGTAGGACTTGGAATGCCAGAGTTAAGAACAGCAAAAATAATTGAGGCACAATCATTCAATATTGTTTTAAATTATACATTCAGATTTAGTATCTACTGTAAAACAAGAATTGTGAACAATATAATACCCTCTTCCTTTCTTATAGATATTGGGGCCTCTATATTTAAGACAGAAAACAATTGCTTTACTAAAAGAGCAAGCAATGAGGTATACTGGATATGGTATGGGCTTTGAGTAGACGATTCAGGTTCACATTTCACTTACCACTATTAACTATTTTAATGACCTTCAATGCTGTCTTAATTTGGAGTTCTTTACAAAACAGACCTCAAGAGAAGAATTTGGGTATGGTCCAGGTACCTAATGCAGAGTTAGCAAACCACTCCAAATGTTAGTGTCTTAAAACAATCACAGCACATATTTTTCTCACAAATCTGAAATTTAGGCATAGCTCAACAGGGATATCTGGTCTCTGTTTCTTTTGGCTCCTAGCTGGGAGATAGAATCACCTGAAGCCTCACTAGCCTATACAGCATTGATGCTGGATGCTGGGTGGGACCTTGGCTAGAGTATATTGACTAGAGAACCCACACCTGGCCTTTCTCTGTAGCTATTTGGCTTCCTTGGCAGAGCAGCTGGCTTCCAAGAGTAAGCCTCTTACAAAGGCCAGGTAGGAGTCATACTGCCTGTTATGACCTAGTCTGAGCAGTTGCATTGCAGCTTTTCTACTGTAATCACAGGCTCGCTCAGATTGAAAGGGAAGGCACATATACTCAACTTCTTCGTGGAAGAGTGTCAGTGTCACGTTATAAGAGTATGTGGGATGTGATATATTAGTGCAGCTTTGAAAAATATGCTCTCCTATAGGGTTCAAGTAGCTTATTTGGGAGTTGATCTAAGGAAGCCAAGCAAGGGTTGTGAGGAAGTAAAATAAGGGAGGGAGAAAAGCCACTAAAGGACACATTAGTGAGCAAGCGACCACTATGAGTGACTGAGGCTTAATTCAACCAGGAAACTTTTATAGTCTCCATGGAATACTCACTAGAGTAGTCTCACTGAACAATAGGGAGGTGGGGTGTTTATGCATTATCTTTTTTATTTTATTAAAAAACCCCAAAATTTCATAATCAAATAATAAGAGATAACAATATTTATTATACTGTATATCGTCATCTCCACAGTAGTCACTCAGAGTACAAGACATGCCCCAAAATATTCTTACAAAAAAGAAACAAACAGATTGCCTAAGTCTTGCCCTTGAGGTGAGAATTCCTTGGCCTTTCAGACTTGCCATGCAGAAGGTTGAGCATGCTCTGTGAATTCCTTGGACTGAGTCACATAACCTTTTGCTATAGGAAGCTTTTGGCATATGCGGGAAGTATCTACAAGGTAGTAGGTGACATGCAAGGTGGACCCCAGGGTTGATGGATGAGACATTGACAGCTTCTGCCACTTGACAGATTTCCTAGGATGCTTGCTGTAAAACAGCATTTCATTATAGGGTATATTTTGTGGCACATACCACAAAATTTATAGACAACTCAATTTTTTGCCTTTCTGACCAATGTTTTTCCATTTTTACCTTCTTGGAAAAGTAACACTATAGTTATCAGAGGGACTAGTTCTTTTTAGTAGTGAGGGATCTTTATAATAGTAAAGTTATTTAAAGTTGTTAAAAACCGTGTTTCTCTTTCTGTGAATAATGTGCATCTTTTGCAATTTGTGATACAAATCTAGGTAGAACTGGACTGGAGTGTGGGAATATTAAAAAGACACTGAACACAAATGCTATGGTTAGAATGTATCACCCTGATTTGATAGTCATCAGTGTGATAGTATTAAGAGGTGGGGCCTTTAGGACGTGGTTGTCACAAGGATGGTTGTCATTGATGGAATTAGTGCCCTTAATAAGACATGTGAGGAGGCTGCCACCAATCCCATTTGCTCTTTCACCTCCTCCCTGTGAGGACAAAGCGTTCATCCCCTTTACAAGATGCAGCGACAAGGGCCATCTTGGAGGCAGAGACTAAGTCCTAACCAAATACCAGACTTATTGGAGTCTTGATCTTGGACTTCTAGTCTCTAGTACTATGAGAAATAAATTCTGTTCTTTATAAATTACCCAGTTTCAAGTACTTTGTTTAACAGAACAAATGGACTAAGACAATCAGAGTGATGTTCTTCGTTGCTGCTTGATTATATTTGTGTGAATGTGTTTAAATTACTTACCTTATTGAAGCTTCTGTTTCCTCATCTGGCAAATGGGTAAATGAATGCTTAATTTACAGAGCTACTGTGGGCAGGTTGGACAACATGAAAATTCACATTCAATCATTTAATATCAGAGGGAGAAATGACTGGATAATTTATCCAGTAAGTAGCATTTATAAAATATTTGTGGTTTGTGATATTCATATTCAATTTGATGTCATGTGCTTGATTTTACTATTCATATATATCAAATATATTTTTAATGTAGATGGCATCTTTGAGCTAAATTTCTTTTTTTTTTTTTTTTGTCTTTTTGAGACAGGGTCTCACTATGCAGTTCAGGCTGGCCTTGAACTCACTTTGTAGCCCAGACTGGCCTCAAACTCATGGTGATTCTCCTGCCTCAGCTTCTCAAGTGCTGGGATTACAGGCATGTGCCACCATGCCCAGCTTGAGCTAAAGGTTTTAAGTAATCACAAAAGATATAATCCCAAATGCCATAATTCTGAATATTAAAATCATGAAATATATTAATCCCTAAAGCCTCAAATTTACAAAAGATTTAAATCTCAAATCCCGAAAGCCAAAATCTCAAAAACCACAATTCCTATCTTCATAAAAGGGACTACATAAGAGGAGTAGAAAGCTGAGTTCTGGGAAGGGATTAGTGAGTTTTCAGTTGTGTATATGCAAGATAGTTGCACCATGTTAGGTGGAAAGAACACTTGGAAAAACAGTACTTTTTAGTATGTCAAGGAATTTCCAGAGAATATTAGTATCTATGAGGGGACTAATAGATCTGACACCTAGAAGATAAATGTGAAGTTATTCTCTAAGGAGAGCCATGCCCTAAAAGAAAAAAAAGTGGCTAATCATCATGATGTAAGATTTAAAAATGTAGTTTGTGAACGTGAAAGTCAACCAGCTCTTATGTACTACGTCCATGCAATTGCCCACAATTTCTTCCTATAATAAACTTTCTCATATGTTGAGTTTTATTTTTAGATTTTTATTTGTCTTTTTCTCTTTTCAGTGTTTCCCCACTATTCTAAAATATCAGATTTGTTTTTTGGTATAAATTGCATAGAGACTTTTAGAGAGTCCTAATTTGTTTTATGTATTTTTTGCAAATTTGACTCCATGGAAGTTCATTATCACAGTGTTGACTTTGTGTGTAAGCATTGTGAGCGCACATATGTAAAAAATATTGAAAACTCAGTAAACGAAGAGGTTTTTCTCCATCTGCATTTATGAAAGAAATTGAGATCTTTGCTCATTGAGAAGCTTCAATGTGATGGTCACCCATCATGGTTTTTAATCAATCTCATCTAGTGACTTGTCCATCATGGAATATCAGATGCTTAAGTTGTAAAACTGGATACATATATTTGCTAACTACAGTGATGTGCATCTATACATATTGTTTTTTGATCTACTAACTTATGAATATGATTTATCTGTGTATAACTTTTATTCCTGTATGATTGTCATTAATATACCTCAGTGTTTATGCTTGCAAACTTATGTATGTTCATTAACCTTGAGACAAAGCCCACAGCTCTCATCCAGAGAAATATAGACATATATTCATTTTGAGACATTTAGTGCAGCATAAATGTGGCTAATATTAACATATCTGCATTAATTTAAATGTGGTTTGGTGTAATTTGAACCACCCACAGAGTTTTCCTTTGGAAACACAGGCATATGACTCTTTCAATCCCCCACTGTTTGTGATTTGGACTCTTGCAAATTCACCTATGAAGTATCCTTTAAGAACTGTTAGACCTTTCAATACCCTTACCTTTTAAGATGAACGCATATGATTTATTAGCTACAATATTTAACTTCTACTTTTATTATTAAAATACACAAAATTTACATTTAGTGCTTTTTTGAAAGGCAGCCTTCCTCTTTTCTCTCATTTCCTTGTAGCATACGTAGCATTTTCTACTATCCTAGGGATTCCTTTTTCACGACCCAGATGCATTGTGGAAAACAGGAGAGACTGTTTTTTTTTTATGCTCCATGATTTTGTAAGTCAGGAATTGGCAGGATCAGCTGAGTGGATGATCTGCTCTGTGAGTTGTGAACTGAGGCCACTCAGTGATATTCAGTTGGTAGCTAGTCTGATCTGAAGGGTTCATGAGTACCTGTATGTCTAGCATATTAGCAGGAATGGATGCAAAGCACAGCTCAGCTAGGTTACTTTTCTTCTTCCTTCCATCTCCACATGGTCGTCCATCACAATAGTCAGACTTCTTCCATGGTAACTAAGGGTATCAAGGTGAAAGGTCCCAGGCTTCGTAAAGCCTTGGCCCAATACTGGTATAGTGCCTCTTCTACCCTTGTAGTTATTTGTGAAACAGGTGAAGCTTGCGAAGATTCAAGAGTTAGAAAAATAGACCCCATATCTCAATGCGAGTGTTATGATATCATCAGTGGATTAAATATGAAGTGTCCCTCAAAAACGCATGCACTGATGGCTTGATTCCCAATGCAGCAGTGTTCAAAAGTGGAGTATAGAGAGGTGATTGGATCGCAAGGACACTAACCTCATCACTGGATTAATCCACTGATGATTTCATAGCCTTTAAGAGGTGGGGGCCAGTTGGAAGAACTAAGTCATGGGGGTGTGCCTTTGAAACCTCTATCTTACCCTTGCCCCCTCCCCTGGCTCTTTCACCCTTTCTCTTCTTCTCCTATGCCATGAGATGGGGAGCTTTGTTCCACCATTCCTTTCTGCCATGATTTTGCTCCCTTGCCATTGGTGATGGAACCAGCTGACTATGAACCAAAGCCTCTGAAACTATGAGCCAAAATAAACATTTTCTCTTTTAAATTGTATACATTAGGTATTTTATCCCAACAACAGAAAGGTTACTAATAGAGGGAGGAGTATAAAATGATTTTCATCTTTCTTACTGCTGTGTGTAGTACAGTATGAATCTCAAAAGAAACCTCACGGAAAGATCTATAATTTCAGAAGTGAACCATATCATGCCTGAGAACAGAGTCTGAGGCCAACATGATAGAACTTAAATTTTTATTCTGTCACATTCTAGCTTTGGGCCTTCTAGCAAGTTGCATAATCTTTTCCTGCCTGAATTTTTGTCATTTGGAAAATGGAATGATAATATCTACCTGACAGAGTTGAGAGAATTCTCGTTATGTGAGAGAAGTAACACATGTAATGAATTTAGGAATATTTCCTCTGACATGATGAATGTTTGGAAGACAAGAGTTCAACTGCTGGTATATAATTTATTTCTCTCTTGCTCCTGGGGAAATATTCCTGGGAAAATAAAAAGGAGGGTGACTTGGTTTCATCTCCTTATGAACATACTAATAAAATCTGGTGAGTAGACTAGTGTTCATAAGGAGGAGAATTCATGTCTATTGACTGCTTTGGCAGAATGCCTTTGGTTCTGGATTGCTCATGGTAAATACATCTAGGGTCTATGGGTTTATGGAACACGGCTCTCTGGAAAATGTCATAAGAATATTGTAGCCATCTGGTTGTTAATGAAGATATTTCATAAGCTAAAATATTCCCTGCAGCATGAGGTAATTGCACACTTGATTTAGAGAACTCATTTTTGACTACAGGTCAGAGAATATATTTCTAATGTGGGAAGGAAGGGGCTGGGAATTCTATCATTGATGTCATGAACCTCTCACAGTTTCATGCATGCTTCTTGAGTACTTGTATCCTTGAAATGATTAGTAAAGCATGTTATTGCATAGTATTTCTGACTCGTGTGTTTGCTTTGGTAATCTCCTCTTTCACATTAACTCACTAAATTCTAATTATAGCAGTTACTAAAATGATATACATTTTTAATCTCTGGTTTTTCCCCATGGAAAAATGAGGGAGAAGAAGCAATCTTAAGTATTTTTATGGCTTATGTAATTTTACTTTAATTGAATTACTGGAGGCCCCACTGGCTTATATTTACTTGAAGTTATGTTATTATTCTATGGGTATCTAAAGTTTTGTACCATACATTTCTTACAATCCCGATGTCCTTCAGTTTGTTGTTGAGGTAGCTAAAATATTTCAAATGTTTCAGAAACATCAGCTGTGATATTGAGAATCATTCCTATGCTTCTCTGAATCATATATTTGTCTATTGCTTTAGCCAAAATTTTGAAATAAGGCTTTGATTTAGAATATGTGCAAGTATAGTTTCCATGTTTTCTATGTAGTTGATAATTCCAAATGATTTCTAATCCAAATACAATTTTTTTTTTTGGTTTTGGAATTTGCATTCACATTTACATATGGGTATGCCAGAGGTCTGAAACTCTACTCTTCAAACAAAGTCAAACTGATTAAATACAGCCTGGAAAGAAATCTCCAGCTCCTCAAGATATGCAGTTTACAGAGTGCGTTTAGATCTGTTTACAAAAAGATCACGCGAAGGAGGCAGGGAACCTAAGGAGGTTCCCTGCCCAGTTTTTCTCCCTTTCCTTATGACTTTGAAATACTACTCAATGCCAAGGGCCTCTCCAGAAAATGTATGAAATATCCCCACTTTCTTTCAGAGCTTACATTACGTATATAGAAGTAATTATATAAAAAGGAAACCTAAAATCCTGTCTTCTGTTGAAGGACACAACTTGGTAAGTGACCAAAATTTAGAGTGGCTGGAATCGATGCAGCAACCATGCTATAAAGTAGTACTTATTTTCAGTATGTGATTTCACAAATCAAAGATTCACTGGGGATAAATAAAGGAAAAAAATAATGTCACAAACAACATCAAAACAAAACAAAAAAGTATTGGATATACTGCACTGCAGAGATACACATAACAAGAATAATAATATGCTACAAAAGATTCTTTAGAGATCTACTCAATTTGCCCACCTAGTGACACTAAAAGATAGGCTGGACAAAAAATGTTAATCTGTTTTTATTAATGAGAAACCAGGGCTTGGTGAGATTGATTGACCTCTAGCTCATATACAACAGAGTGGCATAACTGAGGATCTGTGTACACTTAAACCATGTCTATGTGAAGTCACCATATAAATATACTGATCAATCAACTGAATTCAATTGAACCAACTTTTGCTGAAGCACCGTGCTAGGTGAGATGTTTATTATGTGTTTAGAGATGTAAATTTGAAGAGAAAATATGTAGCATTCATTCAAATAATCTCAATGAAAGGTAGAATGGCAAAGTTTTATTTATTTTATTTTTAAATTTTTTATTAGTACTTGTTTGCAGTACATGTAGTTTATACTCATCTTGGGGAGTGGTTACATGTACATACTACAGCTTGTTTCTTTCTTTTTTTTTTTTAATCCCCTTCCTTTCCGCCTCCCTCCCTCCTCCTCCAATTCCCCATCCTGATTTTCATTCTTGTTGATATTATTAATCATAGCTCATTTTATGGCATATAATGTTTACATTCATTGAAGTTATTAGGTTCCTGTACATGGCGTATCTTTTTTTTTTTTTTTTGTGGGTACCGGGGGTCGACCTCAGGACCTCGTGCGCCAGCAGGCGCCCATGCTGCTGAGTGATATCACTGGCCCTCTTTTCATATGTGGGTTCCAGGAGTTGAACTCGGGCCCTTGCGCTTGCCAGGCAGGCGCTAACGCCTCTGAGCCATCTCACCAGCCCTACATGGCGTATCTTAATGCTACTTATTTCCCCTTTCCTTCCTCCTCACCCCTTGCCCTTGTTCCCTTGGACCAATTCCCTATTGCAAGAGATCCAGCCCCTTCTATCCATCCTTCATTATTCTCTCAAATGAGAGATAGCATATGGTATTTAAACTTGTGTGTCTGCTTTATTTCACTCAACATTATATTTTCCAGGTGCATCCATTTTCCTATCAATTTCTCAAATTTGTCATTCTTTATAGCCAAGTAATATTCCATTGTATATAGATAACACAATTTCTTTATCCAATTGTCTGTTAACAGGTATGCAGGCTGTTTCCAGGATTTAGTAATTATGAGTTATGCTGCTATAAACATTGGTAAGCATGTATTCCTGTAGTATGATGACTTAAGCTCTTTGGGGAAGATATCTAGAAGGGGATTAGCTGAGTCATATGGAATTTCTAATTTCAATTCTTTGAGAAATCTCCATACTGCTTTACATAGTGGTTGTACTAGTTTACATTCCCATTAGCAATGATGGAGGGTTCCTTTTCTCCCACAGCTTTGCCTTGATTTGTTGCTTGATTTCTTAATAATTAAGAATGGCAAAGTTTTATACAAGTGACTTGATTTATCCAACTTTTACATAATATAAATTAAAAACCCTATGTATCTTACTATTGTCTCTTTGGATGTAAAAAAGTGGGATAATTTGTATTCTATCCTCACAGACGCCAACTCAAAACAGTAAGAATGATCTGATATCTAAAAATGAGTGAGACTCTGGCTTAGTTCACCAATGCATTTAAATTACTTCTAACCCCATATGATGAGTGGCTTCCCGTTGGAATCTGGCATAAATATTTAGAGAAGAAGTTGGACTTGCTACTAGTAGATAGTATTATTACTGAATGAAGACTGGATGCTTGAACTAAATGTGGTTTTGAAATGTAAGTTTGCCCTTATGTAAATCAGGCCTCGGAGTTCTCAGCTATTTTTCCTCAGTATACACAAAGCTCTACTGCAAGGTCCAATAAGCATTCATAGTCTTCTCCAACTGTCTTGGCAACATTGATTCTTGTAGAAGCCAATAGGATACATTCCGGCTTTGCACAGAATATTAAAAAAAGAAAAGAAAAGAAAAACTAACCTTATGGATGTTAATTAAGTTAATGGGACAGGGAATTTGACGTGAAATAATCTTTGATATTTTGATGTTATTTGACCCGTGTTTAGTTTTATAAAATAGGAATTTCTTTAGTGAGTTTTATAACTTATTTATATAACTAAGTTTATTGGTACATTTTGGATATACATAATGATCATTTAATCATGGGGAATTTGTACGTGTACAGGATATATTTTGATTTCTCTATTTATGTAACAATATCTAAATAGTATCACTTTAGAAATAGTGAACAATAAAATACAGACTTCTGTAATATAATAGTGTATGTAATATATGTATGAGTGTTAAGAATAGTTGGTATTTATGAAAACATAAAAAACCAAAAAGTAGTTATGTAAATAAAATAAACATTTATTTTCCTCTCATATAATGTAGCTTGGAGTGGTAGTTCAACTGGTTTCATTCTCTCTTCCTATCATTCTTGTTACCTTAGTTCTTGGTGTTTATTTGTGAAAGATGGCTACTGCAGATCTAATTTTTTTTGGCGGTAATGAAGATTGAACCCAGGGCCTTTGCACTGAACTACATCCAGTCATTTTTGTATTTTTTATTTTGAGATAGCTTCCTAAGTTACTAAGTTGTCCAGGCTGGGCTGGAACTTTCTTGTTTTTTCTTTAATGTGTTTATTTTTTTAATCAACAATAGTTCCATGATCTAATTCAAGATAAAATATATTCATTTTAATAACTACCTAGTATTGAACATAAGCCTTCCCAGAATAAACAATTAAATTGCCTTTATTTTTACGTAACAAGTAGAAATCTGTGTGTAAATCCACATACCAGAATTCTGTTGGTCATATCACATTGCCAAAAATTCAGTAAATGTAATTATACACGATCTTTCCCTTTCATATTATTTTATTCTGGAACCTTAATAAGTTACTGATGTTAACTTAATTGTGTGAATTCTTGAAAAAATATAATTCCACTTGGAAATTTTATTTGCAATAACATTCTTTCAATTGCCAATCTATCACTTTCACTTAATAAATTTTACAAAATGTGTATCAAGAATTATTTTAATCCATAATATTCATTTTACTATTAATTGGCCTAGAAATGGGGGCCCTGTTATCACACTTTATCTGTTAATGGTTGTGCTGAGTGTTTCTCTTAAGGCACAAAAAGGCCCTTTATCCATTAAACTACATGCCCTAGAATCAGAAATTCCATTTATTTTGGTTTTATTTCTATTGATATAATGAGGAATAAAGTATGCGTTAAACAACAAGGCACCTCTGCAATTTTGGGGGCCAGGGAAGGAGGGACATGTGAAGTGGACCAAACATGCTGCCCATGATTTGGTAGGTTGCAGGAAGTCTGCAAGTTATCAAGGGGCTTCCTTTCTTCTCCCAAATGCATTCTCACTCATAGCAAGAAAACTGCTTATTACTATTTGCCATACACTCTTTAGATCCCTGCTAAGGTCACTACAGATGGAAAAGGATGGCTTCTACCATAGCTAGTCAGAGAAACTCTCAGGAGGGAGGCCAAAGTGTCATTTCCTGGGACTGAAAGGTCAGTGCTCCCCTTATTTATTCTTCCCCAGCAGGCTGCTCTGCAGGTCACCTGGCAAATGCATTTTTCTTCCTTAGATCCAGTAGCAATGTACTCACAAATGGCACTCTAAAAATGGCATGTCACACGTAATTGCCTGTGTCAGTTGCCAATCGATTTTGTGGGTGACCAGTCAGCTTCTTTGATTAGGGTGCAGAGTAAGTGCCACCAAGGTTACTGGTTGATTTCTCCTTTGTGGTTACATATTGGCTCACCACCAGGCATGAGTTTTCAGATCCAAGGACAAGTGTCAATAGAAGGTGCAATACAATGTAGCAGGAAAACACAGTATCTCAGGTTTTCTGACAAGTGGGCAGAATATTCCAATAGGAAGAATTTGGAAAGAATGATAAAGTAAGCAGTGTACACGTTTCCAGCCATTTTGCTAAATTTTATGTCAGGAATAAACAAAGCCAGTGAAGTGGGAGCTGGTAGGTCAGCCTTCTGGAGGTCCTGGGATATTAGTATGATTATCAAAATAGGAATGAAGGCAAATATCCAGTTATCAGACAGTGGATATTAATATGGGGATAAACAGGGGAATCAAAAGGCTCCAAACATGGTTTCATTATCACAGTTGAATCTGTGATGCTGTAATACTTTTAGCACCTAGGCCTTGGCCTTTATGTGGCAATCAATGGACCTTAGCTAAAAAAGGACAAGTAATGAAACTGTTGGGAATTACGCTAGATCCAAAAAACCCTGGCCAATTGAGCTGCATATATGTGTTGTTAACCCATAGGAAGATGGATGAATAGTTCAAAGATTCTCAAATGTGAATGTGTAGTAGATCACCTGGAGGTCTTGTTAAACATGGAATACTGAGCCCCACCCCACAGAGTTTCTGGCTTAGTCGTCCTGGAAAATTTGTATTTCTAATATATGTCCAGATGATGCTGATACTCTTGTTCCAGTACCTGTACATTGACTATCACTGGGGTAGATCAGTTCTATTTCTTTGTTACTGGAGCAACTGGAGATTCCATTTTGCTTCTGGTTCAAAAAACCAAATCATACTCATATGTTTTTTGCCCTTCCTACCTGAGATGTCCATAAAATGATAGTAAAATAATAAGCCACAAATCAGAAGGGAATCTCTAATTTCTGAAAGATATGTATGCCATCCAAAAAGACATCTTTTGATGGACAAAACAAAGTGGGAAATAGCAGGCTAGGCAATGCAGGAGAGCTCTGCTGCTGAGAGAGAGTTTATTTTCCAAGACAAGTCATGGAAAGTTCCAGGCTCAAAGTTAGCAGGAACAATGCAAACTGGAAGGGTACTTAAAAGGGGGCTGGGGTGTGTGCAGGAGCTGACTACATGAAATATTATCCAAAGAATGATTGTACCGATTCTCATAACTCAACAACTGCCCATTACAGTGCTTTGTCAGTAGGATAAAATGAACATGTAGACAAGCAATTGATTTTAATGATGAAAGTATAACCAAAGACCACTATATGTTTGACAAAAACAGCAATAGATACAAGAGATAACAGAGACCAACTGAGGCTAGGAGAAATAGAGTTCTGGAAATAGAATAAAACAAAGAAATCTGTAGTTGGTATTCTCAGAGTGATGAAATGATACTGACTACAACACAAACACAGAAATATATGGAAAAGAAAATAAAAATTGAGGGCCTGTGAGATGGCTAAGCGGCGTAAGCGCCTGCCTGGCAAATGCGAGGGCCCGAGTTCGATTCCCGGAACCCACATACGAAAAAAGGGGCCGGTGATATCGCTCAGTGGCACAGGCGCCCGCTGGCACGCGAGGTCCTGAGGTCGACCCCCAGTACCCACAGAAAAAAAAAAAAAAGAAAAGAAAAATTGAAGAACAAGAAAGAGCTCTTGGGGATTAAAAATATGATTGTCAATGGGTAGTTTCAAATAGAATTTTAGGAGAACTCTTATAATAAAGAGAAAATTTGTAGAAAATGTGGGAAAAGATAAGTAACACAACAGAGTGATCCATTTGGCTAATAGGAGTTCTGGAAAGAGAATAGAAAATTAAGAGGAATAAAGATATATTGGGAGTACATTTCCTAAAGGTGAAAAAATTTTTTTCACTGTGTTGAAGGAATCTAATGAATATTGAATAAACGAATGGTCAAAGACAAAACCAGGCACATAAAATTTCAGGATACAGTAGATAAAAGAAGAATTTAAAATCTTTTTAGGGTAGGGTCATGAGTTTACCCACAAAAATATGGAAGCAGATTCCTCTTTAGTGAACTGGAATATAAGAGACAATGGAGAGGTAAATAAAAGGGGAAATTGTTTTATATGTAAAAGGTTATACCCTGCCAAGTAAACTAAAATTAATACTACCCAAAATTGGAAAGAGTACTGTGTGAGAATGAGATAAATTTTCTAGAGAGTTGGGGAGAAAATTTCCAGAAAAAAATTATATCTATTACAAATAGTTTGCTTCTGGAGAGTAGGACTGATTGATATATGTGTGTGGCAGAAGGTAGGAAGAATTTTTGTGTTTTGTTATATAGCCTTCAGATTATTTTATTTTTACTGAGTGCATGCATTATTTCTCAAAAATTAACAAGGAAGAAGCAAAACCCAAAAGTCCTTTGTCACTGAAAGGGTGCTGCAGCTTTAAGATAACATGCATGATGAATACACAATTTTTATGAATTCTTCCATTCAGGAAACATTGGCTGAAATAGCTGCCTGTTGTAGAGAAATATCTTAGGAACTACAGTGCAGAACTAGCTGTTTATATCAGCAACAACAGTCTTCTTCCTAGCTGTATTAAGCTCAGCTGCTCAGCAATATGGGCAATCAGGAGTCGAATTAAAGAGAAGTACTTTCTTTTCATCCTGTAAAACGTAGTTTCAAGGGTTAGTATAATGTTGAGAACTCAAAAAAGATACAAATACAAATGTGAAAATATTCCAATATTGAGTATCAGTACTTAAAGAAAAACCACAAATCAATAAATTAGCTTTTAAAAAAATATGGCAAATAAGGGAATGATTCACTATAAGGTCAAATTATATATACCAAGAGAGATTGAGCATTTTTTTTTTTGTGGGTACCGGGGGTCGACCTCAGGACCTCGCGCGCCAGTGGGCACCAGTGCCGCTGAGCAATATCACTGGCCCTTTTTACGTATGTGGGTTCCAGGAGTCGAACTGGGGCCCTCGCGCCTGCCAGGCAGGTGCCTACGCCGCTGAGCCATCTCACTGGCCCAGATTGAGCATTCTTGCACAGTAACTAGTATGGTTTCAGAATAGGCAAGAACTCTTGAATCTAATTTTCCTCTGTGAGAGAGACAGATTCGGCAAATGAAAGAGAGGTGATGATAATCTCAGTTGAGTGAGGGAAAGCTAATAGAAATGGCGAATACTGTATCTGCTACATGGTTATGAACAGGTACCCATTTTTCTAAAGTGTATAACTCAGACCGAGACTTAGCAATGCACCACAATCCTCAACCCTACACAATTTAAGTGGGATCCTTTAATGGCAAGTTTAGGAATGAAGTGGAGTGAAGAATGTTCCTTAAAAGAACAACTGAAAATAAGCTGAGCAGAGGGGGAGGGAGAGGAGAAACCTTAGACGAGATCTACAGGTAACTCTATTTACTGGCCAATTGCATTCTAACTGACCAGTTTGACTCACTTGGGTTATTTACATATTAAATGGATAACTATTATGTTCAGTTGGCACATATAAAGGCACGAATATCAAGATTTAAAGTCAAGCTAGTAGACTAGAGGAGTAGCTGGAGGAAAGGATAACTAAGGAAGGAAAAAAATGGGCCCAGAGAGGCAGATCAGGGAACATCTATCTAGATATAAGAAAAAAAAGATGATTTCTGGTTTGCAACAAGTAACAAACTGGGAGGTTGCCTTAGCACACCTACCGTGTGGTGGATTGTTGGCTGGGCGATTTTTGATTTATAAAGCATAAAGGATGGGAAGGACATCAGCATGGTGTCCTGTGAGGAGAGGATAAAGAAAGGGAAATTCTATAGAATAAATAAAACAACTCCTGAAGAAGATTTAAAGCTGGTTTTCAGCAATAGGATGGAATTTTCCATAGAACTTGGAGTTCCTTTCTACTGAGTACAAAAGGGTAGGAAATGGTTAAGATTGAGGAAGAAGCTCGCATTGTTGAAGCTCTTATTATTACTGCCGACATATAATAGACACCAGTTGAGCCTCTTCTGATGTTTTAACAATATAGCAGATGACATTCCCAACAGTATGATTGGCTGGAAATAAATTGGCAATTTTGTTTGTGATTATATTAGAGTTCTCCAGAGAAACAGTAAAAATGAATATATATATATATATATATATATATATATATATATATATATGGAATTGGATCACGAAATTATGGAGGATTACATGTCCCAAGATCAGAAGTAAATAATCTGAAAGACCCAGGAGAGTCAGTGGTATAGTGCAGTCCAAATGCTGGCAGGCTTGAGACCCGGAAAGAGTTGATGTTTCAGTTTTGAATTTGAAGGCAGGAAAGTACCAGCATCCTAGCTTGAAGCAGTCAGGCAGCAGGAGTTTCCACTTCGACGTTTTGTTCTGTTCAGGTCTTCAACTGATTGGATGAAGCTTACTCACATTAATAATATTTTCTGGTTACTCAGATGCAATATTAAGACAGGGTAATTATTGAAAATGCAATTGATATTTCTATTAGGAAATATTGGAAATAATTAAAGTTACACCCACACAATAATTCTTCATAAAACATTTTATGAAACAAAGCTTCAGACAAATGTTAGTGTCATATAATGATGTAATGAAAGTAGATCACCTTAATTTCTGGCTCAGGATAAAGACTTTGAAGTCATCTACAGAAACATTAATACAAAGAGCAAGTCAATAACAACATAAAAAGTGAACACAGAGTGATAGAGAATGATATAAAATCAATCATAGCATTAAATGTGAATAAAAAAGGCTAACAGCTATATTAAAACACAAAATCAAAACAAGACAAAAGAATAATGTGCATTTACACACAAAATAATTGGATTATCTAAGTTTTTTTTTTTTTTTGGTGGGCACCGGGGGTTGAACTCAGGACCTCGCGCGCCAGCAGGCGCCCGTGCTGCTGAACGATACCACAGCCCTTTTTTCGTATGTGGGTTCCGGGAGTCGAACTCAGGCCCTCGCGCTTGCCAGGCAGGCGCTTACGCCGCTGAGCCATCTCACCGGCACTAAGGTCTATATGTTAAAGCAGAATCTGAGGCTAAGAGTTATCACTTTGTTTTTACATAAAGCAAATTTCACAAGCAAACTATCACAGAAAAGATAAATTTAGCAACCGAAGCAAAAATATTGAACTCATGTGTAATAATTACAGTACCACAAACATGTAAAAACCAAACCAAAACATCCAGCTGCTATATGGACAGAATTCTGATTGTCATTAGAGAATTCCACTCTGCTCACACTTCACTTTCCTCTTTCATTTTCATTTTTTTTTTTAGCCGCTTCCCTATAACTTGACATTACACCCACAAATCCACCTCAGCATGGTATTACTCCTTCAGTCTAATCCTAGTTCCAAAGAACCCTTCCTCATAATTAGTCTTTATATTTACTCTCATAACAGGACAAACTAAGAAAACAAAAACGAACTAGAAATCACACTATTTTACAATGCAAAAAAGAAGGAAATCCTAGGAAACAGAATAAGTTATTTTTAAATATACATATATTTTACGTAGAAAATCACACAGATAGACACAAAGACACTAAGGTAATCTCTTTTTTTTTTCAGTACCAGGAATTGAACTCAGGACCTTGCACTTGCCAGGCAGGCACTGTGCCACTGAGCTATATCCCCAGCCCAGTAATCTCTTTTTTTAAGACTAGTAAGCATTTTAAAAGTTGTAAAATAAGATACTCATGTGGAAATAGAATATTCTGCAAATAATCCCTGGGTAAGGAAGGAAACTCACTATAATAATAGGCACAAAAATGAAAATGTAATGTCAAAATTAATGTGTTTCACCCAAAACAGGGAGTTAATTTCTTTCTCTCTGAACATGCATAGCAATATAAAATAAGAAATTAAAAATCTCAGCATATGTCATTGAGGTAAAAACAATGAAATAAAACAAAAGAGGAAAATTGGGGAGAAGATGACAAATTAAGTTTTAATATACCAAGCTTGAAACACCTGTTGGACATCCTGTTTGCAGATGTGTAGTGGGAAGTTGGCTATTAATTTATGAACTATTTTTGAAAGCTCCTTTGTGTCAGGTACTGAATATAAAATGGTTTGCATCTTCAAAAATATTATGTAATAAGAGATGCAAACAATGGACAGGTATAAACAATGCAATGCTAAAAATGACATTATATATATATAGGTCTGCAGCTTGTTGTGGTGAATAGTGAGAAAAACTTGCAATTGTCTTGACATCTGCTAATCATTAATCTAATGTGCAGTGGCTACAGAACCTGTGGCCAATGAATCTATTACAAATGGTCAAATTACCAAATGTGTTTAGAAGAAGGGGATTTTACAATTCATCTCTTTGTCCCAACGTTAGCAGATCTCTGCCTAGTGTCTAAGGGTCTGAGATTAGTTATAGCCCTGGGGAGAGGTGACTGTCACAGCTAAGAAAGTTTCATAAATTCCTGTCGTCTTAGTTGGGATTCTCCCAAATCAGACCAAAACAGGGCTGTACAATAAAAAAGTTTATTTGTGAAATAGATTCTATAACATGGAAATTATGTATTACTTAATAATTTGGTAGGACTTATATGCACACAATCTGGAGGTGCTGGATGTTTTAGGGGTATATCTTTGACAAATTTAATTTTTTCTATGGATATTGGTTATAAAGAATGATAGTAGGATTACACTATTTTCATATTTCTCTAATTTGAGATTTATTTATATTTTAATTTAATTGAGCCAATGATGTATAAATATTGTCAACTATATCCTAGGACAACCTATGCAAATGATTGACATCCTTTAAGAAATATTCCCTTTTATAAATATACCTTACTTCTTTTCTTTGCAAAAGGCTGTTGCCAGAATTTCTGTTATATCTGATGATCATTGTTTTAAATGGCCAAAAGTCTTTAAAAAATCAGTAGCTTTTTTGTCATTTGTTAATTTTATATACAATCTGTCTTTATTCAATTTTTAGTTCAATGAAAGATATTTTGTTGGATAATATTTTGCTTTCTAGTGAGATAATTACATGATACTTTACATTTTAGTGTATGACAAACTATAACGATAAAATTCAATGAAAGTTCAATGAAAGATATTTTGTTGGATAATATTTTGGTTTCTAGTGAGATAATTACGTGATACTTTACATTTTAGTGTATGACAAACTATATCGATAAACCATAAAGAATGACTGAGTTCATTAATATATTCATTCACAAATGTTTTTTGAGGTCTGTTGTCAGCACTAGTGGAGATGAACAGGTAAACAAAGCAGTCGAAGTCGCTGCTCTCATTCAGCTTCATGTTCACTGAGATGATAAAGTGGAAAATGATTCTATATGTGCTAAAATTGTATTTAAGAATTCTAGATCCATGGAAGAGAAGAAAAGGGTTAACAGTGGATCTATACCTTGGCTCCTTTTACCTTGGGGGATATTTGAATTGGTTTTGATCTCAGTCAGACTTCTTTATACTACAAGAATTCACTAGCTAAAAGACAAAAATTTTCAGTACATATGTAAGGAGTTCTTTTCTCAGGGTATACTTGATATGTTAGGGTTGTCTATTGTAAATAATTCTTCAGTTGATGGATTAGTGAGCTAACTGGAGAATGGAAGTTTGTCTCTTAGGCATTTTGTTTAGATGGCCAAAAAATATTAAAATGAGAAACCACAAACTAGTGGATTTCCTAGGCTAACTTTTACCATTCCCAACTAGTCTTAATTCCCATCCTGCAAAGGTCAGGGGATTAGAAACCTACAGCTCAGGGATTTGGGGCATCCCAGATATAAATGTGATATTTGCTGAGGCTCATGTTAGGTATCTTTTGCTAATCATTGGCGAACTATGAGTAGATTATTCTGGTGTAGGGAATTTATGGGCTATAAAGTGAATTCACAAATATTCATTTCATACTGATATATTAAGGAAAGACATCCTGAAGATACAATCAGTAAAGAATCTATTCACAATAACTTTGAAATTATTTTGGTATGTAACTCAGTACATATGGAGTTTACTACAGGATGGAGTAAAACACTATGAAAGAATGAAGAAAAACATTTACAAATAAGGTAGTATACCGTTAACTGTAGAAGAGATGAAAATACTCTAAGCTATTTTATGGGCACTGTAACCTAATAATTTCATGGGATAATTCCTAAATTTTAAAGTAAATGGTAACAATTTCCCCCTGGAAGAAAACATGGCTAATAATATTAATTTTAAAAAACAAAAATGTAATGATGATGGATTGTCCCATCAGATTTAATAAATGTGTTCAAACTTCAAAATATATTCTAAATAGACAATTGTAAGAACTGACTGGTATTGAGATAGATGTGAAACCATTGAGTGACACAGCAGAATAGAACTTCCTGAAATGAAATATAGTTAAATTATGATTTTATCCAGGCCAGGGAAAGATTCTGAACTGAGACAAGATTTGTGGTTCTTGTCATGACCTGTCATGCATTGATGTAACTTCGGGCATTTTATTTCATTTTTCTACATCATTTAAGTTTTTTTTATTCATAAAATGCATTATTTTGCTTTACGTATCACAAAGAGCTATCAGTATTATATGACACTGTGTGATGCTTAATAAACCATGTGTAAATAATATTATTTATATGCATATACAACTTACAAGAATTATATATGTAAAAACTAGAAGTAACTGAATCATAGGAAAAAGAACACAAATTCAACACATCTGGTTGGAAAAACTGGAAGCCAACATTCAGGCTTACCTACTATAAAGTCAAGACAAACCTTAAACCATAAATAGCAATTGCAATAAAATCTTAATAGAAAAGAAAGAAATAGTAGATAATGTTGTATGTTTCCATGGTACTCAGAGAAGAAATGGATTTCTGATTATTGAAGAAATGTAGAGTTTGATTACAGATTAACTAAAATATTGCAATATAAAATGTAATACAGCAAACACAAAGTGGAAGAAACAGGACAGGCTAGAAGAAATATGTGCCCAATACATCTACCAAATTGTCTTACTGTTCATATATATATATATATATATATATATATATATATATATATGAACACATATATATATCACTTTCATATAATTCTTCCTTAATAAATGGATGGAGGTGAATGGCCAATTTACATATGAAAAAGTCATCTCATTTAAAAGATATTTAGGGGGCCGGTGAGATAGCTCAGCGGCATAAGCGCCTGCCTGGCAAGCACGAGGTCCTGAGTTCAACTCCTGGTACCCACATACAAAGGAAAAAAGGGCCGGTGATATCGCTCAGCAGCATAAGTGCCTGCTGGCAAGCATGAGGTCCTGAGTTCGACTCCCGGTACCCATATATGAAAAAAGGGCCGGTGATATCGCTCAGCAGCACAGGCACCTGCTGGTGCATGAGGTCCTGAGTTCGACCCCCAGTACCCACAAAAAAAAATTTAGTAGTTATAATTGAAATTGAAATAATTCAGGAACATCATATACACATTAAACTTAAACTAGCAAAAGAAAAAATACTGCTATAACCAATGTTAGTAAAGCATTAAAAAGCATTATTTGGAATCGGGATATCTCTTATGATAGGCGGCATTTTAACACACAGAGTCACCATTAAATTGGCAATATTTTAAAATTTCTAAGTGGCATAGAAACCCATAGTATCCCTTATGACTGATGGTGACTCACTGTGGTTAATTAAATATAGTGGGCATTAATACTTGCAATTCACACAGATTTCACCTTGTGAGGGCAGCCTGGAAAAGAAATACAAAAGTCATATGGTATATATAATATTGGAAACATATTAAAATGAAAAACCTCAAAACAAAGAATAAGTATGTACAAGTTGGATAAAAGTATCCACTAGTTTGGGAAAGACAAAATATTGGATGGTACATTAACAAAGAGAATGATGCACAAACATTAATGTAATAAGCATGTAGATAATATTAGAAATGTGTTTATTAAACATTCAAACTAAAACACTACCAAAATTATATAAACATTAGTTAAAACTATCAAAAGTAGTTTATATATAAGAAGTTTGAAATTGGATAAAAAAATATAATGTTTGTAAGATCTTTTTTCTGTCAAGTCAGTTGAGTTACCAGGTAGCTCTAGGGAAGCAACGCTATTTATTGTAATATATCCATAGAGATATTTATTTTTTCAATCTGGAAAAAAATTACTTAAATTTTTCTCTGTTTCTCTGGAGAACCAGTATTCAATTTAGAAACTAATAGAGAAACACAGCTGAAAACTTAAATCATGTTGCAAAATGCTATGAGCTACTAATATAACTTTTGTCCTTTGCTTTGGATTTGGAAGAAATCTAAATTATTTCTTTGATTAAATAATTGAAGTTGACAAACCTTTGGTGGGCAGACCAACCAGAACCCCAAGACCAAGGACAGGACAGGCCCCGGGCATACGGGCACAAACACGCCTTTGGCAGGTGGACCGACACCAGAACCCAGACACCCAGGACAGGCTGGGCCCTGGATGCACAGGTACACACACGCCTTTGGCAGGCGGGCCTACTGGAACCCAGAGACCCAGGACAGCATGCCCAAGCACGTGAAGTAATCAGCGAGACCAGCAACCTGGAAGTGTCTGAAGCAGCAGTGAGGAGCCAGCAGCTGGGCTCTGGAGAATTCCACCAACAGACCAGTCTCAGCCCCCACTTCCAGAGGCCAAGATCAGCTCCATACCCAGCACAATTCCTATGACAAACTTGGCTGGAGTACACAGCACATTTCTGGAATTAGATATGGACACTATCACAGAACTGTAAACACCAGAGTTATTTTACTGCTTTTATTCCCCCTTGTTTGTAAGATTGGCTACACCTTTACTGCCTGGTTGGATGTCATCTTGTTTTGTCTTGTATTTTGTGGTTATTTTTGTTTTTGGCTTTTGTTGTTGTTGTTTCCTTTTCTTCCCCCTCTACTCTTTTTCTCGGGTCTACATTTTTTCTTTCTTTTCTTCTTTTCTCGCTCATTCTCCTATTTCTTCCTTCCTTCTTTTTTTCACTGTTTAGGTTTCTTCCCTTTCTTTTTTGTTTTCTTCTATTGATCCTTTTTCTCTCCTTCCTGAACTACTTTTTGAATTTAAACTTTCAAGCAAGTAAACACTGTCTCTTCCCTTTCTGATTACTCCTTGCATTCTATTTCATTCTTTCCATCCTGTGTCTCCACTTTCTGAAAAATTGGGTGACCATCCTTTGAACTCCAGCCTGGAATCTAATATATTTGACCTCATTCATCACTTTAGCCTGTCCCCTACCCATCTTAACTCCTCCTGCCCCCCGCAAAAGGGGAAAACCACTCCACTAAGGGGAAAATCACTGCATACAAGTACATGGTATATGTTTGATTTTGTTATATAACTTTAGAGTTTGCTCCTGTGGTTGGAAGTAGCAGGTTAATGGTTACCATAGTTTGTCAGTAGTTAAGCTGTACTTGAAACTATTGCTATTACTAACTGTACTACTTCAGCCAGGATATCATACATGGTATAATCAGGTTTTCTCTCCTGTATGATAATGCTGTGATAGTATGTGGTCATAATCACCACCACAGCCCAGTACCAAAGGATTGGGTGCCGACGCAAATAGTAACTTTGCATCCTTTACAAATTGGGAAGGTAGGTTCTTGGGATAGCTGTAAAGAACCACCTACATCTAAAGGACATCCCTGAAGAACAGATATCTCCTGGGGAAGCCTCAATACTAGTGATAAAGCTATCTATCATAAGAAATTGGCAAACATCAACATAGAAAGCAAAATAAAATAAAAAAGAGAAAATAGAAAAAGACAAGACGCAAAAGCAAAATGCAACCCGACTCTCAGCCCACCCAGAACAAGCCCAGAACAAAAAGGGAGGAGCATGAAAGAGCAAGCCTCTTTTCTTCCCTTATATTGTGTGCAAGCTACTTGCCCCAGGGTGGATGTAGCACTCACACCCATAATCCCAGCATTGGACCATGAATCAATCACAAACTCTAGAAGCCTGCCCCCATGACTACATGAGGCTTTGGGGGGACATCTACACACAAACCCTAATGAGATCCAACCAGAAATCCAATAGAATAAAACCTCCATTAAAAGTATATGCAACAGATTGAATGAAGGAGAGGATAGAATATCAGATCTTGAAGACAGAAATGCAACAAGTGATCATGAAAAGAAAAATATCTTAAAAATAGCAAGAGACTGTGAAATTCAATCTAATAACTACAAAATGACACAAAAAAGAATAATATAAGATTGAGTGGTGTCAGTGAGAAAGCTGGAGACAGCGCAAGTGCCATGAAAAAAAAAACTCTTCACAAAAATAATGGCAGAAAACTTCCTAAGCATGGGTAAAGAATTTGACATACAAATAAATGAAGCTTATAGAACTCCAAACAGCCATGACCAAAATAAAACTACACCAACACATATAATAATCAAGATTCCAGAAATTCAGCACAGGAACAGAATTTTAAAAGCTGATAGAGAAAAGAAACAGATCACCTATAAAGGAAAGCCCATCGGAATTACGGCAGACTTCTCAACACAAACCTTGAATCAAGAAGAGCTTGGAGCGAAGTATTTCAAGTCCTGAAAGAATACAACTTCCTACCCAGATTGAGGTACCCTGAAAAACTATCTTTCAAAATTAATAGAGAAATAGGATACTTCCATGACAAAGAACAACTGAAGAAATTCACAAGCACCAAGCCAACCCTACAGAGAGTACCGAAAGACATTCTAGACAGAGATAAAAATGAGCACAATTCCAAGAACAACAACAGAAAGAAACCACCAGGCAGGGTGAGCAATTAAACAGGGGGGAAAAGCAGGGAACCAACACCAGGAAAATATCATGACAAAGATAGGCAATACCTGTCAGTTATATCCACCATTGTAAATGGCCTCAATTCGCCAATCAAAAGAAACAGACTGTCAGAATGGATCAAGAAACAAGATCCAACAGTATGCTGTATGCAAGAAACATATTTAACTCAAAAAAGATGTTCATAGACTGAAAGTCAAAGGTTGGAAAACAATGTTCCATGCAAAAGGAACCCAGAAAAAAACAGGGGTAGCTATGCTGCTTGCAGACAATGTGAACTTCAAACCAAGAATGATTAAAAGACAAAAATGTCACTACATACTTGTTAGGGGAAAACTTCAAAAGGAAGAGATAACAATCATAACTATGTATGCACCAAATATGGGCACACCCAACTATATAAGACAATAATAGACATGGAAAACCAAATATGCAATAACACAATCGTAATGGGAAATTTTAACACCCTATCATCACAAAGAGAGAGATCAACTATACAAAAAATCAGCAAAGAAATACCAGAACTGGGGCCGGTGAGATGGCTCAGCAGCTTAAGCGCCTGCCCGGCAAGCGCGAGGGCCCGAGTTCGACTCCCGGAACCCACATACGAAAAAGGGGCCGGTGATATCGCTCAGCGGCACGGGCACCTGCTGGTGTGCGAGGTCCTGAGGTCGACCCCCCGGTACCCACAAAAAAAAAAAAAAAAAAAAAAAAAAAAAAAAAAAAAAAGAAATACCAGAACTGAACCAAACCTGTGAAAAATGGACTTAGTAGATGGTTTCAGTGTTCCACCCAACATCATTAGAACACACATTCTTCTCAGCTGCACATGGAATGGTCCCTAAAATAGACCATATACTAGCCCATAGAACATGCTTAAGTAAATGCAAAGGAATTGAAATTATCCCATGCATATTATCTGACCATAGAGTAATGAAATGTAATTAATGGCAAAAGAAACCTCAAAAAATCCATAAGCACATGGAAATTAAATAACACCCTCCTAAACAACCAATGGGTCAGAGATGAAATTGAAGAAGAAATTAAACAATATTTACAATCAAACAAAATTGCAAATACAACATACCAGAACCTGTGGGACACAATGAAAGCAGTCCTAAGAGGGAAATTTATAGCAGTGAATTCTCACATCAGGAAAACAGAATGAGCATGAATAAACAACCTAATGCTGCAACCTTGCCTCATTCCTGGAGGCAAGCTTCCAGAAAAAGAAGAGCAAGTCAAGCCCAAAGCCCATACAAGGGAAGAAATTATAAAGATCAGAGCAGAAATTGACACAGTGGAGACTAAGAAAACAATACAAAGAATTAATGAATTGAAGAGTTGGTGTATTGAAAGAAAAAACAAACTGATAAACCCCTAGCCAACCTTATCAGAAAAAGGAAAGAAAAAACTCAGATTTATGCAGTGATGAATGAAAAGGGTGAAATCACTACAGATCCTGTGGAAATTCAGAAGATCATCAATACCTACTTTGAAAATCTTTACTCGCATAGGATGGAAAACACAGAAGAAATGGACAGATTCCTAGAAAAGTATGAATTACCAAAGCTGAATCAAGAAGTTGTAAAAATTCTGAGTATCCCAGTATCAGTTAATGAAATTGAAAACATAATTAAAAACTTACCAATAAAGAGAAGCCCAGGTCCTGATGGATTCATGGCTGAATTCTGCAAGAAATTTAGAGAAGATTTAGTGCCAATACTCCACAAAACCTTTAATGAAATTGAAAGGGAACCAATTCTCCCTAACTCATTCCTGGAGGCAAGTATTACCCTGATACCAAAATGAGAGAAAGACCCAGCCAAGAAAGAGAACTACAGGCCAATCGCCCTAATGAACATAGATGCAAAAATCCTCAATAAGATACTGGTAAACACAATGTAGCAAATTGTCAAGAACATCATACACCATGACCAAGTGGGACTCATCCCAGGAATGAAGAGTTAGTCAATGTATGCAAATCAATAAACGTAATACACCATATCAACAGAGCCAAAGATAAAAATCACATCATCATCTCAATAGATGCAGAAAAAGCTTTTGATAAAGTCCAAGACTCATTCATAATAAAAAAAAAACCCTACAGAAAATCAGAATAGATGGTCTCTACCTCAATCTGATAAAAGCCATCTATGAAAAACCAACAGCCAACATCATACTAAATGGACAAAAACTGAAAGCTTTCACTCTAAAATCAGGAACACGATAAGGATGTCCATTATCACCACTCCTATTCAGTATAGTTCTGGAAACATTAGCCAAAGCAATTAGACAAGAGAGAGAAATAAAAAGAATAAGGATAGGAAAAGAAGATGTTAAAATATAATTATTTGCAGCTGACATTACACTCTACATAGAAGACTCTACATAGAAAACCCCACCAAAAGACTACTAGGTTTAATAAGCAAATTCAGCAGCATAGCTGGATACAAAGTCAACACACAAAAATCAATAGCACTTCTGTACACAAACAAAAAAATTGCTGAGAGAGAAATTAGGGAAACCACACCCTTCACAATAGCATCCAAAAAAATGAAATACTTAGGAATAAATCTAATAAAGGAAGTAAAAGATCTATATATTGAAAATTACAGTACTCTGAAAAAGGAGATTGAAGAGGATATCAGAAAATGGAAAGATATCCCTTGCCCATGGATAGAAAGAATCAACATTATGAAAATGACCATACTCCTAAAACTGTTATATAGATTTAATGAAATTCTGATCAAAATACCATTAGCATACCTCACAGAACTAGACAAAACATTCCTAAAATTCATTTGGAGCCAGAAGTGACCTAGAATAGCAAAAGCAATTCTGGGCAATAAAGGCAAGGCAGGAGGCATCACAATCCCTGACTTGAAATTATACTATAAATCTACTGTGATACAATCGGCATGGTATTGGCAAAAAAAACAGACCTGAGGATTGTGAAACAGATAGAAGATGCAGATACAACTACGAACACACTCAGCCAGCTTATCTTTGACAAAGGGAACAAATATGTTCACTGGAAGAAAGATAGCCTCTTTAAAAATTGGTGCTGGAAAAACTGGCTTTCCACATGCCAAAGACTAAAACTAGACACATGTCTATCACCATGCGCTAAAGTCAATATGGATCAAAGATCTAAATATTAAAACAAAAACACTAAATCTACTGGAAGAGAAAGTAGGTAGAAATCTTGAAGATATTGGGGTAGGTAGAAAGTTCAGGAGCAAAACCCAAACCGCACGGGAAGTACTTCAAAGCATCAACAACTGGGATCTCATCTTATTAAAAAGTTTTTGCACATCAAAAAAATCACCAATCAAGTGAAAAGACAATGCACAGAATGGGAAAAAAATTTAGCCAACTGTCCCTCAGGCAAAAGAGTTATATCTAGAACATATACAGAACTGAAAACAATCAGACCCCCCAATTCAAAGACCGAATCCAAAAATGGGCATCTGAGATGAATACGCACTTCTCAGATGAAAAAACACAAATGGCAAATAAATATATGAAAAAATGTTCGACATCATTGATCATTTGAGAAATGCAAATAAAAACAACACTGAGATTCCGTCTCACTCCAGAAAGAATGGCTATCATCAAGAAATCAACCAATAACAAATGCTGGTGGGGCTATGGGGAAAAGGAAAACTTCTCCACTGTTGGTGGGGGTGTAGACTGTTACAACCACTGTGGAAATCAGTGTGGAGATTCCTCAAAAAACTAGGATTGGATGTCCCATTTGACACAGCTATTCCCCTTCTGGGTATTTTCCCAGAAGAATTGGAGACATCATATCACAGCGATATATGTGCACCCATGTTTATAGCAGCACAATTTGTAATAGCTCAATCTTGGAAACAACCCAAATGCCCATCAACCAAGGAATGGATAAAAAAGATGTGGTATAATTTATACAGTGGAGTACTACTCAGCTATAATGAAGGATAAACTTAAGGCTTTTATAGGTAAATGGATGCAACTAGAGACCATAATAATAAGTGAAATAAATCAGATTCACATGTGTAAACATCCTATTATCTCCCTGGTGTTAGAAAATGAAAGATTAAATAAGATCCAAAATGTACAGTAGATATTGTGAAAGTGAAAGTGGAAGAAACTGCTTAAAATGAAATTACAACTGGGATGGGGTAAAGGAGAATAGAAAGAAGGGAAAAGAATATATATATATACAAGACACACACACAAGATAGATAATTATGCTACTAATCTCTATTAGTTCATTGAAAAGAATGTTTTGCGCTTACATTGTTTGATCAATTTTTCATTTGTATATTTTGTAATCTGAGCAACTACTTTGAAGATAATAATATGTAATATATTAACCATTGTTAATCTGCTATTATCTTGTTTTGAAATTCTGTGTCATCATTTTTATTGTTTTTTTTTTAAATTAAATAAAAGGAGATGACAACCGACCAACCAACCAACCAACCAAACAAACAAAAAACCTAGGATTAGAGTTCCCATTCGATCCAGCTACTCCCTTTCTGGGTATTTTCCCAGAAGAATTAAAAACATCATACCACAGTGATATATGTGCACCCATGTTTATAGCAGCACAATTTATAATAGCTAAATCTTGGAAACAACCCAAATGCCCATCAATGGAGGAATGGATTAAAATGATGTGGTATTTTTATTTTTTTATTTTTTTTATTTTTTTATTTTTTTTTGTGGGTACCGGGGGGTCGACCTCAGGACCTCGCGCACCAACAGGCACCCGTGCCGCTGAGCGATGTCACCGGCCCCTTTTTCATATGTGGGATCCGGGAGTCGAACTCGGGCCCTTGCGCTTGCAAGGCAGGCGCTTACGCCGCTGAGCCATCTCACCGGCCCTGGTATTTTTATATAATGGAATACTACTGAGCTATAAAGAAGGATAAATTTGAGACTTTTCTAGGTAAATGGATGCAACTTGAGACCATACTCATAAGTGAAACAAATCAGTCTCATGTGTGTAAACATTGTAGCGTCTCCCTAGTGTAAGAAGCTGAAAGAGTAAGATCCAAAATGTACAATAGATATTGGGAAATGGGAAGAAACTGTTCAAAAGGAAAGAGAAACTGGGATGGGATAAAGGAGTAAAGAAGGAAAGGAAAAGGAAAAGGAAATAAACAAACAAATAAATAAATATATAGATAGATAGATAGTTAAGATAGCCATATGACTAATTTCTATAAGTCCATTGAAAAGAAAGTTTTGTGCTTGTATCATTTGATCAGTTTTTCATGCCTGTATCTTGTAATCTGAGCAACTACTTTGAAGATAACAATAAGCAAAGTACTAACCATTGTTACTTTCCTACTATCTTGTTTTGAAATGTTGTATCATTGTTTTTATTGTTTTTTCTCTTTAAAATAAAAAAAAAATAATTGAAGTTGACCTTTTCTTTTCCCTTCCTGATGTAGGTAGGACTAAAATCCTGTTTTGACAGTCTATTTTTATATCTGAGCCAAATGGCAAAATTTACCATTTTCTGGAGCATTTTTGGTAACATGATTTAGAGTCTTAACGGATTCTCCAGAATCATCCCTGGTGATTATTTCCATGTGTGAAGTACCATGAGTCAAAGATAATTTGGCTGAAGTAATTTAGATAACAATTATGCTGACTAATAAAATAGTATAATTCCTTTAAAAAGTTTTTATTGAACTGGGCTTATTATCTACAGATAGCTCATACTAAGATGAATTATTTTCCCACATAAGGAGGGTAGTTCCCAGAAATATGATTTTCAAACTAGTTCCATGATTAGAGCAGCAGAATTTTATTGTATCACATTGTGATTTTTTTTTTTTTGTGGGTACCGGGGGTCGATCTCAGGATCTCACGTGCCAGCAGGCGCCCGTGCCACTGAGCGATATCACCGGCCCTTTTTTCGTATGTGGGTACCGGGAGTCGAACTCAGGACCTCTTGCTTGCCAGGCAGGCGCTTATGCCACTGAGCTATCTCACCAGCCCCATGATGTTTTAATAAACAATGTTAATTTGTTCTTAAAGCATGCACATATATACATACACATATATATTTGTATACATATGACGTGATAAAAATGTTTAATTTTTAAAAATTTTTTAGTGTAAAGGCAGATTGCCATTAACACCCCACAAAATATTTCCCCACACTTTGAACACAATTATCCCCTCATTCTTGCCACTTTATGAAGTAATACTGGAGGTTCTCCTTTATATGTGTATCACTAGTTGGCACTGTTGTAGCTGCTTCCATGTAATGAATTGATTCTAAACATTTACCTTTCATGGTCATTTTGACTTTGGGAAAAAGCCAGACGTTGCAAAGCACCAGATATGGTGGATGATGATGTTTTTGCATCCCTGCTTTTCCATTGGGTGGCACTTGGCAGCAGCACTCTCCATGTTTTTAAATCATACCTGCTAAAGATATTCACAAAAGAGGACTTCCAGAACTGCTTCAGAAAGTGACCGTAGGGTGCCAAGTGGCAACACTGCCAACAGCCTCTTCCCCAGGAGGGTTTTGTTAGTCTCACAGAATGGCCCACTCTCCAAAGCTTTGCAGTGGCCAGCACTGGAGTTGAGCAGTGGCCTCACTTCTTATTCTAACTACCGGTATTTCTGAGTCTCACCTGGTTGCCAACCCACTGAAGTTTTATTCCTGTGATTGGTCCTTGTACCTCCCCATGCAGCATGGTACCTGATGACCTGGGTCTTTATCTTAGAGTGGCCCGTGAGTGCTGTTTGCCTCTAACCTGCCAATGACCTGCATGTCATTTTCAATGATCTAGTTTTCAGTTCCTAATTGTCCAATTAATATTTTTAAGAATGAGTTAATGAAAGTTTCATACCATCAAATGGAAATAATGAAAAAATTGTAGCACATATATATGTATGCAAAGAGAGATGATATACATGTATATATCATATATTACATATGTTATATATATGCATTTATTTTCCAGTAAATCTGTTATCATAGTTGCACACATTTACACACTCTGATTCATTTGAAGAAGTTACTGTAGCATTTATTCTCTCCTGGATGTGTGGATATGATGGGATGTATCATGTGGAGAACAAATGACCCATACTGAACTTAGAATTCAATTTTCTCCTTTGATAACAGCACAAGAAATGCTTTGTCTTCTTATGGCATTGCCAACGCTGTGAGTTTCAGATAGCTTTAATCTTGGGAAGATTGTGCCTATGACCACTCTGCAATGCGAGGCACCTTTGCTTTTGGTTATCTGAAAATAATGATAACTGCAGTGTGTTAAGGTGATGTAGGTGCTTGAAGAGAAACTTCCAGGTCTCAGCTCCTTAACACAATAAAAAATGTGTTTCTCCTTCACAGTGCTCCTCATTAGCAGGCAGTTTTACTCTTGGGGATGTTTTAGATGCATGGAGTCCTATTGTGTGGCTCAATTGTCTTCTGAGTTTAGCTTCCAGGGCCATGCAGCAAAGGGGACAGGGCACAGAGTGTCATGTATGGGGTAGGTTTATGGGCCAAGTATGGAGGTGGCATGTATCTCTTCTGTTCATATTTTATTGAATAAAAGTCGGTGGCCAAAGCTACCTACAAGTATAGCTGGGAAATATAGTCCAGCTGGATGTCTAAGAAGAAGAAATATGTTTTTTTTTTGGTACTGGGAATCAAACTCAGGGCCTTCCACTTGCCAGGCAGGCGCAGTGACGCTGAGCTGTATCCCTGGCCCTGTGTGGTTGTTAACTAGCAGTTTCTTTAGGACCTAGCAGCACACCTTTCCAATTCAAACCCAGGGTAAATCATCAGATCTTTAGCCATTGCCAAAAGAGTCAAAATTTAGATGCAAACCTCTGGATTGGCCAGACTACTCTCTCATATCCAAAAATCCTGTGATTGCATGGCAAGGGTCAAAGTTTGTCCCCTTCTGGGAAGTAGCCTGAGAGACAATCAGAGCTCTTTTGGAGCTTCCCGTAAGTGGCCTGGGCTACTCTGTGAAAATGATCTGCTGTTCACTCATCCCAGAAAACTTCACAAAATCATGGAAATCCAGAGGCTCAAATCTTCATGTTCACTGTAAGAACACCTGTGAGACTGCCCAGGCAACCAAGTTTCTCAATATCTGAAAAGCTACCAGGTATCTGAAAGATATCAGTTTAAACTAGCAATGTGTGCCAGCCCTGCATTACAATGGTGGAGTTGGTATGGCTGTTCGAGTCAAACCGTGGGGCCAATGCAGGGTTAGTGGCCCAAAACAGAGTGCTGAATTTTTGATATACATTTTAAAAATGCAGAGTACTGCTGAACTTAAGGATTTATTTAGATGTGAATCTCTGCTGTTGTAGTCAAGGTTTGCAAGGGAATAGATTTAATACAGTACACAATCTATAGGTTTATTTTATAATACCCACAAAGTCAAACACAGAAGAGTGCAAGATATCTGTCTTCATGCTAGAGACCTGAAGAATCCAGCCGATGGCCTGGATCCCATGGCAATGTCCTGCACGAGTTCAGCCGAAGGCCTAGGGCCCAGGGCAGTGTCTCATGCAAGTCTGCATCAAGGATCTGCACAGGGAAGGCCCAAAGGCCAGTGATGGGAGCTTAGAAAGTCTGGGCTGGTGGGGTGAAGGATCTGTGCCACAAGCCTGTGGGATCTGCACCAGACCCAGGAAGCCTCACACAAGGTGAAGCCTGGACCTCCCTGAAAGAGAACAGCAGTGAGGACCAGAGCTCCTCCTCTGACCAGAACAGCCAAGGCCAGCTTCTCCGGAAAAATCAACAGCATGCCATCATCACCGCCTGTTCTCCTTTTATACAGTTGCCAACAATCCTCAGGTGGGTTTTCCACGCCCAGGAACCGTGCTGACTCAGTTCAGCTGGGTGTTCCCATTTAAGTTGACCATTAGTTAATCCACCACATCTGGTCTTTGAACAATCTAAGTGAACAAATTACCCAAGACGTTATGCCATACTTAGAGATCTCATGGTCAGAATAACCAAAGCATGAATTCCCATGACACATTGATACAATCCTTACAGAAAAGGGAAAAAAATAAGTGATAAAGTATAGTACTTAGAAACTCAGGCTTCCAGGAAATAGACATTGATTGAAAGGTGCAGTAGGATTTCCTTTTTTTTTTTTTGTGGGTATAGGGGGGGTCGACCTCAGGGCCTCGAGTGCCAGCAGGCGCCCGTGCCGCTGAGCAATATCACCGGCCCTTTTTTCGTATGTGGGTTCCAGGAGTCGAACTCGGGCCCTCGTGCTTGCCAGGCAGGCGCTTTTGCTGCTGAGCCATCTCACTGGCCCTGCAGTAGGATTTCTATGTCTCATACCTAGTACCTGAGAAGCAATTCTTCCCAACTTGGATTAAAAGGGCAGTTCTCTGTTAATTGATATTGAGCCAGGGCTTATTTTATACAGTGGTTGCTTTTAACTTACTGCCTATCTTTGAATGATCTCATTGCCCTCCAGGACCCTTTTAAACTTTAACATATTGTGGTTAAGTTTTTAATGGCCTACTATCAATTTATTTCTGTTTATTGTCTTGTAAACATGGCTGCTTTATGTATATGGAGAAAAAACATCAACATAGCATACCTTAGAGATAAAAGGAAACTAACGGTAGGCTTTCCAAATGCATGGAAGTAAATATAACTACATTCTAAAGATGGATAATGTTAAATGAGGGGGAAACTGCTTTATAGGCCATTGGCCAGGGCCTTCCAGTTTGATTAATATCTCACATTATTACTGTGAAACAATCATTACAATAGGCCTGATTTAATGGAATTTAACTTTCTAGAAGAATGAACATGTAATCCCCATGTTCAACACAAAGTTTTATGAAACTTTGTATCATTGCGTAATGTTAAGATTTTTTTTGTGCATTTTTGCTTACAGTACTTGGAACCTCTTTTGCCTTCTCAATATAAACATCAGAATGATTTTTATATGATATAAAATAAAGTCAAAGTAGAAACTGTAAAAGATTTTCAGCATGGTTGTAATGACAACAAAACAGAGATTTAGTTTTTAGATTAACTAATTGGAATGGTCTCATCTGGCTTCCTGAATTCTGAGAAACACACAAATAGCAAGAAATAGTAGGGGAGATGATATGACTAGAGAGAGACAGAGTGCATGCGCACAAGCAAGAGCTCCTACAATACAGGGCTTCTTTTTTTACTCCATAGCCTTAATAAAAAATGGCTATTTCTTCTGAAATGAGCCAAGAGTGGAGGACCATTGTAATGGTTTCCTTACTGAGAATACTGATTTAAAGTAAGCAAGAAATTTCAGAAACTCTTCCATTCAAAAATAGCTCAAGAAGTCCTTTGATTGGAGGATTAAGCAGGGTTGGTTAAACAAATTACAACAATTCTTACTCAAGTAAATCTCTGAATTTGAGTTCCTGAATCATGGATTCTGTAGGAATTTTGATAATGTATTGGTTGAGTTCTTTTAAATAAAGAATGCTCATACTATGAAAAGCCCCAGCCAGCAGTGAGAAAAAGATAAGAGAGTGAGGATAAAGGGAAAAATGCAAAGCACTGAATATCTGGAAAATATTTTACTACCTGTCATAGTAATTTTCTTCCCCAGTAGGTGGGAAACCATGGGGGGGGGGTTGTTGTGCTATACTTAATTTTAACTGATGGCTAAGAGATGGTTGTTGATATGGAGGGGATGGAAAATTTGAGAGAACAAAACTAACCATGGCATCTAAAATTTCATCACCATGGTTAGACAAGGAGAGATGATTTCCAAAAGTCAAAGAAAAAAAAAAACATGTATAACTCATACAGAAATTTGAAAGGAGAATATGTATAGAAGAAAATAGGGTGACTTTTGAAAATGAATTTCCAATTTAATGATTGTGAATGATTCCTTCTAGGAGGAAAAGGGCCCAAGGACATTTTCAGAAGTTAATGTAGATGGCCTTAAAATCTGTCTGATAAGTGGAATTTTAAAGATTGTATTCATGATAACATTTTCATATTAATCACAAAATTTCAGAAAAGTTGCAATTTCACTGTAATTTTTCTAGAGTTCTTTTAGAGTAAATTGCTAGCATGATGTCCTATTGTCTCTGAATACTTTAGCATGTATTTCCTAAAACCATGACACTTTTCTTCATATTCATTATAAAACTAGAAATATGATGGAAATTAATTGCTAACACATTAGCATCATTTAATTCTCAGACTCCATTCAAATTTCACCAAGATTCCCAGTGTTATATTTAGGGCAAAATTTTTACTTCAGAATCATGCAATTAGTTTGTCATGTGTCTTTCTTTCATTTGATGAACTCATAGTAAAAGGACATTTTCTACATGGTAAAAGAATACAAAACCAAAGCAAATTCACCAAAGTGATCTGATCCCAAAAGGATTGTGACAGTGAAAAAAATCTAGAAACACAAGTAACAGTTATCTTCTATGCAACCTAAATAAAGAAGGAATTTAGGAATATAATGTGGTAATCCCCCACGGAGAGAAGAAAGCTACATAACCTTGTGAATTAAAAAGGACAAACTGAAAGCTTAGACACAAGAGACAATCATTACAGAATATTTTCTGATTTCAAATGGGTTCAGCATTATGCAGATGAATTACCTCTGAGGAACTGTCAGAACCTGTTTATGTGTGTATGCCATAACTGTTTGTGTATTCGAACTATGGAAATGGCAGAAAAGCTAACTGTAAGCTCCAATTCTTGAAGCGGCATCAACCTGGAGGAAGTTTCTAATGGAATGCTGGAATGCTTCAGACCTCTGTCCACAGTACTAAACTATTCAACATACTTCTCAATTATTTTTTGGAAAACATATTTATCAACTCATATTATCTTGTGATGCTGGGGATCAAACCCAGGGGCTTGTGCATGCTAAGCAAGTGCTTTAGCACTGAGCATTACACCTAGCCTTACTTATCAAGTTATTAACTCTGGGATAGAAGCCACACTGGCTGACAAATTAAAACACAAAACTGTTTAGGCAGGATATAAGGTCAAAATTAAGATAAAATATGATAGGAGATATAGTCGACTGATTCTTGACAAAGGTACAAAGGCAATTGGGAAAAGTATAGTCTTCCTCATGAATGGTACAAGGACAAATGGACATCCATGTGCAGAAAATAAAAATGAAACCTAGATAAAAATCTTATGCTTTACACAATTATCTCAAAATGTATCATATACATAAATATAAAATGCAAAACTGTAAGGCATGTAGGTGAAAATATAGGATAAAATCTATGTGACTTTGTTTGGTGATACATTTTTAGATACAACAACAAAAAGAGTCTCTATGAAATAAAAATAGTGACAAGCTCAACTTTATTAAAATTAAAAATCACTGCAGTGTCAAAGATAGTGTTAAGATAATTAAAAAACAAATCACCAGCTGGAAAAATATGTAGATGTTACATTTCGAATAAAGGACTTGTATCCACAATATATAAGGAACTCTTAAAACTCTATGATAAGAAAAGTGTCAATTAAAAAATGGAGGACTGGGCTGAGCAGATATTTCATCAAAGATAGCAAAGAAGATGGCAAATAAGCATGTGAAAAGATGCTCAACATCACTTACATTATGGAATGCAAATTACACTCACCATAAAATTCTATGAAAGTAGCAAAAATCTGAAAACCTGATACTTATTGCTGGTGAAGATGTGGAAGAACACCTCTGTAAATAACTTCAGTAATTTCATTCATTGCTTGTGGGAATCCGAAATGGTACAACCGTTTTGGAAGACAACTGAGTCTTGACATATAATCTAGTGATTATATTCCTCGGTGAGTCCCCAGCTAATTTGAAATTCATAGGCACAAAAAAAATGAAACGTGAATATGTATAGCAACTTGCCCACAATATCCAAAACCTGGTAGCAACCAAGATATTCTTAAACAGGTGAATGGATTCGGGTGTGGTGGTGCACATCTGTAACCCCAGCACTCTGGGAGGCTGAGGCAGAAGAATTGCAAATTTGAGCCTAGTCTGGACAATGGCTTAGTGGTACCCAGTCTCAAAATTAAAAAAAGGACTGGGGATGTAGCTCAGTGTAAATGCCTATGGCTCAGTCCCCAGTACTGAAAAAAAAAAGTGAATGGATAAACAAACTGTGACGTTTCCTGCAGGAAAACAGATGAGTAATTCTAATACTGTCGTACATGTACACTGGAATTCAACAATTAAGTAAATCAACAGCAAATGTTGGAAGCCAGGTTTCTCATTGCTAGAGTGGAAGACTACAGACAAGTAGTGAAAGCTTAAAATGTAGCAATGAGTTAGATTTGGAGACATCAGTAAGAAATCACACATACGCACACACACACACACACACACACAGACATACATACTTATACATTTAGACTTATATATATGTGTACACATATAGTACCATACAGACATCTTTCCTTTCTTCATTAGCTGAATGGGTTTACGAGCAATAATACCCTGGCAGAAATTAGTACATCCAATGTACACCTTTTAGTTTCAAACACCATTCTCAATGAAAGGATCCAGCTAGGGCTGGAGTTGAAAATGTACAAAATGAGCCTGAATATTTTGTACTGCCAGAAATAAGGAAATGCTAAAAAATACCAAAGAAAGCGAACAGGAAACAACTGCAAGAATGATGGATATGTGTCATAAGGATACAGGAGGCAACTGAAAGGACCCTCAATGGCCAAAGTTGAGACAATTTGAGCAACAAAATTAATATCACAGCGTTATATTATAGACCAAAATATAAAGTATCTGTGAGTCTAAACCAAGAAAAACAAATGACTGAATAGATAAATGAGGAAAAAAGGACCAACTCTGTGCCATAGAAATTCCAAATAATTCATGTAATGCTTGATACTCCCCCATCAAGGAGGTGGAGCTTAAAGGCCTACTCCTTAGAGTGTGCTTTGTCATTGTGACTTCTGTCCAATGAAAGAAGTGAGGGAAACAAACATTACAGTGGAAAACTTGACACACTGTGCCTCAGCTAGGTAATCAAGGTTAACATCACAAGTGATAGGTCATACTGATAACATGTAATCTTGATACGATTGGATGAGAACAGCACTTTAGCTCTGTGGTCTTCCTCCCAGGAACCATCACTCATTTAAAGATGAGTGAAGCAGCAGACAACCCCCACTGAGAGAATCCTACAAAATAACAGACCAGTACTCGTCCAAACAGTCAAGGAGGTCAGAAACAAGAAAGTCTGAGAAGCTGGCAAATATATCTTTCCCCGAGAAGACATAACAACTAAATATAATGTGGCACTCTGAACAGAATCCTGGGATGGCAAAAGTATGTTACGGAAAAACTGAAGGAATTTGAATTAAGTATGAACTTTACTATTTATGTGCCAATATTATTTTACTAATTGTGACAAATATACTGTACTAATGTAAGAAATTAACAATAGAAGAAATTGGATGTGGGTATTTGGGATCTCTCTGTACTATCTTTGTACCTTTTCTCTAAATTTAAAAATATTCTAAAATTTAAAAGTTTAATTGAAACTATAGCAGGGGATTAATATAAAACCACTTCCCTTGTGGTAAAAGCGCTCATCGTCTTCCAGTATAGCCAGAGAAACTTTTTTAGATAATGTAAATCAGATCACATCATTCTCCTGCTTACAACCCTAAAATAGCTTTCCATCATGCCTGGAATAAAATCCTAATCCCTTACCATAGTATACAAAGCCCTACATGATTTGGTTGCTTATTTCCTTCTGCTCATCTCCTACCACCCATATGTTTTTTGTTTTTCCTGGCCAGAATGGCCACTTGTTCCTCAGATATTCCAATTGCAGGACACAACATACGTGATTATTTTGCCTAGAAATCTCTTTTTCCCATATTTGCATCACTTGTTCCTTGTATCTGTCAGGTGTCTGTTCAAATGCTGTCTCCTAAGAGAGATTTTCCCTTATATCTTCATTTATTATGGCTGTTTCTCACCCCCTTTAATCTCTTTGCACTGCTTAATTTTTAATAGCACTTATCACTAATTATTATAATATTTATACATTTCCTTGTCACTTTTTTTCTACTAGTACATTTTTATTTTTAAACTATCTCAAGCTGTTTTACAAATTGCATGTTCATACGGGCTGGTCTTTGCTTGTTTTGTTCATTTTATATACCAGTTTTCTACAGTAGTCTGAGTAATAAGTTAGTGAATTCATAGGTTACAAATGAAGATGTTTTAATCAAATGCAAGTTCTTTTTAAGCCAAGAGTCGAGTTGTCAGACTGCTGACATATATTTATTTTTCATTACTAGAAATGCAGTACCTTAAGTAAAGGAATGAGGGGCTGGTGAGATGGCTCAGCGGCTTAAGCGCCTGCCCGGCAAGCACGAGGGCCCGAGTTCAACTCCCGGAACCCACATACAAAAAAGGGGCTGGTGATATCGCTCAGTGGCACGGGCGCCTGCTGGCGCGTGAGGTCCTGAGGTCGACCCCCCGGTACCCACAAAAAAAAATAAAAAAAAAATTAAGTAGAGGAATGAAAGACTCAGCCCATTTTGTGATCTCTTTTCTCAATCTATATCTGGAGCTATTTGTTCAGTCCTGATGATCACATTTTCAGATGGTCATGGACAAATTGAATTTTTCAAATGAATGCAAAAAATGATAACATGTTTACAAAGCATTACTTAAAGATGATTAAAGAAATTGGGCATGATTGTCCTACAGACCTAGGGAGGTCTTGATACATTATAGGTGTCTATAAATATTTTATTCATTCAAATTCTTCAGTGACTTTGATAGCTTATCATGTGCCAGACACTACGCTATATCCTGGAAATGAAATGAGTTAACATACAAAGGAAAGAAAAATGGTTCAATATAGAGTTCTTACCTTCCAGCAGTATTACTGGCTGTAATTAGTGAATATTTAGTTGTGCAAATTTGATTTGACATAAACACATTTTTAATAAATGCACCATTAACATTTGAAAACTCAGATTAGGTTCTTAGATATACTAGAAATGCTTAAGCAGTAACTGCCTGGTTAATTTTTCTGACTCTTAGATGATGTGTTCATTGTTAGAATAAAATGAATGTTGCACCATTTGATTCTGTATTCTAAAATGTGAAGATTCTAGGGAATTGCAGGTTTCATGCAGATGATAGTATAAGCTATGACATGGAATAATACTAAGATACTACATAGAAAATGCTACATATTCTTGCTGCTGGCAACAGAATTCTTAGCCAGGATTTTGTGGTGGCATTCTGATAGCCTCAGGTGCATGCATTATCTCAGCAGAGAAGAGATTAGATTAACTATTGTTAAAATTCTTTACAAGGAAGTGGAGGAGGTCTGAGACTTGATTTACAATATGGTTTCCTTGGCCTAAAAGTAATGAATGACAGAGAAAAGAAGAAATGATTTAATTTTTTTATTCATGTTCAGTTAGAGCTACAATCCTCCCTTCAAATAGGAACAATAACTAAAAAGGAGATTGACCATTAAACTCTCAAATAAGTGTCCAGTCCTGTCAGCCTCCACCTCACATAGATGCCGGTAGGTAGATAGTAAATGCTAAAAGGATTTGGAGAGTTATATTTTAAAGAATTTTTAGATGAGAGGGTATGGAAATAGGACAGATTGCTGAAAACTTCTATGGTTAGAAAAATACAAAAGTGGAGATGGTATATCAGTGATTATTCCCTTTACGTTGATCAGGAATTCAACGAAGCATGGGGCACAGCCCAAGCAGTTATTGAAGAGCTTTTTGAAAAATGAAAATGAGTATTTACAAAGGGAAAGGGAAAATTAAGGGAATTAACAAGGAATGGTAAATTATTCAGTGTCGATAAAAGCAAGAAGCCACTGCACTTCTATGCCTGAAATAGAACGAAATGAGAACTGCCACTATGTCTGAGGGCCTTCTTGACAGGGTTTGTGGTCCTAGATACATGCATTCAGACAGTACTGAATTGTAGCCAAGCAGAGATGAAGCAGAAGACTAAACACTCCATTCTTTCTTCTTTCTTATCTCCTGCTGGTGCTTCCGACTAGCCAAACTTGCCAGGAAGCCAGAGGGCAAGGTAGCTTGGTTGGTATAATACGTGGACATCAGCATCTTCAGACATGAAGTCTCTATGGGCCTCAATCTCTTGCTCTAAACTCTGCAGTGCTTTTCCCATTTCACTATGAGTAACAGAAAAATGTATGGTAAACGCACGGGAATATGATATGAATATATACCATTAAAATATGATACAAAGCTATAATGATGTCTAATTTATGGGATTAAATCCAAGTAATAATAATGTTGGGCAACACTAGCAAAATTTTGAAAGTTTATCTTGGAAATGGAGCATTTTAGAATCTTTAAATTGTTCAGAAGTAAGGCAAATGTGTTAACATTATACATTGGAAGAGTTTGTATGTTTGCTAAATTATCCAGACTGATCAACCACAAAGTGACTAGAGAGATTTTAATTTCCAAAAATGTATGAAGAAAAAAAATACATCGAAGAAAAAAAGCGCCTTGTCAACTTTGAAGAGGAAAAACTGGGCAAAGAGAGGAATTAGAAAAGCTGGGAAAATAGAAAAATGTAAGAGTTTAGAATTTGAATATACATGTTTATATGTATCACAGGATACATAAAGACTCTTTTTTCCAATTAAAAGACAAATAGAGAAAGATTTAATAAAATCAGCATCAAGTTTAATGACATTAGGAAAGTCATTATCCAGGTAAAAAACAGAATATTGTAAGTGAAGGAATATAAAACATATACCATGTAAATATAAACCATAAGAAAACTGATATACATATTTTCCAAAATACATTTTATTAGCAGAGATAAATATTAAAAGAAGGATGTATATTAAAAGAAGGATGAGCTCTGCAGAAAAATGTAAGTTATTCTTATTGCATGCAGCTAATAACATACCTTCAAATATATAAATAAATATTTCACAAGTAATATTCTATTAATAATTCCTCAATTAACAAAAATTAAACTCCAAACTGAAGAATGTACATTGCTTTTTAAGAAAAAGACATGAATTGGCTTCATACTGGATTATTAATATTACCAAGTTTTACAGAATTGATATCTCATAGAGGATATTAAGTTACAAAACAAAATTTATACTTAAAACACACTTCTAGATTACACAGCATAACAAAATCATAGTGGAAATAAGAAAATAAAACTATGAACATTTTAGTGTCTCATATAAAAATCTGTGTCATGCATCTAAAGCAATAGCATAATTATAACCCTAAGTATGTAGAATAGGAGAGAAAAAAGCTGGAATAAAGGAGTTCATCGGTGACTTAATGTTAGTAAAAGAACAGACTAAACCAAAATAATGAAGACAATAAATATTAAAGCAGAATTAATGAAATGGAAATAAGGTATAGTAGTCAGAAGCCAAACATTGTGTTTTTTAAAAGAATAAGAAAATGTAAAAAAAAAAAAAAGAAAATGTATAACTTTTTGGTCAGGTTGATGAAGATACAGTACAAATAAGCAATAAACAGGAAACAACTACAGATTCCCGTATGTTCAAAGTGGAAAAAAATGGTAAAAAAATATTACCAAAATGGAGTCAACCAATGCATCAGTGGTCCTATTACAATTAAAAGTGTTGAATCATTAAATGTAAAAATTCTTGCTGTGGAAAATGATGCTATTTCTGCAAAGAACATGCAAGGCTCAGACGCTTTATCAAACACTGTGGTAACTGGTAAAGCTAAACTCTTGCAAATTTACCCCAAGTTCCCTGACTTACTTTAGCCAGTATAACTTAGTTACCCATACTAAATAAGGACAGTTTAAGAAAGGAAAATTATAGAGGACACTCACTCATGAATATGAATACAAAAAGTGTAAACATGTTATTAACAAATGAAGCCAACAATATACAATGTTCATGTGTCATCCTTAAATTGTGTTATTTTAAGATTGCAAGATTGTTTCAACGTTGTAAATAAATATTGAATAATGTAATTTACCATATTAACATGTAAAAGATGAACAAATATCATCTCAGTAGATGCAGACAATAGACGTAATAAAATTCAGCGATTCATGACAAAAACTCTTAATAAAATAGATATCAAAGAGAATTTCCTAACCTGCTAAAGGGCATTCCAAAATAGCAAGGGCTTATTTAGTCATGAAGTGTTATCTAGACAAGACTATCCACTCTTGTGACTTTTATTCAACTTAACAGAGTACCTAGCCAGCTCCTAGAGACAGCTAAAGCAAGAGAAATTGTACATACTGTAACTGAAGCAGCAAAACTACTGTTCTCAGTTGATGCACTTTTCTACTTAGAACACAGAAGAACCTACAGACAGATTTCTTATTGAAATAAATGAGGGTGATTACTGAGTGACAACTGTATTTATATATACTTCAACAAACAGTAAGAAAATATGAAAAAAAAGACGATGTCTTAGTTACTTTTCTCTCATTGTTGAGACAAAATACCCAACACCCAAAGTTAAAGGAGGCAAGGTTTATTTGGCTCACAGTTTGTAGAGGTTTCAGTCCATAATCGGCTGGCTATAAGGCAGGGGGGCTCATGGCAGAGGGGCACATGGCAGAGGGGCAACTGTTCATGGAGGCAGAAGATACCAAAAGCAACGAGAGCAAAAGGGGGAAAGAAGCTTCTTTCTGCTCCTTTTATCTTATCCAGACTGCTAGGATTAGGGCGGTGCCAATCCAATCAGTGGACAAATCCAGCAATCAACCACCTTTAATCCCAGCACCCTTAATCCCAGCATTAAACCATGAATCAGTCACAAACTCTAGATTCAGCTACCTCCGCAAAAGTCCCATCTAAAAGTGCATGAGGCTTTGGGGGGACAGCTGGACACAAACCTTAACAGATGAGTCCTAACTTTTCAAACTTACTGAGGGAGCACAGGCGGGTAGCTTCTTCACACAAACTCAGCCCTACAGAAATCACACAAAAGGGAGTAAGTGTGGATTAGAGTAATGGAAATCTGTGGGAATCTGTCAGTTTGGTGGTGGCAGGCTGAAATCAGGGTCAGCAGGTACAGTGAGGGATTATATTGTTTGGAGAAAGCCTTTAAGTTCACTTTTTTTTTTTTTTTTGTGGGTACCGGAGGTCGAACTCAGGACCTCCCGCGCCACCAGGCGCCCGTGCCGCTGAGCGATATCACCGGCCCTTTTATCGTATGTGGGTACTGGGAGTCGAACTCAGGACCTCGCGCTTGCCAGTCAGGCGCTTATGCCACTGAGCTGTCTCACTGGCCCTAAATTCACTTCTTTGTCTGTCTTCCATAGCACACTAAGAGAATTGCTGCTTGCCCTGTCTCCTAAAACAAAATTCAGCAATGAGGCTGGGTCTTCATAAGGAAGCACTGTGGCCACACTGCAGTACTGTGAGGGCGCACGGAGCTGATAAAAGTAACCCCAGCTCTCCCAGAATCTGGCTGGAAATTCATAGCTCCCTGCCAACCTGCAGCACTGATTCCTTATTATTATTATTTGTGCATGTTTATGGGGCATGGTATGATATTCCCATACATGTATACAATATGTAATGGTGATATCAGCATGGTTAACATTTCCATCTTTAAATATTACAAAATTTTTATTAACATCTAATAATTGCACATATTTATGAGGTAACATTGTGATATTTCAATATATGTGGCTATAGGAATGGTTTTAGACAAGACTAGAGGAGAGCGGGTAATGGTAGCAGATGCAGAAACTGGGGCAGCACTGAGTTAACTCACTTCTTCCTTGTTCGTTCTAAGTGGAATTGCTGTTGGGCACATGTTGGACCTTCAGGTATATTCTCTGTCTTTCAACCTTGCATATTTTTGATTTCTTTACATCTTTGTATGGAAAATGGTCTATTTTCATTATAAAATCAGATATTTTAAAACTTTAAGAGATAAAAGTGAGTGGTGAAAAAATTACATAAACAATTCCAAATTAATTCAAATACAATAAAAAACTACAAAAAGCAAAGTATGTGTACATATGTGCACATGTGTAGACCTAGATAATGTAGACGTACTTTGTAAATATCTTAGAATTTTGTAGGGCTGACTGATAAACATAGTTATGAAATATTAGCAGTATAGGTGAAATTTTTACTTGGAGTAATTATATTTTTCAAATATAATTTAAGCATTTAATAGTGCTTCTGCTACTACTAAAAGCCATATCCTATAGGGTTTTATTCTCATTGACTATTGTATGGATGCTATTTCAAATGGTACATCCATATTCCAACATCATATGTAATTTTGCTTTCTTTTTAGAGTCATTTTAGGCTCACAGCAAAATTGAGCACAGAGAATTTCCAGTATAATACTTAGTTTCTCCACATGCACACCCACCCCCACTATTGATATCCCCCACCAGAGAGGTACATTCATCATAGTCAATGAACTGATACTATTGATATATCCTGGTCATCCAAAGTCCATAGTGTATATTAGGGTTCACTCTTTGTGTTGTGTATTCTATGGTTTTTGACAAATGTGTAATGACATGTATCAACCATTGTAGTATCATACTAAATGGTTTCATTGATCTAAAAATCCTTTGCACTTTGCCTGTTCATGTCTTCCTGTCCCCCAACATCTGACACCCAGTGATGTTTTTTACTCTCTCCATAGCTTTGCTATTTCTAGAATATCGTATAGTTGGAATCATAACACTACGTAGCCTTTTCCAGGTTGGCTTCTTTCTTTTGAAGTATGTTATAAAATTTATAATAGATTTTTGCACAATAGCACTTCTGTATTTTTTATTTTTAAGTAAGTGTCTTTACTTTTTAATTGACAAATGGGTACAATGTGACATTTTAATCTATTCATACATTTTATAAAAGTTAAATAATTAACATATATACATATAGATATAACCTCACCAACTTACTAATTTTTGTAGAATGAATGTTAAAAATATATTCTAGCAATTTAGAAACATATAATACATTAGTGTTAACTGTGATTACCATAGAGTAGAATAGGTCACTAAAATTTCTTCCTCCAGCCTAGCTAAAACTTTGGACCTTTGATCAACATCTCATCTTTTCTGGGTCCTTTCTTCTGGTCCCAGCCTCTAATAACCACCTTTCTACTCTCTGTTTCTATAAGACAGTTTCTCAGATTCCACATATGAATAAGGTCATGCAATATTTGTCTTTATGTGCTTAGTTTATTTCACCTACATAATATCCTCCAGTTACATCCATGTGTCACAAATGACAGAATTTTCTTTTTAAGGCTATATAGCATTCCATTGTATGTATAGACTACATTTTCTTTATTGATTCCTAATGGATGCATAGGTTCTTGCCTATCTTGATTTTTATGAACAACGTATAAATGAACACAAGAGGGTAGACATTTAAAACTATATTACCTATACTATGTTTTAATGATCAGAAATATAGTATTGTGCTTCATCTAAGAAATTCTTTTTTTTTTTTTAATGTGGTTACCGGGGATCAAACTCAGGACCTCGCGCTTGCCAGCAGGCGCTCATGCCACTGAGCGATAACTCCGGCCCTTTTTTCCTTTGTATGTGGGTGCTGGGAGTCGAACTCAGGACCTCGCACTTGCCAGGCAGGCGCTTACGCCGCTGAGCCATCTCACCGGCCCTAAGAAATTATTTCAGCTGTGTTTTAACATTTACTTTTTGTGAGTCCATACTTTATGCCAGTATTATATTTATAAACATTAGTTTCAAATCACGTAAAACTGCAACATGGGGCATTAAACATTATACTGCAGTTCCATCAAGTTTAGGCTATCACATGGAAAAAGTTTATATCCAAAATAACAGCATTATTTCTAAATTTTCATATAGTTTATTAGTTTTCTGTTCAAATTTGACTTAATGGAAAACAACACTAATAAAATACGTGCATAGTCATAGCCTTCATATTTATACGATATTTATGTCTCTAGGAAAGCAACCATGCTAAATAATGAAGCTTGAGCCTGAGCTGAGTTATAGATTAAGGCCTGGATGCTGCCAGTTTACAGATTTCTGTCAAATTTATATTTTTCTTTCTGTTTATATCTCATAATTATGCATTAGGTCAGTAGTTGTGTGATTCTGAATCATGTCAATAAAATTGTCCTGAATTGATTGGGATTATCAAACAGTTCTATAGTAAGAATATCACTACATAGCTGCTATGGACCTAGACATCCACGTTTCATTAATACTTTGGAAGTGGCAAAAAAACAAAAATATGCTTTGGAAGTGAAAAAGGTATAGAAACCAGAAACCATTTGTAAAATGGCCTCTGCTATTTGTTTGTTTAGTGGCAGTGAAGTGGTATACTCATTGGCTGGGGGTCATTGGTGGATCTGTGGGATAATGATTTCAAAACTTTGTGTGTTTGCAATGTTTAAACCCAGAATGGCATCTTAGAGTTATGTGAATACTTAACATTTCTTCATTGGCTTTGTTTACAATTTCTGAGATAAGAGAAATGCGGTCTCTAAATTATACTACCAGTCCTAATGACAGCTGTTTACTTTGATCCTAAATGGGAAATAATTGGGGGGAGGTAGTTCCACTGAAAAATTTTAGTAGATCAACACAGATTTTATTTTGCCTTCCAAATTAGGTTAACATATATTTTTCTATCATTTCTTAAAATGTCATAAAATTGACTGCCTTAATAATGGCTAGGATTTGCTCCTTTTTGAATCGAAGGTCTTATGTTGGCAGTTAGTTGTTCATTGGATAAAAAAGCATTGTGACCAATTGACAATTCTTTTATTTTTATTTTTTATCGTTTTATTTTAAAAAGAAGAAAAAATGAAACAATTTCAAAATAAGATACTAGGAGAGTAACAATACTTAATACATTGTGTATTGTTATCTTCAGAGTAGTTACTCTAGGTAAAAGATACAGGCATGAGATATTGTCCAAAACACTTTAATATGATTTTGGACTCCTTTCTCCCTTTCTTTCCTCCTTTTTTTCCTTCTTTCTTTCTTTTCTTTTCTTTTCTTTCTTTCTTCCTTGCTTTCTTTCTTTCTCTTTCTTTCTTTCTTTACTTCCTTCCTTCTCTCCCACCTTCCTTCCTTCCTTCTTCCTTTTATGAAATTAAATGCACACAAATAAAGAATAATGCCTTTGGAGTACTTAAATCTTGCATTTAGGGACAGTGGCCAGAATTAATGAGTATTTTCAAGAAGTAATGCCTATAAACAGAATTTAATCCAATTTAGGTCACTGAACTATGATAGTTTGAGCGTTTCATTCATGGTTATTGCTATACATTGGGTCCTCAATGTCTCCTAAAGGCCCATGTGTTAAAGGCTTGGTCCTCATCTTGGTGCTACTGGAAAGTGATGGAAAGTTTAAGTGATGGAGTTTATGGGAGGTTTTAGGTCATTGGGAGCATGCCCTGGAAGGGAGTTGTGGAATATCAGTCTCTCCCCTCTCTCTTTGTTTCCTGGCTGCCATGAAGTGAGCAGCTTCCTCTACATTGTGCTCCCACCATGATATGCTGTCCCACCACAGACCCTAAAGCATCTGGGCCAACTAAACATGGAGTGAAATCTCAAAAATGTGCATTAAAATAAGCCTTTCCTCTTTTTTAGTTGACTCATTTCAGAAATTTGTTATAGTAATGGAAAGTTGACTAATGTCAACATTTGTAATTTTTATAGACTTCTCAGTGTTTATTTTCTTTCATCTTTTAAAGTGAATTTGTAATTCTTAATAAGAATTAACTAAACAAGTTAGGAAATATATGAGAATAAAATAATCTGAGACATTTTACGTAATGGTATAGAACAAGAACTAGAGGTCACTGTGATCCTTGTTTGTAGAAGGCTGCCTTCAGGATGATGCAGTTTCTGTAAAATCTCACACAAAGCAGACATTTTCCCTCTATTGAAGGAGCCTATACTTGAACTTTAAACCTCAATTTTGGTATATTTTTAAAAACATATAGATGATAACTCCTTTTCTTTTAAAACATCAAATGTTTTAATTTAGAAAACATTCAGCTTATAAGAAATTTCATTTTAAAGAACAGCTTCAAGTAGGCAGGAAATAAATTTGAACTGCAATTTTAATAAATCACATTTAGCAGGCAACTGCTTTTCAAACTTAACCGTAGCTGCCTCTTCCATACATGGCATTATACTTAATTAATATAAACTAGAATAGAAGTGTACTGGATTATAATTAACAGATTAAAGTTCTTATCTCATGTACATGGAACTAAATGCACATTTTACCTACATAATAGCTATCAGTCAGTTTTTATGGTGCTCTTTCAGCCAGAAAATAGGCTGCCACTCTCACAAGAATATATGTATACTTGCAGATATCACTGGGTTGGTGTCAAGACTATGCTCTCACTTAGCAGTGTGGGGCCCCTTAGGCCCAGATCTCAGTAATCTCATTAACACTGGTGGATGCTATTTTAGGAAAAAGCAGCAACCAACCATTCCCCCAATCAACTGCTTCAGATTCCATACAATTGACAGTTTATTTCCTGAGAGGAACATATTCTAACTGAAAACTTTGCTGTTGAAATTGTTCCTTAGTTTGCACAAAAACAGCATTTTAAGAGTGCAAGAGTCATTCAAATTGAGGACTACATCCTTTAACCTTTGCAGTGGACTGAGACTAAATTAAATATGTAACATCCCGAGGAGCATTTTTTGAGAATAGCAGTTGGCTTTACCGTGACTACTGAATCATTAAAATACATGTGGAAACATTCAACGTCCCTTTAATCTGACCTTTTGGCAGTAAATGGTCACCTGCTTGCAACTTATATTGCAGTCTACTCCCCAAAAATAATTTACCCTCAGCTGGTCAGCCTTAAGGCATTTTCCCATGTGCCCAAAAACATCGCCATGTGTTTCCGAATCTATAGTTTTATATTTTCCTCTCTAGAGTCTGTGGCTGCCAATTTCTTCTTATTTTATCTACATAATATTTAAATTCTAATGACTTGAAAACTTGAGTTCTATATATTTGAAGAGAAGAATTTAAACTCATTGCCCTTTAATTATTGAGCTTTTAGATGTCTGTCTTCTGTCTGCTTCTTAGATGAGCAGATAATTAAAATGGCATAGTTTTCACTAGTCCTGGCTTAAAGAATGTTAATTGCTGATATTCTTTTCTTTCCAGAAACCTCCCTTATTACATACAGACTAGTATATAATTCCATATTTAATAGGTATTTCTAAGCCACACATTCCTCAAAATGAACAAAAGATTCACAGCAAAATAAATTTTTGGATTAGTCGAATGCTATGCTTATAGTGTATCTGGATTTTAGCCTAGCCTTTGAGAAACGCTCCGATGATATCTCTGTTGTTAGAAAGGGGAAATATCGCCTATTACTAAGGACAGAAAAATGCTCTGGACCTCTTGGTTTAACAGTATCCTATTTCTGGTTCAGGTTATTGTCAGCTCAATCCTGTAATAATCTCATCTCCCTGATCCTGAACTCTTTGCTGTTTTTCTTTCTGCTGTACTCTTATTGTCCTATTTCAAATGATTTCTTACCTAAATTATTACAAATACAAATGAGTACTACAAGTGAGAATATAAAGAAGTATTAATGAATTATAGGAGTTTTTAGGAGAAATATACAGACTGAAACAGGAAGAATGAAGATTAAAGTGTAGGAGATGAAATATGAAAAGTTCTAATTAGGTATAACTGGAATCAGAAAGATGATATTTTATTTCTCTGTTTAATATTTTATGTTCCTTTTTTTAGTATTTTGTAATTTAATTTTGCGTAAGATGTGAGACGAGAGATTGGCTGACTTTTTAAAAAAATTATCATTCCGTTTTCCTAACATGATTTATTATGTAATTCTTTCTTTATGGCTTAAAATGCCACCTTTACTATATATTAGTTATTACATATTTTGGTGTTTTGGAGATTACTATTCTGTTTCATTGATCTGTGTTTATAATCCATCAATTTTTGGATTTTTAATTAATGTGATTTTGTGTTTTCACATTTGAGAGAACAATACAACCTTATTTTTCTTCCCTGTCAAGAGATTCTTGACTTTTAATGTGCATTTATTTATTTATTTATTTATTTATTTATTTTATTATTTTTTTTGTGGGTACCGGGGGGTCGACCTCAGGACCTCGCGCGCCAGCAGGCGCCTGTGCCGCTGAGCGATATCACCGGCCCCTTTTTTGTATGTGGGTTCCAGGAGTCAAACTCGGGCCCTCGCGCTTGCAAGGCAGGCGCTTAAACCGCTGAGCCATCTCACCGGCCCAGTTTTTTAAAGTGATCTTTAAACCATTTTGGCAATACATAAATTTATTAGAATTTTTATTATAGTTATATTAACCTTACAGACTCATTTGAGGAAAATTGTCATTTTGAGACTGAGTATTCCTATAAAGGAACATGCTATAACTTTATATTTATTCATTTGTATTTCTAAGTATTGTAATTCCTTTCATATCATTCTACAATATACATTTTTATTAAATCTCTTCCTAAATACTGTGTATATCTTATTGCTATATAGAATTTATTGCTATTTCATGATATTTCCTAACTTATTTCTGATAAACAGGAGGGCTATTAGTTTTAATTTGTAACTTGTGACCCTATTGAATCTCTTATCAGTATTAATTGTTCTTAGAGGACTCTTGTAAGATCCAGAAAGATAATCATATCATTTCAAATTAATTACAGTTTTGTCTCTGCAATATTTAAATCTCTTGGTGCTTTTATTTGCTATATGGTGTTTTCTTGGCCTTCCAAGACAATGTTGAATAAAAATGGTTATTGTTAGCTCTCTATTCTTTACACATCATCCCATTATTCACTATTCAGAAGATTTATTAAGTGCCCACTATATTCCAGTGATAAGGTTAATTCAATTCCAATAAATTTTTCCAATAAACAATATTTTTGTATTGACAATATAGCTTTAAAGGTCATTTCAAAGAATAAATGCATGGGATTATGGGGAAACTAAACTGATTAAAATGTGCATATCTTTGCATTCACACATGTATTACCTTAAAAGGAATTTAAATTCTAGTAGAAGGGATCATGAACAAATAAATATAGTCCTACATAGTAATAAATGATGAAGCTATGAAGAAAATGTAACTGAGAAATGCATAAGGGAAGGGCTTGGACTGGATGTACTATTTAACATTGGGAAAGACCTGTAGGAGGACTTTTCAAATGAAATGTATAAGAGGGAAAAGCAATTATGCAAATCTGGTGGATGAGCATTTCTCCAGGAAGAATGGTAAGTGCAAGGACAGAGATAGAACAAGTATGTTACGTTGAAGGGATAAGAAGAAGGAGGGTATGACTGGAGTGTGATTGGTAGGTGTGAAAAAGGTAGACTTTGAGATCAAAGGGCCGGAGTGCAGCTGTTCTTTTAACTACAGAGGGAAACCACTGGAGAATTTTCATCAAAGGAAAGATAGGCCTTTAACAATACTGTGGCTGCTGGGTGGAATAGACAGTAGAAGACTGAGAGTGGAAACAGGACCATTATTTCGAAGATTTTGTAATCATCTGAGTGAGAGAAGTTGGTGGCTCGAGCCAGGCAGTAAGCAGTGCTAACTTGAAAACTGCTGGTACTCACCGTGGATTTTTGGCATTAATGCCAATTGGACTTGCTGTCCCACGACTAGTTACAGTTAGGGAGGTGTTTAGATCCCTGGCCTAAGTAACTGGTTGGAAAGTGACAGCACTATTTCAGGAAGGAAGAGACTTTGGAGGGAGCACACTTTAATAGCAAAAGCTAATAGTTCAGTTGTACAAATGTTAAATAGGAAAATGGAAAGGTTGGGAAGATTGCATCATCAGCATAGAGATCTTTAAAGCCATGGGACTGGATGAGGTCACCCAGGAAGTTTGTGTAAAGAGCAGAAAGAAGTACTCAAAGACAGCATTTAGACAAGACCAGGCACGGAATGTGATCCTTATGTATATCTAAAATGTACCAATAAACTTGATCAATAAAAAAAATAGAAAAAAAAAGATAGCATTTAAAAGCTTGGACGCTAAAGGGAAGCTGGCAGAAGAGAGTAAGGAGAAACTAGTGATACAAGAAAAATTAGGTGTATGGGGCACTGTGCTAGGGGTTAGGAATATAGCAGAGAGCAAAAGTCAACTTGGTTCCTACTCTTATAAGTATGTGTTTCTTTGTTCCTTATCTATTTTATTTTTAAAATTGACACGTAATAAATGAATTTATGATGTGATGTCAATACAGTGTACATGAAATAATGATCAAATCAGGGTAAATAGCACATATGTTTCTAATGATGATGGTAATGCCTCTTTTATTTCAACCTTAAGGAAAATTATATGGGGGCAATATTTTTTAATAAGTTCTGAATGTTAAGCAAGTATATTCCTATTTCTAATTTACGAGATGTATTTTAAAGTCATGAATGCTTTTTGAAATTTATCAGTTGTCAACTTCTATTAGGCTGATCATACATTTAATAGACATCCAAAAGTTAAGCCAATTTTGTATTTCTAAAACAAACTTTTTGGTCATGGCGAATTACATTAAAATCCATTGAAAGATTGACTTTGCTATTAGTTTATTTTAATTTTTACGTCCATGCTTTTGTGTGATTTGGCCTTAGTTTGTGCTGCTGATCTCTTTAAGATCTGATATAAGATTTCACTACTTTCATGAAACAATTTGGAGTACTTGCTCTTATGTTTGGGAGAAGAATAAATATGCAAAAATTATTCTGCCCTTTAGTGTTTGAAAATAATGCCGCTATTTTCATAAAACATGTGGGTCCCAAACTCTTTTGTGAATAGTTTTATTTAATTTTTTAACTTTTGCTTGATTATTTTTTCTAATTTATACTTTCATTTGAAAAAAATATCCACTTCATTAAGCTTTTCAAATCTATTGGAATAAATATAGTATTGATATACTATTTAAAATCTTTATTTTTTTGGTTATGTATCATTTCCGACTTCTTGTGTTGCATATTTGAAATTCCTCTTTCTTCTTTCAGATTCCTAGAGGTTGACAATTTTATTTGTGCTTTAAAAGTAGAACTCTTGGGCCGGTGAGATGGCTCAGCGGCATAAGTGCCTGCCTGGCAAGCGCGAGGGCCCGAGTTTGACTCCCGGAACCCACATACGAAAAAAGGGCCAGTGATATTGCTCAACGGCACGGGCGCCTGCTGGCGCATGAGGTCCTGAGGTTGACCCCCGGTACCCACAAAAAAAAAAAAATAAGTAGAACTCTTGATTTTTTTTTTCAGTTCTAGTCCTTGGTGTTTTATTTTACTTTGTAATTAAAAAAAAAAAAAAACAGTGTCTTCATGTTGGTTTATTTTGCTGTGATTTTTCTGAAGTCTTGAGTTGACTACTTAGTTCATGGCATTTTTCACATTTTTATATGGAAATAAAACACTTTAAAGCTATAAATAGTCAACCGAACAAGCTTTGTCTATGTTCCATATATTTCATTTATGTTTTAATGTCATTAATTTGTAAAGATTTTGCCCATTAGTGGTCTATTTTAACTAAATTTGAATGGAATTATTACATTTCCAAGTGGCTAGAATTCCTTATTCTTAGATATGAATGTTTGGTTCTAAAGAATTAAGATGGGTTATAGAATGTCTGACACTGATAATTTAGCCTATTTTAATTATTTATAATATTTAGGGGGCAGTGTTATTCTTCCCCTTTTTCTCCATAATTTAATGTGGCAATTTCTTGGAGGGGGGGAGAGGTGTATTGAATTATTCCATCACTGCGTTTTATCTTTTTTTCTTCTTGTATTTATAGCATATTTGCTTTATATATCTTGAAATATTCAACTTTTCCTCCCTTCAGTTGACTACAAATTGAAAATTGTGTTGAGTTTTGGTTGTCACTTTTAAGAGAAACAATGATAAACTACATTGGGCTAAAGGACAATTATCAGAGTAATCAAGAGACTCAAAGCCATGTAATTTGGTAATTAGTTAAAGGAACTGAAGATATTTGGTTTAAATAGTGAATAGACGTAACTATTTTCTATATACTATTTCGCAGATATATTAAGATTGTTTTGAATAACTTCAAAAGCCAAGCCTGGAAAATGTTTAGATGAATAATAAGTAAACTGATTTTGGCTGCGTATAAGTTAATATTTAGTTAAAATAGCTCCAAAATGGAGTTTAAAGCTGCTGTAGTTGGTGACATTCCCATCACTGAGTTTGTCCATCAGTGGATAAATGAACTCTTGCTGGCTACTGTGGAAGAATTTAAGCATCGGTTCAAAGGTAGAATTAGAAGATGGTTATTACTCTGAGCATCTCTGAAGAGACTTGTATTTTGTCATCATGATTCTCATTTATACTTTCTCATATGTAAATATTCTATATTTTAAAAGTCTCAAAGATCTGTTGCCTCATGTCTGCAACCCTCTGGGACAACAGACAAGGGCAAAACATATGCAGATCCCCCATTCACCTGGCACATTTGGCAGCATCTGAAAATGGCAGTCACTTTGATTACAGGAACACAGAATGACAGCATTAAATGTTTTTAAATACCTTCTAAATTGACCTCCCCATCAGATAGCTCAGGCCTCAAAGTTATATTTCTCATTACAAAAGTCATATGCAGTTTATTTCTAAATCTACCTTTTCTTTTTCATACAATACTGGTTATTTCCTCATGGTGTCTAATACATATTTAATACTTTAAAATATTTTTCTGGTAACTCAAAGATTTTGTGGTCCACTCCTGCATTTTGTGTATCACATGAAGTTTTTCAAGATAGATCATTTCCTCATTAAAAACAAACAAACAAACAAACAACTAGCTTACCATCTTCAGCAGGGATTTTAAAAATGGTAAGAATTAATTAATATGGCTGAGTTATTGAAACATGAAGGATGGATTTTTTTTGTTATTTCTGCTACTCACCCAGGCAGCAAGCTTGGGGCTGATTTCTATGTTATTGTCTACCTCATTTTAGAAAACCTGATCACTAATGAGGACCGATTTGGACTCAAAATCCCTGAGAGATAACATTTTCAGATCTCACCTTCTTATGAGAGCATTTTTTTCTAATTTAGAAATAAAAGGCTCAGGCAATTTTTCTTGCGATTTTCCTGGGATGGTGGGCAGGACCTTTTACTGGAGACATATCCAATCTTAAGGATTCTGTTTTTATGAATAATGTCTCAAAACTGAATTTTTGCCTTATACCAACCTAACCTTCATTTATTATCTTTTACATGGGTTAAAATCAAAATTTTATATCAAGTATATATAAGGAAATTTTAGAAATATTAATAAAAGATAAATATCTTAATATAAACAGTAGGCAAAACATTTGAACAGTTTACAAAAAGAGATATACAGGGCCGGTGAGATGGCTCAGTGGCATAAGCGCCTGCCCAGCAAGCGCAAGGTCCTGATTTCGACTCCCGGTGCCCACATATGAAAAAAGGGCCTGTGATATCGCTCAGCGGCACGGGCGCCTGCTGGCACGTGAGGTCCTGAGGTTGACCCCTGGTACCCACAAAAAAAAAGAGATATACAAATGGTCATTCTATAGGGTTACCTGCATATCCATGTTTATTGTAGCACAATATACAATAGCCGAGATATGGAACCAGCCTAGGGGCCCATCAACAGATAAATGAATAAAGAAAATGTGTAGTATATACACAATGGAGTATTAGTCAGCTATAAAAATAGCACAGTATTGTCATTTGTAAAAAAATGATGGATCTGGAGATCTTTGTGTTGAGCGAACTGAGCCAGACTCAAAAAGACAAATATTGCATGTTCTCACTAATATGTGGAATCTAAAAAGGATTGCAAAAAGGGAGACTATTATTAGGTAAGAAAATGAAAGAAAGGGGAGGAAGAGATGTTATAAGGGTGGGTAATAGGAGGCATGAATATGATCAAAACACATTTTTACAATGAATGCCCCCCACAAAAAGAAAAACATGTGAAACTAGGGGGGAAATGTGAAAGAGATGATGGGGGATGATTAAAGTACGTTATGGACACCTACAAAAAAATGACAAACAAAAAATGTAAATGTTCTTGTTACCCAAGCATATCTCATATACTGGTCAGTCCTTGGTTTGTAAGAACTGGTTATATTTGGCTGTTAAATTAAACCAAATAATGGCCACTACTAGGAACATTCAAATATTACAAATAGAATTAGACTTTCGTATTCTAAAAAAAGATGTTTATCATCATTCCTCGTCAGAGGAATGCAAATTAAAACCGTATCTACTAGACTGGGTAAAACTCAAAAGGGTAACAATATCAAACATTGATGTGTATGTGGAACAATGAAAAGTCTCCACCTATTGTTGATATAATGTGCAATGATACACTGATTTTAGAAAACAGTCTGACAATTTCTTAAACTTATGGAATCTAGCAATCCTATTCTTTGGTATTTTTCCAAGAGAAATGAAAACACACCTCCACAGAGACTTTATGAGTGTTCACAGCACCTTTATTCAAAGCTAATAAAAAGAAACAATCCAAATGTCTATCAAAATGTAAATGGATAGACAAAATATTGTGTATTCTTATAGCAGACTGTTACTCAGCAATAAGAGAATTGGCTAGGCAGACGTTGTGATTCATACCTATAATGCTAGTACTCTGAGAAGTTGAGGCAGGAAGATCTTGAGTTAAAACTCAGTCTGGACAATTTAGCAATTTAGCAATATGCTGTCCCAAATACAAAATTTTTTAAATAATAAGACTGGGGATGTAGCTCAGCATGAAGGCCCTGGGTTCAATCCTAAGTGCCAAAAAAAGAAAGAACAGATTCTTAATACATTCTTTTTTCAAGGGAGGTATTGAACCCAGAGCCTCATGCATGCTAAGCATACATTCTACCACTGAGCTACATTCCCTGCCCTCCTCTGGCACTCCTGATCAATGAATCTGGAAGACATGTTAAACAAAGGAAACATGTTGTATGTCTCTGGTTATATAATCTAGAAAAGGCAAAGCTAGGTTGTAGAGAAATAAAGCTGACCGGTGGCTGTCTGAGCTGGAGAAAGATCATACACCAAAATGATGTGCTTTTATTATATTTAAATTATATCTCAATAAACTTGATTACAAACATAAAGGCAATATCTACCTGTTATTTCAATATCAGCCCCTGGAGTGGCTGTCATAGCAGCTGGTGAGAATTTTGTTTTGAGAATGCATGAGGTTTCTAGTTTGCTAGCATTAATTTGACTTTCAAATACACATTTCAGGCACGTAAAATTCTTTTTTGCTTTTGAACTGACTAGTTTTAAATGACTTATTTTTGTTGAACATTGCTAGGTGTTATTGCACAAGCAACTTCAGATTAGCCATATTGCTAATTCTAGAAATTGCAGTTGTTTGTTTTTTGTCTTTGTTTTGCTAAAAGGTGAGTTTATCATGGGAATTAACTTCTCCTGACCAATATCCAAGCTGATGCATATTTAATGTTTTAGGAATACAAAGAAGACACAAATATTTATTTTGTGCTTATTGAATTTTGAGTTTTTTCTAGATATTTCACATATGTTGACTAATTATGTTCTCATACCAACATTTAGAATGAATATTTTTTCCACATACTGTATATGAGGAAACTGACATTAATAGACTAACTTGCTTTGGTTTTTGCAGGCAGTGAATTACAATCCAAAGTGCAAACCAAGTCTTCTGATTCCAAGTCCAGTTGGTTTTGTCTGAGGTTGCAAAAGTATAATGTCTTTAACATTTATAACTTACAAAGTAAAAAATGCAAACATATAGTATATCTTTAGAATTTATTATTACATTGCATAATTGAAATGTTATACCTATTGAGCAACAATTCCCAATTTTGCCTTCCTTGTATCTCCCTGGCAGCCACCATCATTATACCCACTGTTACTCTGAGTTTGACTATTTTTGATACCTCGTATAAGGGGAATTATGCAGTATTTGTCCTCCTGTGACTGCTTAATTTCACTTAGCATGACGTCCTCCAGATTCATCCATGTCGTAGTAGGATTTCCTTCTTTTGGTGTTTTTCTTTCTTTTTTTTTTTTTTTTGTGGGTACCATGGGTCGAATTCAGGACCTCGCATGCCAGCAGGCGCCCGTGCCACTGAGCGATATCACAGGCCCTTTTTTCGTATGTGGGTACCGGGAGTCGAACTCAGGACCTCGCACTTGCCAGGCAGGTGCTTATGCCGCTGAGCTATCTCACCGGCCCTGGTGTTTTTCTTGTCAGTACTGAAATGCAAGTACTGGGGGATTGAACATAGGTCTTTCACACTGAGGTACATCTGCTTTTTTAAAAGAAAAAATTTTGAGACACGTTCTCCTTAAGTTGCTGTGTTGCCCAGGCTGGGCTTAAACCTACGATCTTCCTGCCTCAGGCTTCCAGAGCGCTGGGATTACAGGCATGTGCCACCATGCCCAGCTAATTTCCTTCTTTTTTAAGGCTGGATAATATTCCACTTTGTGGAATACTACATTTTCTTTATTCACTAATTTGTCAACAAACACTGAGGTTGCATCCGTATATTATTGGCTATTGTGAATAATGGTGCAGTAAAAAAATGAGAATGCAGATATTGCTTTCCAAAATCCTGATTGTAATTCCTTTGGATATATGTCCAGACGCTGGTTGCTGGATGAGGTGTTAGTTCTGTTTTTGTTTCTTGAGAAATTTCTGTACTATCTTCCATAATGGCTGCACAATTTTACATTCTCACCATGGGTTCCTATTTCTTCATGCCTTCCAACACTTAATCTACTGCTTTTTTGATAGTATCTATTATACTGGGTATATGAGTATACCTCATTGTAGTTTTGCTTTACATTTTCCTGATGATTAGTAATATTTTGTACCTTTTCACATATCTGGTAGGCAATTATATGTCTTCATTGGAGAAATGTCTGTTCAGGTCCTTCACCTATTTTTAAATTTGGTTATTTGTTAGCTATTGGATTGCAGGAGTGTTCAAAATATATATTTTGGATATTAATCCTTTATCAGATAAATGGTTTGTAAATGTTTCTTCCCATTCCTCAGGTTGCCCTTCACTCTGTTATTTTCTTTGATGTGCAAAATGTTTTTAATTTGCTATAGTCCTAAATGTCTATTATTTTGCTTTTCTGCTTTGCATAATTAATAGTATTGTATAGCGCACTAAAACATTTATGAGATTACATCTAGTGTTCTTGGGTATGTTTATTACTTTGATTTTGATGACAGCGCTGTGGTTGTATGCATATATCAAAACTCACCAGTTTGTACATGTTACAACCCAAATGCCCATCAACTGACAAATGGATAAAAAAGATGTGTTTTCTTTATACAATGGAGTACTACTCGGGCATAAAGAAGGATAAACTTGAGACATTTCTAAGTAAATGTATGCACCTTGAGACCATATTCTTAAGTGAAATAAATAGGACACACATGTGCAAATATTGCATTGTTTCTCTGGTGTGAGAAACTGAAAGTATAAATAAGGACCAAAATGTGTAACAGATATTGGGGCCAGTGAGATGGCTCAGCGGCATAAGTGCCTGCCCGGCAAGCGCGAGGTCCTGAGTTCGACTCCTGGTACCCACATACGAAAAAAGGGCTGGTGATATCGCTCAGCGGCACGGGCACCTACTGGCGTGCAAGGTCCTGAGGTCGACCCCCGGTACCCACACACACAAAAAAAATGTATAACAGATATTGTGAAATAGGAAGTAATTGTTTGAAAGGAAAAGGGAATGGGGTGAGGGATGAAAGGGAAAAGAAAAAAATGAGAAAAAAATGATGAAACGGAAACAAAGCCTTGTAAATAAGGAGGGGAGGAGGGGTTGAAGAGAGGGGAGGGGAATGGGAAAAAAAGAGGAAGTAAGTTATATCATGTACAGGTACAAATTCCCTATGATGCATGTGATCATTATGTGTAGCTAAATTGTACCAATAAACTTAATTTAAAAAATAAAATAAAAACATGGATATATTAGAAAAAAATAAAATGTCTAGTTTTTGTACATTAATTATACTTCAGTAAAGCTGTTTTTTTTTTTTTTTTTTTTTTTGGGTACCGGGGGGTCGACCTCAGGACCTTGCGCGCCAGCAGGCGCCCGTGCCGCTGAGCGATATCACCGGCCCTTTTTTCGTATGTGGGTTCCGGGAGTCGAACTCGGGCCCTCGCCCTTGCCGGGCAGGCGCTTACGCCGCTGAGCCATCTCACCAGCCCAGTAAAGCTGTTTTGCAGAAAGAATATATTCAGCCCTATTTTGTTGCTAGAAAATCCTCTTAAAGTCATTGTTCATGATTTCATGATGTTTGATTTTCCTTATGTTATGGTCCAGATAATTAAAGGCATTTGAACTGAAATTCCAGAAGCATTTTCATCCCTTTAAAATTTGATTGTAAAATGATAGGTAGCTACCATATTTGCTGTCATATTTGGTGCTATGATATGAATGCGTTTCTCAAAATTCGTGTATTAGAAACTTAATCTGTAACATGTGTAGCAGGTTTAGGAAATGGAGCCTAATGATAAGGTATTCTGACCATGAGAGTTCTACTTCCATGAATGGGTTAATGCCTCTATAGAAATGTCTTGCAGGAGTGGGTTCTCCCCTATCTGTTCTTTTGCCATATGAAGAAGACACAGAGTTTACCCCTGTTATCCTTACACCTTTTTCCATGTGAAGAAACAGCAAGAAAGCACTCATTAGAGGCTGGTGCCATGATCTTGGACTTCTCAGCTTCCAGGACTATGAGAAATAAATTTCCATTGTTAATAAATTAGTCTTAGGTATTCTATTTTAGACATACAAGGATACAAAGATATTTTGAAAGAGTTCTCATCTCTCTTGCTTAGGATGATGTTTCAAGCTGGAGTTAGGAATGGTAGGGGCCAAGACCAATTTATGATCTCAGCACTTAAGAAAAAGTGCAGCTTCTGACTGCTACTTCGGTAAAGAATATCTGGAAATTCAGGCTTTCAATAGAGAAGTACCATAGCTATAATAGCACATTATAGGCTAGCATCTGGAAATAACCTAAGAGGCATCGTATTTAGAGGGACATGGTCTTTTATGGAATACCTGCTGTTAAATTCAGGGCTGAAAAGAAAATTTTAAAAGCACCAAACTTTTAAAGATAAAGATTATGTAACCTTCAAATCCTTTATGACTTGATTGACAATGAAGTTTAGCACTAAATTTAATACTCAAATTACCATAACTATATTAGGCCAGTGTATTTGTAAGGGAATAAATGCAATAGGTAACCTTGTGGTGCTAGATTAAGTAGTTATGATTTTTTTCTGAAGTTTGTGGGTCACCACAGTATTAATTGAGAGGAAAGTATAGTAATTTGTATGTTAGTAATTCCTCTGTATCATTTTGGAAGATTATTTGGAGCAGAAAGACCCCCAAATCAATGATATCAATCAAAAACTTATTGGAATAACCTTTTGCAAAGGATATAGACCTGTTCTGTGGTATTGACAGAGGGTCATAGAAATAGTCAAGGGTGGATAATAGAGAGGAGACTAGATTTTTAGGTTAAAGAGTTTCGCAGATCTAGGTGCCACTAAAAAATGATTAGGGAATACAGGCAAAGGATATCAGCACTCACCCACTTGTAAGCTAGGAATATCTTTAAAAATCTTCATTATGGTGATACAAGTTCTAAAGAAGGGGAAAATGTTTTCCCAAGGTCTAATGTACATATATAATAACTGGGATCTTTATATTGTGGGTTATAATTTAGTAAATTTGCATTTCCAATACTCTCTCAAGTGCTGCTGACACTACTGGTTTTCAAAACTCACTCTGAGCTGCAAGGCTCTTGCCATCTGTTGTACCCTGAAAGTTTCATTCTTTGCTTTCATTCTCTGGTTCTCTTATATTTGTTTTTTTCCATATCTTGGCTCTTATTTCTTTTCTGGTTTCTTTTCTGGATCCTTTTACCCAACAGCTCATTTTAAATGAGACCTATGACTTCACAATGGAACTCGATTTTTTGCTATTGTCCATATGCTGAGGTGAGAGATTTGCAAGTCACTGCACATATGTTGTAGAAGACTCTGTAGGTGTCCTGCTCATGTGTTTATTTTTTGCAGTGTAGATTTCCAACTGTCCTTTTATTTATTTTATGGAAAAAAGGTAAAACAAAATTTCGTAACAAAATAATAGGAGAATAACAATAGTTAATACATTACATGTTGTTATCTTTAAAGTAGTTGCTCAGGGTATAAGACATGGGCATAAAAATTTCTTCAATCAATATTAGCATAAACCTTCCTTTTTAATGAACTAAGAGACACTAATAGTATAACTGACTTGCATTTTTTCCCCTTTCCCTACTGTCCTTTCCCCATTCACCCATTCTAGTTCCTTTTTCCTTTTGAACAATTTCTTCCCATTTCACAATATCTATTGTATATTTTAGACCTTAGGTACTCTTTCAATTTCTCACACCAGGGAGACAATATGATGTTTTTACATGTGAGATATAAGATCATTCTTAATGTGCTGAGTTGGCATCTGTGAGGATAGAATACAAATTATCCCACTTTTTATGCCCAAAGAAACACTAGTAAGCTACATAGGGTTTTTAATTTATATTATGTAAATTTTAGATAAATCAAGTCACTTGTACAAAACTTTGCCATTCTTAATCATTAAGGAATCAAGCAACAAATCAAGGCAAGACTATGTTGAAAAAGGAACCTTCCATCATTGTTGACAGGAATGTAAACTAGTACAACCACTATGCAAAGCAGTATGGAGATTTCTCAAAGAACTGAGATTAGAAATTCCATATGACCCAGCTATCCCCTTTCTAGGTGTCTTCCACAAAGAGTATAAGTCATCATACTACAGCAATACATGCTTACCAATGTTTATAACAGCATAATGCATAATTGCTACATCCTGGAAACAGCTATAATGTTAAAAAAAAAAGTGGTCGGAGGGGAACAATGAAAACCAGAGTATTCCAATCTTCCAAACCAGTTAATTCTACTGAATTCTGGACCTCTATATCTGCCTGCTTTTTGGGAAACTCACCCTGAACGTGAAAGTTTCTAGGAAGAAATCCAAAGGTAATCCTTTACTTATCCCTCTGTGTTAATACTCAGTAAATACACAAGTAAACAGCACTATAAATTATTGCTTCCACATCCAGCATAGCTATGAAATCAGCCATTTACTTCTTTTTATTCTTTACTGCCACCAGTCTAGTTGAAGTGACTATCATTTCATGCTTACAAAGGCCTCCAATTTTGATTCCTTTAATCAGTTCTCCACAAGAGAGTCAAACTAATCACATGACCATCTGATGAAAGAGGTTCAGGGCTCTCCATTCTTCTCCAAATGAATTCCAAACTCCTTAGCAGGACAAACGTACTCAGGCCTTCATGCTTTTCTCTTACTATTCTGCTCTTTACACACTAAGTTCTACCGTCATGAGCTACTGAAGTTCCTGAATTTTCCATTCTTTCTTGTTTCTGGTCTTATGCATAAGAATTTCCTCTTCTGGAACTTTCTTTCCCTAATCCCTTCCCTGGATGGCTTGACTAATTCTTCCAGGCTCAGTTTGAATACCATTTCCTATGGGAGTCTTTCATAACAACCAAAGTGTAGGGCCGGAGCCCACCCCCACTGTTGCAGTGCTTTCTTACTGTTTTGTGACATTACCACTCTGCATTATAATTATAGTAAGTACTGTGCTTTGCCACTCCCTTGAGCTGAGAGACTGTTATCATTATTATTAATTATTGTATTCCCACTGCTTGTTATTCAGTAAGGGCACAATAATTTTTTAATGAATGAAAGAAGTGACTCACCAGCTTCAAACACTACAGAGAATATTTAACCAAGATAAGACTGAGAATAACTGAAGATGGTGTCTGCAACTTGGAAGCTATCAGTGTCTTCAGCAATAGCAGCTGTATTTCAATATGTGATACAGTGTTTGTGATGCCATGTAGGTCAGCCTTGAATTATGAATTAAGATGACTGAAAACAGAATTTTGTGAAAAAACACTGGGGATAGGACAGAAGTTCAAGAAATACTACAATTGTTCATTATGGCCCTGTTAATACTCGGTTTGAGGTGGATGATGTAATAATTTTTTACATTAAGACAGATTTTACACACTGATAATTTACCTTGAAAATGTGAATAATTATGCTTGAATAGATGATCAAGAAAAAGGACTAACTTAAGCCTGGAAATTGTACTCTTGGACACAGCTAATAATGTAACTAAGAGATACAAATTCATACTTATAGAGTATGAGAATACTTAGACGTCACATGTCACCAAATGGTAACAATTTTTTGCTTGAAAGGCCATTAGTTGATTTAAAGTTTTGCAAATGTCATGTATGGGAAGGAAGCAGCCCTAAGTCATTCATTTTAGAAACATGATACATAGGCTTAGGGAATTTACCTATCCTGTCTGTGGAGGTTTCCCACCTTGCTGATATACAAAATGAAAAAAGTCCCCTGGATTATGGATTATTATAAGTGTGAAGTGTCAAAAATGTGCTCTATTTCAACTATGCCTGAGGTACCCTTCTTCCAAATTTTACAGACACTGATACGTTTTATTCATGAAGCGCCTTTCACTAAAATGCTTGAAACATGGCATATGAGTGATAAAAATATTGGGGATTTAATAAAAAGATTGAAAATTATATACAGAATGTAGCATGTCTTTTGAAGAGTTATCAATATACATATATCTGTTTTTAAGAGAACTAAAATGGATTAGAAAAAAATACTTGAGAAACAACAATATCTCTCATTTAGATAATCTCTTTAATGAGTTTTGTAAAGAAAAACTATTACTCTAAAACAAGTTTGAGTGAAAATATATTGTTTAGGGACATGATTACATCACACCAAGACAAAAATCACAAATATACTTAAAGAAATAATACTTGTAAACTCAATTATAAAGACTTTTAACTAGAAAACAAATTATGTATCATCAGGAATTTAACTATATGCCATTTATAATGCACATATCTTATATAAATTTACAAATATAAATTTATGTAAGATACATAAATACATAAACTACATAAAATACATAAAATATATGCTTTACGTGAAATGTAAATATTCATTATATTACATATAGTGTTTAGTGTCTCTGTCTCCTTAGTATCTATGATGATAGCTCCTAACAAATGATAATGTTATTAATTCATCTATTCATTTAATAAATATTAATGGAGTGCCTACTATGTGGTAGGCACTACTCTAGCTACAAAGGTTTTAAAAGAGAACATGAAGACATTCTTGTCCTCAACAAATTTATATTTGAAATGGAAATAGTGTATAACATAATGTTAGGTGGTGATAAGTGCTATGAAGAAAGTAAAGCCTTGTAAGAAGATGGACAATAACAGGAGAGAGGTTAGGCTACTGTGTGGATAAGATGACCAAAGAATCACTTTATCCACCCCCCAAAATCAAAACATCCAAAACGCCAAGTGCTGAGTCAAAAAAAAGAAAAGGAAGTATATTTAGAAGAAACTAGAAATGATTATTATGGTAGGATTTCATGATTGATAGCACTTCCAGATTTAGTTATTTGTCTTTTTGTATTCCTTCCTCTAGAAAACTAGATCAGTAGTGGATTACAAACACTGGAGAAAAGGTATAATAGCATTAAAGTTGCATAGATGTAAAGGGACACATCAATGAATTATATCTTTCTAACATACAAATATAATCCCTTTCAATTCCACAATTAGCTAGAAGTTAAATAAGAATAAAACACACAAGCTTAATTATCACATGTTTTGTCTTATATGAGAAATCCAAAATATAAATAAAGAGCAAAATAAAAAAATAGACAATAGGAAATAGTGAGATGTCTTTTTAGCATAAGGGAAGAGGATCAAGAGACAGTGGGAGGGGTGAGGGAGAGGAAGGAAATAAGATTAAAACAAAGGAATTTTAGACTTCCAGGTGATGGCAGAGTGGTGAACTGCAGAGAAACAGCCTCTTTAAGATTTGGTGTCCAGATGCTGGAATATAGCAATGTGACAAAGAGAAGGAGGGAAGTGGGTCCCCAAGACCCAGCAATGATCTGAAATGAGAAATGAAGCCTATTGGGAAAGCAGAGTGAGACCTCAATGCAGAAGAAGGTGGTAGGAAGTGATATTTTCTCCCTGATCCCTGGCTCACTGCACAGCGGAAGCAGCTCAAACCTGCAGACACATGGTGACTACTGACAAGCCCAGAGGCCTCCACAAAGAAATACACTAGTGGAACAGAGCAGTGGATGCAGCAGACTGCAGTGGCTGGTGAGATATTTGGGTTTAGATGTCCCCAATGGGAGGACAATTGTCTGGTCACCATCTTGGAGAGGGGCCGAGTTTGGAACTCAGAGCCGTGGTGGCCTGACTCCATCTAGTGGCTTCCAGTGTCAGGGTGAGGCAAAACTGAGTTCAAACTGGCAGGAGGTGAAAGAGCTGAGTTCAAGCTGGCAGGAGGCACATGGAGTGCTGCAGGCTGAGCAAATTGGATCCTAGCCTTATAGCCAGAAACCAGCCCAAACTGCAGTGTAACTAAAGTTGCAGGCTTGCTGGGATTATTCAATACCCCACCATAAATCTACAGCTGGATTTCTGGGATTAATTAACATGGATCTGGGCTCTATCTGCTCACTCTGTCTACCAGTGACAGCAGAGACACAACCTGAAGTGGACATTTTTTTCTTCTTTTCTTCTATTTTTGTTTTTTCTTTCTTTTTTCATGATTGTTCTAGTTTTTATATGAGTGATAACATTGTTTCTAGTTTGTTGTTGTTGTTGTTCTGTCTGTTCTTGTTTTTATTTCTTCCTTCTATATTTCCCTCCTATCTTCTTCACCAGTTTCCCAAAATTTGTGATCTTCCTTTGTCATCCAGCCTTGCTGCTAATCTCTTCCTCTTCTTCTATTTTTCTGTTTTACCCCCTAAGCCATTTTAAAATTTCTACCCTGAGGGCAAAATCACCATATTGAGGGTATATTTATTGTATACAATTTTCTAGTTTGTTTTAGAATTTGTTATTTAACCACAAATTTGTTCGTATGGTTAAAGGTGGCAAATTAATAGTTACCACAGTTTGTCATTTTCTAGGCTGTGTTTGATGCCATTTTTATTACTGATTCTACTACTTTACCCAAAGTGACATAATTGTTCTAAACAGTTGTTCTTCTGTGGAGGCCAAGACTGAGACTGACTAAGGGTCATAAACAATACTATAGGCTACTGCCAAAGAACCAGGGGCTAGGCCAAATAGGCAACAATTTCTCATCCCAATAAATTTAATATGTAGGATCTTGCAACAGACTCAAAACCCAAAAGCCCAAAAGCTACACCTGGAAGACATCTCTGAGAAGCAGTCATTTCCTAAGGGTTCTCAATACTAGCAAGAAAGCTACCCGCCATAAGCAATTTACAAACATCACCCCAGGAATTAAAATTAAAAAAAGAAAGAAAACACAGAAGCAAGATGCAACCCCAGACTGCCAGCTCCCCAAAGGCAAACCCAAGGGACAATAAAGTGGAACAATTCGAAAGTCACCCACCTGCACTCCCTGAAGAGGTAACAGCAGAAGTAACAAAGCAGATGAATGAGGCTCTTGAAAAATCAAATCATGAATAATTGCTCAGATAAGTATAGAGATGGTGACCATGATGAAGTACATGGTTAGTGTCTCTAGAGCAGATACAAATTAAAAAAAATAGAGGAGCTTAGAATAATGATGGAAACCATGAATGTCCAACATAGGAAAGAAATGGAATCCATGGAACAGATTCAAACAGATATGCAGGAGATTAAAAATTCAATTGAAAGTACACTTGATCTTAGCCAAAAGGCCAAGAAACAATAAAAATTCCAGTGAAAATATACACAGCAGAATGAGACAATGTGAGGACACAAGATTAGGTATAGAAGACAGGATTAAAGTAAGCAGTCATGAAAACAAAGATTTCTTAAACGTAGAAGGGACCACGAAAAATCAAACAGCTGCTAGATGACACAAAGAAGAACATAAGATTGACCAGAGTTAATGAAAAAGCAGGAGATAGCACAAATGACATAAAAAACCTGTTAAGAGAAGTAACAGCAGAAAACTTCCCAAGCATGGAAAAAGAATTTGACATACAGATAAGTGAGGCATATAGAGCTCCAATTAGTCATGATAAAAAAAAAAATCTATACCAAGGCATATAAGAGTCAACATTTCAGAAATTCAACACAAAACAAAATAATAAAAGCTGGGAGAAAAGAAACAAATCACCTATAAAGGAAAGTCCATCAAAATCACAGCAGATTTCTCAACACAAATTCCCAAGTGATGGAGAGCTTGGTTAAAGAATTCCAACCCTTAAAAGAAGACAACTTCCAGCTCAGATTGTTGTATCCAACAAAACTATTATTCAAAATTGATAGAGAAATAAGATATTTCCACAACAAAGAACACCTGAAGAAAACACCACCAAATCAGCACTCCACAATGTTCTGAAGGACATTCTAGAAAGAGATAATGAGGACTACAACTACATGAACCACAACAGAATGAATCCACCAGGCAAGGCAAGTAACACAATGGGGGTGGGGGAGGGAACCAACAACAGGAAAATAATATGACAGGGATTAGTCAATACATGTCAGTTATAACTATGAATGAAAATGGTCTCAATTCACCAATCAAAAGAAACAGATTGGCAAAATTCATCAAGATGCAAGATCCAACATATGCTGCATGCAAGAAACACATTTAACTAAAAAGGAAACTCATACATTGAAAGTCAAGGTATGGAAAACAATACTTCATGTGATAAGAACCCAGAAAAAAGCAAGGGTAGCTATTCTATTTGCAGAGTAAATAGATTTCAAGCCAAGACTGATTAAGAGAGACAAAGAAGGTCACTACATCCTTGTAAAGAGAAAAATCTAAAAGGAAAAGATAACAATCATAAATATATATGGACCAAATATCAGTACATTCAAATATAAATATAACAAATATTAATGGATATGAAAAATCAAATAAGCACAATTGTAATGGGGGACTTCAATACCCTGCTGGAACAAACAATCAGAACAACTACACAGACACACACACACACACACAAAAAAAAAAACAATGAAAGACTATCAGAGCTGACCCAAAACTGTGAACAAATGTACTTAATAGATGTCTACAGAGTGTTCCACCCAATAACATCAGAACACACACCTTACTTAGCTGCACACAGGACATTCTCCAAAATAGAGCACATATTATGTCATAGAATATGTTTCAGTAAATGCAAAGGAATTGAAATAATCCCATGCATATCATCAGACCATAGTGCAATGAAATTAGACATCAATTGCAAAGAAACCACAAAAACTTCATAAATACATGAAAATTAAATAACACCCTCCTGAGTAACCAATGGGTCACAGATGAAATTAAAGAAGAAATTAGACAGTTTCTACAATTTAATGGTAATACCAATACAACATACCAGAACCTATGGGATGCGGTGAAAGCAGCCCTAAAACGGAAACTTACAGCACTGAATTCCCATATCAGAAAAATTTAGTGAGCTCAAATAAACAACCTAATGTTGAACCTGAAGCTTCTAGAAAGAGAAGAGCAAGTCAAGCCCAAAGCTTGTACAAGGGAGGAAATTATAAAGATCAGAGCAGAAATTAATGCAACTGAGGCTAAGAAAACAATATGAAGAATCCATAAATGGGAGAGTTGTTTCTTTAAAAGATTAAACAAAATTGGCAAACACTAAGCCATCTTTATCAAAAAGAGGAAAGAAGAGACTCAAGAAAACTTAGAAGACTTACCTTGATAACAAAACCAGAGAACGATCCAACCCTAAAAGAGAACTACAGGCCAATCTCCCTAATGAACATAGATGCAAAAATCCTCAGTAAGATACTGGCAAACAGAATGCAGCAAATCATTAAGATGATTATATACATTACCAAGTAGGATCCACCCCAGGGACGCAGGGATGGTTCAACACACACAAATCAATACATGTAATGCACCATATTAGCAGAGCCAAAGACAAAAATCACATGAACATCTCAATAGATACAGAAAAATATTTGACAAAGTCCTACACCAATTCATGATAAAAACCCTACAGAAAATTGGAATAGATGATCTTTCCCTCAATCTGACAAAAGCCATCTATGACAAACCAACAGCCAACATTAATCTAAATGGTCAAAAACTGAAATCTTTCACTCCAAAACTGGTAGCAAGACAAGGATGTCCACTATCACCACTCCTATATAATATAGTTCTGGAAACATTAGCCAGAGCAATTAGATAAGAAAAAGAAATAAATGTAATAAGGATTGGAAAAGTCAAATTATCATTATTTGCAGATGACAAGATAATCTACATAGACGACTCCAAAAACTCCACCAGAAGACTTGTAGATTTAATAACCAAATTCAGTAGCATAGCTGGATATAAAGTCAACACTCAAAAATCTATAACATTCCTGCACACAAACAACAAACACAGTGAGAGAGAAATTAGGAAAACAACACCTTTCACAATAGCATCAAAAAAGAAATACTTCGGAATCAATCTAACAAAGTAAGTAAAAGATCTCTACATTAAAAGTTACAGTACTCTGAAAAAGGAGATTAGACAAAACAGTTAGAAAATGGAAAGATATCCCTTGTTCATGGGTAGGAAGAACCAACATAGTAACAATGGCCATACTCCCAAAATTTCTATACAGATTTAATGTAATCTCAATCAAAACACTATTAACATACCTCACAGTACTAGAGAAAACATTCCTAAAATACATTTGGAAGCAGAAGAGACCTAGAATAGCAAAAACAATCCTAGGCAACAAAGGCAAAGCAGTGTACATCACAATTCCTGACTTGATATTATACTACAAAGCCACTGTGATAAAAACAGCAAGGTACTGAAAAGAAAAAAAAAAAACCTGAGGATGAATGGGACAGATTAGAAGATGCAGGAACAACTGCAAACATACTCTACCACCTTATCCTTGACAAAGGAACCAAACACGTTCACTGGAATAAAGAAAGCCTCTTCAATAAATGGTGCTGGAAAAACTTGCTTTCCACATGCCGAAGACTAAAACCAGGCCCATGTCTCTAACCATGCACTAACTAAAGTCAAAATGGATCAAAGATATAAATATTAAAACAGAAACATTAAATTTGCTGAAGGAAAGAATAGGTAAGACACTTGAAGACGTAGGTCTAGGCAAATAATTCATGAACAAAACCCCTATCCAATGGGAAATACTACAGAGAATCAAGAACTGTGATCTCATCCTATTAAAAACATTTTTCACAACAAAAGAAATTGCCAATAGAGTGAAATGACAACTCACAGAGTGGGAAAAGTTTTAGCCAGCTTTCCCCCCAACAAAAGACTAATATCTAGAACATATAAAGAATTGAAAAAAATTAGACTCCCCCTAATTTAAAGACCCAATCCTAAAATGGGCATCTGAAATGAATACGTACTTCTCAGAGGAAGAAATGCAAATGGCAAATAAATATATGAAAAAATGTTCAACATCACCAAATCATTCAAGAGCTGCAAAATAAAACAATGCTGAGACTTCCATATCACCTCAGAAAGAATGGCTATTATCAAGAAATCAACCAATGATAAATGCTGGCAGAACTGTGAGGAAAAAGGAACCCTTCTCCAATTTCGGTGGGAGTATAGACTGGTGCAACCTTTGTGGAAATCAGTGTGGAGATTCCTCAGAAAACTAAGATTAGAGGTCCCATTTGACCCAGCTATTCCTCTTCTGGGTATCTTCTTGGAGGAATTAAAAACATCATACCACAGTGATATATGAACACCCAAGTTTATAGCAGGAGAGTTCGTAAGAGCTAAATCTTGGAAACAACCCAAATGCCGATCAACTGAGGATAGATTAAAAAATGTGTGTTTTTTTTTTATACAATGGAATACTACTCAACCATAAAGAAAGATAAGCTTGAGACATTTGTGGGTAAAGGAATGCATCTTGAGACCACACTCTTAAGTGAAATAAATCAGACACATATGCGTAAATATCGCATTGTTTCTTTGGTGTGAGAAACCAAAAGGGTACATCAGGACCAAAGTGTATAATAGGTATTGTGAAACAGGAAGAAGGTGTTCAAAAGAAAGGGGAACTAGCTAGGGGGGAGGGGGGAAGAAAAGAAGGGATAAGAAAAAAAGATGATAAAAAATTGTCTTAGTTACTTTTCTTTCTTTTTTTTTTGTGGGTACTGGGGGTCGATCTCAACACCTCGTGTGCCAGCAGGCACCCGTGCCACTGAGCAATATCACCGGCCCCTTTTCCATATGTGGGTTCCAGGAGTCAAACTTGGACCCTCGCGCTTGCCAGGCAGGTACTTACGCCGCTGAGCCATCTCATCAGCCTACTTTTCTTGATGTTGAGACAAATTACCCTACACCCAATGTTAAAGGGGGAAAGTTTATTTAGCTCACAGTTTATAGAGGTTTTAGTCCATAATCAGCTGGTTCTAAGGCAGGGTGGTGTGTCAGAGGGGCAACCATTCACAGTGGGGAAAGTTATCAAATCAACAAGAGGAGGGAGGAGCAAGCCTCTTTCTGTCACTTATATTGTATGCAGGCTATGCACCTTAGGTCAGGTGTAGTGCTCACAGCCTTAATCCTAATATTAAACCATGACTCAGTCACAAACTCTACATTCAATCCCCTCCAAAAAGCCCACCTCCCATGACCACATTTGTCGTTGGAGGTGACATCCAGACACAAATTATAACATAAGGATAAAATGTAAACAAAGCTTAGTAAATGAGGAGGGGAAGAGGGATTGAAGGGAAGGGAGGTGATTAAAAAAATAGGAAACAGGATATATCATGTATGGGTACAAATTCCTTCTGATGAATGTGATCATTATGTATATCTACATTGTACCAATCAACTTAATAAAAAAATTAAAACCCTACAGAAAATTTGAATAGATGGTCTTTATCTCCATGTGATAAAAGCCAACATCATACTAAATGGACAAATACTGAAAGCTTCCACTGTAAAACTAGGAACAAGACAAGAATGTCCACTATCACCACTCCTATTCAATATAGTTCTGGAAACATTAGCCAGAGCAATTAGATAAGAGAAAGAATTAAAAGGAATAAGGATAGGAAAGGAAGAAGTTAAATTATCATGATTTGTAGATGACATGATACTCTACATAGAAGACACGAAGAACTCCACCAAAAGACTTCTAGATTTAATAACCAAATTCAGTGGCATAGCTAGATACAAAGTCAACACTCAAAAATCAATAACACTCCTGTACACAAATAACAAACTCCCTAAGAGAGAAATTAGGGAAACAATACCTTTTACAATAGCATTAAAAAAATGAAATACTTAGGAATCAATCTAAAGAAGGCTATAAAACCCTTTATATTGGGCTGGTGAGATGGCTCAGTGGCGTAAGTGCCTGCCTGGCAAGCGCGAGGGCCCGAGTTCGACTCCCGGAACCCACATACGAAAAAAGGGCCGGTGATGTCGCTGAGCGGCACGGGCGCCTGCTGGCGTGCGAGGTCCTGAGGTCGACCCCCGGTACCCACACACACACAAAAAAACTCTTTATATTGAATACTACAGTTCTTTGAAAGTGATCAAAGAGGATATCAGAAAATGGAAAGATATCCCTTGTTCTTAGGCAGGAAGAACCAATATAGTGAAAATGGCCACACTTCCAAAATCATCATACAGTTTCAATGCAATCCCAATGAAAATAACAATAGCATATCTCACAGAATTAGAATAAACAACCCTAAAATTTGTTTGGGACCAGAAGAGACCTAGAATAGCAAAAGCAATTTTGGGCAAGAAAGGCAAGTCAGGGGGCATCACAATCCCTGACTTGAAATTATACTACAAATCTACTATGATAAAAACAGCATGGTCCTGGCAAAAAAAAAGCTCTGGGGATCAGTAGAATAGATTAGAAGATGCAGAAACAAATCCAAACACACTCAGCCACCTTATCTTTGACAAAGGAGCCAAATACCTTCACTGAAAGAAAACTAGCCTCTTTAATAAATTGTGCTGAAAAACTAGCTTTCCACATACCAAAGATTAAAACTAGACCCATATCTTTTACCATGAACTAAACCAAAGTCAAAATGGATCAAAGATCAAAATATCAAAACAGAAACACTAAATCTGCTAGAAGATAGAATAGGTAGAACACTTGAAGTCATTGGTGTAGGCAAAGACTTTATGAACAAGACCCCAATCACATAGGAAATATCACAATAATGAACAACTGGGATCTCATCTTTATTAAAAATCTTTTGCACAACAAAAAAAAACCACCAACAGAATGAAGAGATGACCCATAGAGTGGGAAAAAAATTTACCAGCTGTTCCTTAGACAAAGAACTAATATTTAGAATATATAAAGAACTAAAAAAAAAAGATCAGATCCCCCCCTAATTTAAAAACCCAATCCAAAAATGGGCATGTGAAATGAATAGATACTTCTCAGATCAAGAAGTAGGAATGGCAAATAAATGTATGAAAAAAAATGTTCAACATCACTGGTCATTCAAGAGATGCATATGAAAACAGCTCTGGGCCGGTGAGATAGCTCAGTGGCATAAGCGCCTGCATGGCAAGCACGAGGTCCTGAGTTCGACTTCCGGAACCTACATACAAAAAAAGGGCTGGTGATATTGCTCAGTGGCACAGGTGCTTGCTGGCAAGTGGGAAGTCCTGAGGTCGACTCCCATTGCCCACGTTAAAAAAAAAAATGTTCTGGGACTCCATCTCACTCCAGAAAGAATGACTATTATCAAGAAATCAACCAATAACAAATGCTAGCTGTGGGGAAAAAGGAACACTTTTCCACTGTTGGTGGGAGTGTAGACTGGTGCAACCACTATGGAAATCAGTGTGGAGATTCCTCAAATCTAAAACTAGAGGTTCCATTTGACCCAGCTATTGTCCTTCTTGTTATCTTCCTAAAAGAATTAAAAACATCATACCACAGCAATATATGCACATCCATGTTTATAGCAGCACAGTTTGTAATAGCTGAATCTTGGAAAGAGCCCAAACAGCCATTGGTAATGAATGGATAAGGAAGATATGTTTTTTTTTTAATACAATGGTGTACTACTCTGCCATAAAGAAGGAAAATCTTGAGACATGTCTAGCTAAATGAATGCACCTTGAGACCATACTCTTAAGTGAAATAAATCAGACACACGTGTTTAAATACCACATTGTTTCTCTGGTGTGACAAACTGAAAGTGTAAATAAAGACCAAAAGTTATAATAGATATTGGGAAATGGAAAAAAAAAGTTCAAATGGGGAGGGGTATAAGGAGGTGGGGAGGGGGAAAGGAAGGAAGGGACAAAAATTTTCTAACAGTTTAAATTTCTTCACTTTTCCATGTCTCAGCTTCATTTTCTGTAAAATAGGTTCTTATAGTGTTTATTGTATAGTCTTATTTTCAGGATTAATGAATGTGAGTGTTTTATATATTCATATATATATACATACACACACACACATATATATATAGAGAGAGAGAGAGTCAAAGAACCTGACATATTGTTTTCATCATTTGATTTAGAATTTATGATGACATTTTCCTACTTTCGTTCTTCTATTCCTTTTTTGTATGACTTTAATTGTCATAAGCATAAATTCTTTTTGAATTACTAAACAAATTAAAAATAAATCTTCATATTTTCTTGGCATATTTCTCATTTTATATCCACTCTCTAAACATAATATGAAATCATATTTTCTTCTTTTTCCCGAGTTAGGAGAATGGTTAAGTGAAGAAGAGAGATTTTTCCTATTACAGATTTTAAAAGACATTATGCAAACTGGAGGGAAAAAACCCACACTGTTGATGTATGGTAGTGTTGGCATGTTGAGGCAACAGAACTTAATTAGGAGTTTTAAAGTACAGTCTTCAAATTGTCTTGGAAAAGTGTCATTATTAGAAACTGTTTATCAAAGCCTTGAAAAAGAAAGTCAGTTTTAGAAAATAAGATTTATTATTTCTGCCTATAATATAGCAAGAAGTTTCTGTTATTTCAAACTTCCAGTGTTTCATTAGAGGTAACATCAATTTTCAAAGGAATTTTAATTTGTAATGTAAACATGATGCAAAAGTTAATTAATATAGTAGAAATTACCAAAATTCTCAAAGATGCAGTTAGGTTCTTATTCATGTTTTATTAAAATAATAGTTTAAGACTAAGATTTTATTTATACATATTTTATGCAAAAATTGGGATAACAAAAGTTTACCTTTGCAGGTAAATGTATTAAAAAGCCATAAAAAGAAATGGTAAGCTATAGTTTTTGAGCTATCACATCTCAGAAATGACAGAAACACACTATGTCATTTATACATATATCTATATCTTTTAACATTAAAATTTGAGATTTATTTTATATTTTAAGTTTAATTTAAAATTTTCATGAATGCTTTGCATGCAGAAAGAAATATATTTCCACATACTGTTTCTAAATTATTAAAGAAAAATTCAATAATCATTTAGCGGGCCAGTGAGATGGCTCAGTGGCATAAGCGCCTGCCTGGCAACTGCGAGGGCCCGAGTTCAACTCCCAGAACCCACATACAAAAAAAGGGCCGGTGATATCGCTCAGTGGCACGGGTGTCTGCTGGCGCACGAGGTCCTGAGGTCGACCCCGGTACCCACAAAAAAAAAACATTTAGCTATATCTTTGTGTATTTATCTCCATTTCCTTTTATACCTACTTATCGCCTTCCCAGGTTTAAAGATTTTTTAATAACATCCTAGAAAACAAGGCCAAGACTTAGTTGTCTTTTTTCCCCACCCACATAATCAGATTTCCTGTCACTCTACACTTTCAATATATTTAGAGCAAAATGTAAGTTAGTACAGTCTTTAGTGTTTACATTAATTTAGCTGTGTGAACCCTATCTGTAACTGAACTATCTTATGTATTGTGATTCTCTTTTCTTTTTGTGTATATTTTCGTGTGCTAAAACCAATAATTGCCTTGTCTTATACTTAGTTGTCTATTACTTGTCAATTACTCAGCTCCATTTTCTAATTCTATAAATCTTTCCTTAGTGCATTCAAACACATCAGGTATTTTGTTAAGTTCTCCTTGAAGAAGCTTTTCAAAAGTGGACTGGTTATTCTCCATGCCTAATGCATATGAAACTCTCTGAGTTCTGTGTTTCCTGCATCCTGTTTTCTCCTCTATTCTGGTTTACATCCTCCATGTTGATATAACACATATTTTTATAGCTAAATGAGAAAGAGTTTCTTCTAAAAATATAGCTAAATGAGAAAGAGTTGCCTCTAAGGTAAAATTTAGAGTTCTCACATATCTGTAAAACTATTCGACAATTCAGCTGAATATAGAATTATTGGTTAATATTATATTCTTTCTAATGTTGGGAGACATTGCTCACTTGTCTTCAATTCTTGTGGTCCTGTTAAAACGTCACAAATAGTCTCATTTCTGATCCTTCACATATGACCTAATTTTCTTCCCTCTCTTCCCTTTGTCTCAGTGTCCTTACTTTCCATGGTAATGTGCCTTTTGGTGAGGAACTGTCTTAATCTGTTGTACTGCATATGTGGCAAGTCATTTCAATCTGGAAATCTGTCTTGAAAACTTTCCTGAATCTTATTTTTTTCGTAATTTCCTCTCTCGTCACTCTGAAACTCTACAACTATTGTTCATGTTGAATGGAGGAACCATTGGCTTGATCCCTGACTTTTCAGGTTTCATTTCTCTACTTTTAAAATAATTTTCCTCAATTTTATCTTCTAAGTTTTAAATTTTCTTTTCTTTTCTTCTTTTCTTTTCTTTCTTTTCTTTTCTTTTCTTTTCTTTTCTTTTCTTTTCTTTTCTTTTCTTTTCTTTTCTCAGAGATGAACCATCCAATTTTTACCTGGATTATCAAAGCCTGGCTGCTGATGTTCTCGAGCTGACTACAGGGATAACATTGGTAGTCTCAACCTTCAGTAAGTGAACTTTTCCTCATTTATCCTATTGCCTATATGCTACTTGTGTGTGTCCCTGTGCCAGGTGCTGGGATTTTTTGTTTTGACCCCACAAATTCCATCCCCATGCTTCTCTACCTGATATGTGTTTCAGGAGTCTTACTTTGTGGTCATCCTCGATCAGATTTGGATTTGGCCAGTGGGAGAGAAGTGCCTGTACTCCTGTTTAAAATGGCACAGGGCATCTCTTTCCTACAACCACTGGTCTCCTTGATTTCTAGGCAGTGGCTCTCTCCCCTCAAATTTTCAGCCTTGCTAGTGGTAGCCATTTCCTGCTCTTGCCAGCCTTGTGTACCGTCCCACGCCATGAATGTTAGTTGCCCTTTGTTGAATTAAACAATACAGAGATAGAGTTTTACATAAAGTGAAAATACACATATATTCTGTTTTAAAATAACAAGATAAAATTTTGTTAGCAGATATTTGGGGATAATTATTCAAAAAGAAGGATTTATTTCTTTACTTAAAATTCATCACAAAATTAAATAATAGCTTATATAAGTGCATTTAAAATATGATTTTTCTCATAAAATTTAAATTATCCAATGATTAAGGCAGGGAGGATTAGTGAGAATAGGAAAGTCAGAGGGAAAACTTTCAAATTTAGTGTGAGGGCCTATAGATTTTGATTACTTCAATGGGAGAATTGATTTTGACTATAGTTTTTGTATCACTTAAAGATTACACTCGTGAATCCTTAGCCAAAGTAAGTGTTATTAGTGGTATCGAGAATGGATTGATGAGGGTGTGGTTTTATTAACTGTAGGACACATTTAAAATAGGATACGGCAAGCACTGGAAAACCAGCTTCTTTACTTTTAAGGCTTTTCAAGTTGTCACTACTGATTAATGACTGTCTGGATTAGCTCTCCTGGTCACTTAAATTATCCTAAGTGCTCTGTCGTTAGTACAAAATGCTTATATGAGATGAGAAACTCTTCTCCTGTGTTTGGATGGGTATTTCAGCCTTTCTTTCTGGATGGGGTTGCCAAGCTATATTTTTTGACATTGATCACAGACTATACCTTTAGTGACATCTCTCAGAAGCCACATGTGAAGTGAGTCATGAAAAAGGAATTTGTAGAGTAAAAAATGTGCCTCAAAATATTTTGCCTCATCTGACAAGGACATCATCATTTCTGAATCGTTGCATGTACCACATTTTGCATAGTGATTAAATTTGAGCTAACTGAGTGAATGGTCCAATGTTTCAAGGCTGTTTATTAAAGCAATCATTATCTTAAGTAAAAGGTCTTAATAGGAAAAATGTCCATAACCACTGGCATAGAGAAGATACAGTGGCAGGTTACGTTAAAATTTAATTTATGATGAATTCACAATGGGTACCAGAATTTTGTTACTAAGTGTGTTGTCTGCAGATAAGCAGCTTGGGCATCACCTGGGAAACTGTTAGAAATACAGAGTCTCAGGACCATTCCCAGGCCCACTACATTGGAATCCTCACTTCAACAAGACCCTCAGGGGTGCATGTCAACATTTGAGAACATAAAAGCAAAATGCATTCTCATAGTTATTGAAAGTTGGACCTCTCACCTCACTCAGGAGGGTCATATATTCCAGTGGTATCAGTGCTTTCAAAAATGCATCCCACAACACAGAATTTTTTTGCATTTTAGTCTAAGGGCTATATGGGATTAGATTTAACTAAAAGTATCGAGAAAAATGTACCAAGAAAGGATTCTATGGTATGATAGGCAATGTTATCATTTCAAAATATATAATTAAAACACTTAGAAACAACTTGCTAAATAAGAAAATTTCCTTCCTTTGATCTCTCATGGTGGCATATGTATGTAATGCTGGATTTCTTCTTTTTTTTTGTTTTAATGTGGGTACCGGGAGTCGACCTCAGGACCTCGCGCTTGGCAGGCAGGCACTTATGCCGCTGAGCCATCTCACTGACCCTGGATTTCTTTCTTTCTTTCTTTCTTTCTTTCTTTCTTTCTTTCTTTCTTTCTTTCTTTCTTTCTTTTTTTTTTTTTGTGGGTACCGGGGGTCGAACTCAGGACCTCACGCTTGCCAAGCAGGCGCTGATGCCGCTGAGCTATCTCACTGGCCCTTCTGGATTTCTTCTTTATATAAAGCCCAGGCTCTTCCCTTCTTGAGAAGGAATAGGATATCTCATTCAGGGGCCGAGAAGTTCAAATAAGTTGCTTTTCTTTTCCCATATATCTAATGTGAGGTGCTTAGAATAATTTAATTTACATTGCACTTACAAACAACTAATTATACCTTTTAAACATGTTATGGAAAGGTGAATTAGAGATTCGTGGAAAGGATGATTTTTCTTTACTTTTTTTCTCCTGTATTTGAAATCCCTGAATACCTGAAACATCCTAGAACGACGTCGCTCTCTGCAGGGTGATTTCCCCATTGTCTGGGCCTCCTTGTGTTCCCTCCTTCATTTCAGTAAGCATGTATTGTTTTATCTACTGTTCACGATGAATAAGAATCCAAATACGATATCTCTACCCTAAAGTTGCTTACAATTTCTTGTGCAGGAAGTTCAAAGACACCATTATAATACTTTATTATAAATGTTATAATAGTGTTGGCAACACATGACAGAAAATAGATGAAGAAGGGGCTAATTCAGTCTTGGAATCAGAGACTTATTCATAAAGAGGCGACTGCTTTTGGCACTGGTTAGTGTATGATTTATGATACAAATATGCACAAGTGTTGGCTTGTGCTTTCAGTTAAGGTGGTTGAATGAATCTTTAAGTAGAGCCAAACCTATTATTGGGAGTTTCAATTAGACTGAACTCTATCCAAAATGAAACTTGATGGACAGGATTGCAGTAAAATGACCTCTGCTAACACGATAAAATGAAATTAAATTGTCTCCTGAATGAATTTGAAAGATTAGCATTAAAATATTCACCCTGCACCCTGAACAGTTGTAATATTTGCTGCAGTGGAGATAGGGGGGCATTAGCAGGGTAATCATAATGATAATGGCTGACATGTACAGTTTACAAAGTGCTCTCATACTCATTATCTCATTTAATTTACACAACAACCCCATGAAGTAGGTGTAATTTGTATCTCCTAGTTGAAAAAATTGTCAAAGTAGGTGGCAGAGCCTGGGTAAGAAACCAGGTCTTTAAAACTCCAAGATTAATGTCCTCTCTATTTGAACCAGAACGTTTAAGGCTGTGCGGAAGTCTCCATTCATTCCAGAGACTATAAAGAGGCTTCTTCCCTGACTTGGGGGCACTTCACTGGCAAGAGTTTCTGAAAGTCTGGGGGATAAAAAGCAGACTTTTTCTCTAAAGCTCTTTCCCTTGCCAAGCTGAGTTCTCCTTCCGTATTCTTTGTCTCATTGTAACCAGCACGGTATGGTGATTAAAGTGGGGAACAAAGGCAGAGTTGAATTGAAAATTTCTCCAAGGTTTGAACATGGGTAGATAGTGGGTCATTAAGGAAGACAAAAAAATGCACATGAGGATGGATTTCAGAACTAGGCTAGCTTTAAGGAGAAGCTTATATCTGAAAAGCTAGAATGATCAACAGACCATTGATCAACAAGGTTCAGTGTTGTGGCATAGGCAAACTTGGACCAGCTTAGATAGTCTGTCGTCAATAAAAGTTTGGGTACCAGAAGGTGGCTCTCCTAGGGCTGAAATCTTGGGTTATGGTTGGATATTGTCCATAATCAGTTGGAGGAAGTCTTGATCTTGTACAGTGGGAGGAATTAGTAAGGCTCGGGGGAGATAACATTTTTGTAGCTAACACTCTAGGCATCGTAGGTGAATTGAAGGACAAATCAGAAAACCAAGGCAGGGTTGGGGATATAGCTCAGTGGTAAAACACTTTTTAGCCTACGTGTGGCCCTGACTTTGATCTCCAGCACCACAAAAAATCCAGGTAGAGGCCTACTCAAGTGACCTCGGCAAACATGGCAAAGCCAGAGAGAGACTATGTCCAATGACATGTAGGAATTTTATATTTTTAGGCAGAACCCAGTCTACACTCTGTGTTCAAACTTAATATATGCCAGGGTAATGACATAATAACTTGTTTTTAATGTTAGGCATGAGTTTTTGAAACATGGCTGACATTATTTAGGACTGGCTTAAGAGTCAGCAAGTCTGAGTCTACAAGTTTGAACAACGCTGGGGAAAATGTGATTTTTTCTATCTAATATGAGTGGATTATCACATATGATAAAAGCAAATATAATTTATGTCATATATTGACCCACAAGAAGTATAGTCCATTAGAAAAATCAAATTAATCAAATTTAACATAAAATGGTATAATGGTATTTGTGGTTGACAGAATAAAGCTGCTCTTCCAAGATATCTGTCTTAATCTCGGAAATTTACAAATATGTTACCTTACATAGAAAAAAGGACTTGGGCCGGTGAGATAGCTCAGCGGCATAAGCACCTGCCTGGCAAGCGCAAGGTCCTGAGTTCGACTCCCGGTACCCACATACGAAAAAAGGGCCGGTGATATCGCTCAGCGGCACGGGTGCCTGCTGACGTGTGAGGTCCTGAGGTCGACCCCTGGTACCCACAAAAAAAAAAAGAAAAAAGAGAAAAGGACTTTACAGTTGTGGCTAAGGTTAAGGACCTTGAAATAGGGAGATTATCCTGGATTATCCAAGTGGTCCCAATATAATTGCATGAGACCTTAAAATCAGAGAACCTTTCTTGGCTATATTCAGAGAGAAAGATGGCAGCAGGAGAATCGCTTAATGCCCCATTACTTGTTTTCAGATACAGGGAAAAACTATGTTTAAGGAACTGAAAACTGCCAAGAACCATAAAATGAATGAAGAAATAAAACTTCTAGATCCTCCTGAAGGAATATGGCCTTATTACTGCCTTCATTTTAGCCTGGGGAGACTCATGATGGACTTTTGATATACAGAACATTAAAATAATATATTTGTGTTGTTTTAAGCCTCTATGTTTGTGGCAATTTGTTATGGCAACAATACAAAGCTCATACAATCTTTTATGATTTTGTGATTTGTAGATTTCAAGCTCTTTATGAGGGTTTGTTTTGTTCACTGATACATATATACAGATATATGTATATATTTATAACAGTACTTCAGAAGTAGTAGGCACTCGGTTAGTATTAGTTGAATTAATTTATTCATTAGTCATTCCATCAGTAAGTATTTAGTGAGTACCTATTCATTCATGATTCTCTGCTAGGTGTTACATGGATAGAAAGCTGTACAATACAACTTTATCCTTGATAACGTTCCTTGCTTTGAAGTTTACTATCTGAAGTTAACATAGTGACATCCTCTTTTTTTTTTTTTTTTTTTTTTTTTTTTTTGGTGGGTACCAGGGGGACGACCTCAGGACCTCGCGCGCCAACAGGCACCCGTGCCACTGAGCGATATCACCGGCCCCTTTGTCGTATGTGGGTTCCGGGAGTCGAACTCGGGCCCTCACGCTTGCAAGGCAGGCGCTTACGCCGCTGAGCCATCTCACCGGCCCCTCTTTTTTTTTTTTTGATTAACGTGAGCATGGTATTCCTTTCTTTATTCATTAACTTTAATCTGTGTGTGTCTTTATATTCAAAATAGGTTTACTTGTAGGTAACATATAGTTGGGTCTTGTTTTTGGACCACTCTAATCATCTCTGTCTTGTAACTGGTAGATAACACTTAGACCATTGCAATTCAAAGTAGTTATTGGTATTGTTGGACTGATGCCCATCATATTTGTTACTGTTTTGTATTTGTTGCCCTTGTTCCTCAGTTCTGTTTTTATCTTCCAATCTTTTCTGTTTTCTGTAGTTTTATTTTAGCATTTTTAAAATTCCATTTTCTCTTTTTCTTAGCAAATCAATTATACTTCTTTTTTATACTTCTTTTTTTAAAAAAAAATAGTGATAGTCCTAGATTTCGCAGTATGCATTTACGACAAGTCCAACTCCACTTTCAGATATCATTCTACTATTTCATGGGTTGTATTAGTATATTATAATAACTGAATAACCCTAGTTTCTCCCTCCAATCCTTCGTGTCATTGCTGTCATCCATTTCACTTATTCACACACACACACACACAGAAAATACATGAGAGATATGCACAAGTATATATAGTGGAATACATTGGTACTATGATTTTGAACAAAATATTATCTATTAGATCAACCAAGAGTAAGAAAAATAAAAATTCTTATTTTACCTCCACCTATTCCTTCTTAAGTGCTCTTCCTTCATGTGGATATGAACTTCTGACATATATTATTTTCCTTCTTTCTAAAGAACTTCTCATTTCTTGTGATGTGAGTCTACTGGCAACAGATTTTGTAAACCATTGCATTTGGGGTGCTTGCTATATGGAAATAGATAACTGAAATACTAAGTTCATGTGATAAGTTATTCTCTTTTTCAGAATCTAAGTGCCCATGTGTTATGGTTTGTGTCTAGATGGCCCTGCAAAGGTTCATGCAGTCATAGGCGGGGCTTTTTTAGAGGTGGCTGGATCTAGAGTGTGTGATGTCGGGCACTAGGATTAAGAGTGTGAGTGATACCCTCCCTAAGTAGCCTTGATAAAATATAAGAGATAGAAAGAGCTGTGGTCATCCCTTGCCTGCTTTTGCTGTTTTCTTTGTGCAATGAACTGTTTCTCCTCTATGATGTCCCTCTACCATGTGCCACTCTGTCCTGGAGCCAGCCAAGTATGGACTGAAACCTCTATGAATCGTAAGCCAAATAAACTTTTCTTCCTTTAACTTTGGGTGTTGGGTGTTTTGTCTCAGCAATAAGAAAAGTAACTAATACACCATGGTTATCTATGATAATAAAGTTTTGCAATGTCAGATGAGGCCTATGAGCATAGATATTAAGCCACCATTTAGAATCATGTTTGAAGGTTTTACAGTCTCTCTTAAGAAAAGTAAATGGTGGAGGGAGTTGAGGAGCAATAAACAGGTTTCTAATCAGAGATATGATACTGAAAGAAGTACCATTTACAAAACACTGAATAAAAGTAAAATTTCCTAATCTTGATGTTGTCTCCATACTTTAGCAGTATATTACTTTCTCAATTTGACATCCATACTATTAACCTTTTGTTTTTTTACTGCCTTTCCTTCACTTGTGTGGTCCTTCTGCTTGAATGTATTCTCTACTCTCAAGTTACCTGATGACTACATACTTATGTTGTGAAAGTCAGCTCAAATACCTCCTCTTCCAGAAAGATGGCTCTGTTTCTATATATGCCTGAGTATGAGTTGATATCCAAGTTAATGAGTGGATAGAATAAAAATGCTGGCCAATTTGAATATAGGGATGTAGATTGGCCAAATGGCTACTGATAATATCAAATATATCAATAGTTGCATATACATATTTTAAAATCACATTTATAAAACATCATTTATTGTAGAAACATTGTTTTTGCTCTATTTTCACATTTTTTGAAATAATATTATTTAGAATATATAGCTTTGCTTTTAGCATTACTATCTTCATGGTTCCTGAAGTCACTCCTTTGGACCTCCTCCATGGAGGAGAATAACATTTTTACTTCCACTTCTGTTGTTCAAAATATACCGTGACCTGTAATGCTGTGACTAGAAGCTTTAACCAATGCTGCAAAAATCCATTACTAGGTGATTGGAAGAGTGTTTTATTTCTTTATTTTCCATTCTTTCATTTAGGCATATATTAGTGACTTCTACAAATTAACCATTTATCATCACTTATAATTGTGAGGATACATGCCCCAGATTAATGACTGAATATAGGTCAAATGTATTTTCCTCTTTAAAAAGACTGATTATTTTAGCTGAAATGTGTCCATATTTATCTGAAACAGGTATTTTCAATGCTGGTTACAGCATACAATCACCTGAAGAGCATTAAAAACTACCAACAGGGAACCTGAGAGCACCTTCTCCATTTTCTTGTTTAATAGATCTAGGATTGAACTTCAGAATTTTAGGTTTTGAAATTTTCCCAAATAATTCTAATGTGCAAGAAGAGTTAAAAACCACTGATCTAAAACTACTATTGGTAGTAGTTCTCAAAATGAGGTCTTTAAACCTACATCATCAGTATCCCCTAGGTATTTGTTAGAAATGTTAATTCTTGGGCCAGTGATATAGCTCAGCAGCATAAGTGCCTGCCTGGCAAGCATGAGGTCCTGAGTTCGACTCTTGGTACCTGCATTAAAAAAAAAAAGGAAAAAAATGTTAATTCTTAGGCCCTGCACTAGACCTCCTGAATCCCAAACTCTGGAGTTGGGTGCAGTAATATGGGTTTTAACAAATCCTCCAGGTGATTCTGGTGTACACTAAAGATGGAAACTCACTGGTTCAGGCAAATGTGTCTTTCTTAAATAGCTGTGTGTTGTTCAAACTATGTTTACTGATAGAACATTAGGTATGCCAAGGTTTATAAAATGTAAGGAGGATGTAATTTAGGAAAAAATCACTTGTCTTACACTCATTCATATATAATAAACTTGTCTCTGAATTTCTACAGTCCTTTAACTACACAATTTTTTAGGTACTGACCACATTTTACATTGCAATAGTTACACTCTTAACTTTTTTTTTCTCTAAAACAAGGTTAAGTATTTCTGAGAATTATCCAGGGTCAAACAAGTATATGAAGAATGGGTACAATGAGCAGATCTGCAAAGCAGATGGTGATTGTCTTAGTTACTTTTCTTTCATTGCTGGGACAAAATACCTGACACCCAAAGTTAAAGAGGGAAAGGTTTATTTAGCTCACAGTTTATAGAGATTTCAGTCCATAATCAGCTGACTCCAAAGCAGGGTGGCATGGCAGAGGGGCAACAGTTCATGGCTGTGGAAGGCAGGAAAAGCAACAAAGCAAAAGGGGGGAAGCAAGCCTCTTTCCCTCCCTTATATTGTATGCACAATACCCGCCCTGCAGTGGGTGTAGCACTCATACCATTTCCATGCCCTCCTCTTGCACAGGCTGAGGATGTTTACAAAGTGAGGACCCTGGCCCCCTGCTGAGTTGCTTAGTTAAACTCCTAAACTTCTCAAGTTGACACAATAAATCAGCCATTACAACATCCTGGAGTGTAAACAGCCACCCTAGGGCATGTCCTCTACTCCCTAGGATGTAGAACTGCTGAGTCACTTAGTTAAGCTTCTGAACTTCTCAAGTTGACACAATGTATGAACCATTACAGTGACCATTTAAGTGGCATGGATCAAAGGATACCTCAAAACAGTTATTCTGTCAGTCTTCCTCTGTCTTGAAATTTAGATTTTATTTTATGCTTCTTCTGTGGTCCTTCTTTTCCCTTATTTACATAATTATAGTAGAAAAAGATAAGGTGATGTTTTATTTATTTCATGGATGGTTCCAAGCAGTGGGCAGGGTGCTGGCCAAACGACAAGGTGTGACCACTTCTGTGAATCTTCAAAGGGTAAACAAGTGTTCTCCACCTGGGGGCACCCACTAAATAGGGTCATATGGATAGATGCATATACAAGCATTTCTGCCCCCCTCTGCTGTATAAAAGTGACTATACGTAATGATAAGGTATTGTGCACTTAACATTTGTTAGCAGAGTAAATTTCGTATTCTTATCCCACACACATACACACATGCATGCACAAAACTACAAAGGTATACACATAAGAACACTTTCTGAGGTACTGATATGTTTATTATCTGGACTGAGGTGGTGGTAACATGAATCAATCAATCTATCTACAATATATGCATATATGTATGCATATATACACACAAACTTATGAAATTTATAAATTAATTATGTGCAGTTTTAGTATAAAATTACATGTGAAAAAATTATACCTTAGCAATTATAGCTGTAAAAATATTTTTTAAGATGGTTCCATTTACCAAGATATCTTAATGCCCAAATAGAGCCATGTGAGACCCCTAAAGCACAAATCTCCTTTTTAGTGGTAATTTTAGAATTCAGCTATACGAAGCTTCTTCAGTTGTACAGATAAAAATACAATGTTTTAGTGTTACCTCAAGGCTTTAATTTAGGAATTGTAAACCTTTAGTTTTCATAACAGATAAAGAATCAGTAATAACTTTAAAATACCCTTGAGTTTCACTCTGCTGTTTTATCTCTCAGATCTATACTTCATGTTTTCTTTCACTGATATTCTTTTTCTTCTAATAGTTGACTTCTGAGATTAATAAATTCTTGAAAGCATAGGAAAAGATGAAAATTTGTCTCCTTGAGAACAGGGACAAGTATTTTTTTAAGAAAGAAAAAGAAAAGATTCAGTTATTGTTTTTGAAGCCAGAGGCAGATTGTACTGGTAATAAAGGAGAGTTTGTGAGATGCTTTATGGAATTGAAAGTTCTGCTTTTGCTTTCTCTGTCACACTTAGAGAGCCTATTCATCTATCCTTTCAGCACCACCAGTATTTTTTTATAAACTTGAAAAACGGGACCAAAAAAAAAAAAAAAAAAAAACTTCAGCCCTTAATTGCTGTTGAAACAAGCTGTAGGAAAAATACAAGATTGATGCTATAGACACTGAGCATTCATTACTCTGTAACAATATTAGGACAAAAAAAACACTTTGAGATGTCACCATTTTTGAACATCTTTCCATGGGGAGTGCACTCAGGAACAATCCCATGAGTTTGCATAAGATGTGAACTGAATTTCTTCAAAAGGGTAGTGGGAATCTAGAAAGTACTTTGCTGCCATGTATTGTACAACAGACTTGTTTCAATACCACATGGACCTGCTTCTAGTTTCCTTCCAGTGCTCCAAAGATGAGAGTGATAAAGACCACATCACAAAGCTTCTCTGCAAGCTTCTCTTGCAGTTGGTGTTCTTTGTGTGACCTAGCTTTTACCAAAAGTAAATATATACAATGGAGACTGGGAAGGCAGAAGTGAGCACTGTATGACATGGGCCAGTGACTAGATAGGCAAGGTGGTAGAAGCTTTTGGTTCTTCTGAGGCATATGTGGAGAGGGTTCATTTCCCGTGTTGGCTGCATACAATGTATACAATAATATATACAAAAGAGAGTAATGACAAAATAGCATCCAAGTCTCATGGAATATCCCTGTACTTGAAACTCTCATGGCTTCATGGTTGTTGGCTATGTATCATCCAAGCTCATTTTCTCTCCCCTTCCTAAACTTCTTAAGACCTCTGGCCTCTACAGGTTAGAAGGAACATTTCACACCCAGGACAACCTTGAGATACTAAGAAGGGAAGGCGCATTGTGAATATGAGTGTAGTTTAAAAATAATAATGCACCTTTCTCCATATACTTCTCTATATCATGCCAAACTCTAAGATAATTTTGCCCTTCTCCAGTTCTCTACTTAGCTATCACAAGTGCTTGTATCTTGGGTCCACATGATTTTTGGAATCCCATAAATTGCAGGGTCATCTAGGCTGCATCTCTTACTAGCTATGTGACCTTCAGCTAATCACCATTTCTCCCTGAGTCCACATTGTAAAACTATACTTTCCCTACTCATATCTATATACAATTGTGTTGTTTCTATTAAATGACTCAAATAGTCATCTTAATTTATTCAAGTGGCCCTACTTTGCCATCAAAAACTACTTTAACCACCTCTCACTTGATGCACCCACACCCACACATACCTCACTTAGTTTTCCTTCTTTATTTTTAGCCGCTGGCATAAATCATGTTGGGAACTTTTATCTATGACACAAAGACTTGCAAATAGGGTTGACTCCAGGCCCCTCGTGATATGTATCACTGGATTTTGGTGTCAACTAGAGCACTGATGTTTACCATGTAGGCTCTTAAAAAGGGACCTATGAAGGCATGTTAAGAAGACAAATGGAGAAACAAGAAACCTGACAGCCCATGGTTGTTTGTGTGTGTGGGGGGGGGTGTTATATGTGTGTGTGTAGGTGATACTTAAGTCTGTTTTGTTTTGATGGCAAATCATAGCAGCTCAAATAAATAAAAGTTTTTCACTTTCTAAAAACTGATTCACTGTGTATGAAGTTTACATGAATATGAATGAGAAAGGTGTAGTTTTATAATGTCCAAATAAAACAAAATTTTAAAATAAAAAGACCATTATTTATTCTAAAAGTGCTTACAAAAAGAAAAAGAAAGTTTTTTGTCATTGCTAGTTGTTTTTTAATTTAATGAACTAAATTTAACCATTTCACCATGTATATATACTCCATAGCATTGTGTTGCACATGATAGAAACATATAGTACTGTCAATTCAAAAATAAATAAGGACAATTTAAAACCAGCTGAAATATAATTGAGAAGGAAAATAGGGAACTGTAACATGTTGCTGGACAGGCAGCTGTTTGCAAAATCTATGGTAGCTTCAAAAGAAAATCTCTCATCAGTCTAGATGTTTTAAGTGCATTTTCAAAAGGAAGATGTATTACAGAAGAAACAATAACCAGGATTGTCCAATTCCCATGTTAGGTATATATTTTATTTTGAAAACGATGGTACTAAAAGCATAGACAGTAGAATAGAAAATGATTAAGAAGAAAGTAAACCCTGAAATTTTAAGAAATAAGGCATACCTACGTGCTTTAAATATATTTGTATTCAAAATTAGATGAGTTACCTACAGAAGTATAGGAAAAAGTATTTGCATATGAAAATATGCAAAATATTTTTTGTATTTTGTTAAATGTGTCCTACAACCTGCAACCACAGAATACATATGCCATCAATGACTCTAACACTAATTCTTGATTGCTGAAATAAAAATATAGGTTGTTAATAGATTGTTGTTGAATGTTTAGAAAACAGTGATTACTAGGAGGTAATAGAGGCTCACTAAGAATAAGTCATGCTAAACTAATATTGTGTCAGATTTTAGCTTAAATTTTATTTTTTTAATTTAATTTTATATTTTTTTGTGGGTACCGGGGGGTCGACCTCAGGACCTTGCGCGCCAGCAGGCGCCCGTGCCTCTGAGCAATATCACCGGCCCTTTTTTCATATGTGGGTTCCAAGAGTTGAACTCGGGCCCTCGCACTTGCCAGGCAGGTGCTTACGCCGCTGAGCCATCTCGCCAGCCCTTAAATTTTAGATAGAGAGAGAAGAGAAAATTTCATAGGCCTAATGTGTTTTGATTTAATTTGTACATTTCAAAAAAATATTGTACGGAATCTACGTAGAGAAAAATAGAAATGTGTACTAGATGATATCCAATTACATGAATTTAAAGCTTACCAAACAATTTCAACATCTGACCTTCAACAAAAAGACCAACAATATCCATGGAAGAAAAAATAGCCTCTTTAACAAATGGTGCTAGGAAAACTGCTTGTACATACACAGAAGAATAAAGCTAGACAAATATCTCTTACTCTGAACTAAAATAAAATAAAAATGAATCCAAGGCCTAGACATAAAAATTGAAATACTGAATCTGATGAAAAGTAAAATAGGTAAAAATATTGAAGGCATAGGCATAGGCAAGGACCTTCTGAACATAACCCCAATTACACACAAAATAAATCCAACAATCAACAAATGAGATTATATCAAATTAAAAATCTTCTGCACAGCAAAGGAAACAACCAACAGAGTGATGAGATAACCTACAGAATGGGAAATATTTTTTGCCAGATACTCTTCAGACAGAATACTAATATCTAGAATGTATAAAGAACTCAAAATAATTAGACCCCCCAAATAAAAGATCCAATAAAAAAATGGCCAATTGAAATGGATAGACACTTCTCAAAAGAAGAAGTACAAATAGCCAAAAGGTGCATGAAAAAAATATTCAGCGTCTTTGGCTGTTAGAGAAATGCAAATCAAAACAACTTGATTCCATCTTACTCCACAAAGAATGACCATCATCAATAATTCAAAAAACAAATGCTGGCAAGGCTGTGGGAAAAAAGGAACACTTCTACATTGGTAGGAAGGTGAACTAGCTTGTACAACCACTATGAAAATCAGTATGGAGATTCCCCAAAAAACTAAAACTAGAGATTCTATTGGACCCATCTCTACCTCTTCAGGATATCTTCCCAAAAGAAACTAAAGGCAAGACATCATATTACAGACATGATATGCACAGCTCATAATAGCTAACTCCTGAAAGCAGTCTATATGTCCATCAACAAATGAATGGATATGGTAAATGTGGCATGTATACATGATAGCCATAAAGAAGGATAAATTTGACTCTTTTGTAGGAAAACCGATGCACCTTGAGAGCATGATTTTAAGTGAAATAAATCAGACACAAGGGTTAAATATAGCATAGTTTCTTTAATATGAGAAACCCAGAGATTAAATAATTTAAGGAGTAAAGTAAAAGGTGACAGGAAACAAGGAGATAGATTCTGGAGATGGGAAAGGGACCTGGGGATGGCAGAGAAGGGAGAGGAGAAAGAACAGTGAGTAAAAATGATTAAGATACGATATGTATATGTACCAGTTTCCCACAGTGAATGTATTTATTATGTATAGCAAATATATAATAATGAAAAATTGCAAAAAAAAACAACTTTAGCTTCTTTCTGCACCCTATGTATACACCCCATGTATACTCTTTCTTTCAAAACAAATAAAGTAAAGAATATCTATGCCCTTGGTCTTGGCCTACTGAATATTTTAATGATATATATAATGACACAGAAGGCATACTTATCAAATTTATAGATGACATAAAGTTTGGAGCAATAGCTAATGCACTGAGTAACTGAATCTTAATTCAAAAAAGTCTTGACAGGCTAGAACTCTGGCCAAAGCTAACAAGATGAAATGTAATAGTTATAAATGTTAAATCTTGTATTTAGATTTAAAAATTCACCTGTACAAATGCTGGATGAGAGATAATTTGCCTTAGAACCTATTTCTGTAGAAAAAAAATTACCTGTTCTTTTTCCTGATTATAAACTCCTAACTTTCATTTCTAGAAGACCATTCACTGAGAAACTATTTGTTATATCCTGACTATGTGCTTACTGTGTTTATCTTATTTTACTCTTATAGCAACTCTCTACCTCAGTTATTTTTGTCTCTCTATATAAACAAAATCAATGAACTTGTCTACCTATATGGTACTACTAATGATAGAGTTTCAATTCATTTTTATCTCTCTTATTTCCAAGTTCACAATTTCACTGCAGCTTTCCTGTTCAAAGTATGGGCCAGATACCTGCAGCTTTTTAGAAATGTGGAATATTAGGCCTTACTTCAGGCCAACTAAATTAGAATTTGTACAACTGATTTTTGTGTCATTGGTTGTGATTTTAAGACAGAGTTGAAATATGACTGGGAAGAGACAAGGATCTTGAGGGACTGTATCTGCATAGCAAAATTTGAGGAGCACTACATTGTATCACACCTGCCTCAGCTTACCATTATAGAGACAATGTAGTCATATCGTTTTGGGAGACTTGCTGATTGATGAGTGGTTTAGGTAGGTATCATTGAATGGCATTATTTTGGTCATGTCTGTCAGTTATCAGACTGCAAAACCACAATCATATGTGGAAAACTCTTGCTCAGTTCTGTATGCCAGATTTTAGTGTAGATGATTAATGAACTGCTAGAGATGATGAAGTATTGAGAGATTTTGAAAACAAGTACTAGGTAGAATTGAAAAAATGAGGAATGTATAGTTCTGAGATGAATCATCAAAAAGGTAGGATAATTTACTTCAGGTATTTGGAGGCATATCACTAGGAAAATAGTCCGTTAAAATTTAATTGATTCACCTTTCCTGTTACTTTTCCTCATTTATCAGATAATTTATTGAACACCTATTGTGTACCTATTATATATATATATATAATATATGTATATATATATATATACATATATTATATATATATATAGTGAGAGAGAGATTGAGTAGGATAAAATCAATTGTAAGTATATTCTACTTTTTTTTGTTGTTGTTTGGGGAATGACTGTGCCTGGTGTTGGAGAAGGAACTAAACATTAAAATTACTGTTGAGTAAAAGAAAGACAAAGTGACTGTTCTCAAGGAGTTAACAGCCCAGTGGTTATGCAGTATATGGTACATTATGTGTATAGGTAATACACATACAAATAAATATATGCTAGTGTTTCTGAAAATGGCAAGTGCTCTCCAGGTGATGCGAGAGACTTGGAGGAAGCTAGTTCAGTTCTTTGGGTCAAGTGGTCAGAGATATTTTCACTGGGAAAATGACATTTGAGCTAAATCCTGAGTAACAAGATGGAGCTAGCCATGTGAAGAAGAGAAGAACATTCCAGATAAGGAAGGCATGAGCCTGGCATGGGCTAAGGTGGTTCCAAATAGGACAATATAAGGACACAGTAGCTAGATGTCCAGAAGCAGATTTTAATTCATGAGGTTTGGAGGACCTTCCTGCTAATGACAACATCCAGCAAGTAAAGGAGTAATGAGATCTCTATCACATAATATGGTCTAGTGTAGGCTAGATGACTCATCCTACAAAATTCTGAGTAAATTCATAAGTAAGAGACTGGAGGGAATGTTCTCCAAGTCATCTCTGGGGGAGAAAGGCTGAAAACCAAGGCTATGATTGACTATTTTATAGATTTCTAAGAAAATATTTTTGTTCCTTATCATCATTACAGATATTCCTATAACAGAAATATACTGCTCAAAAATGTCTGTATTATTAATCTTTCTATCTTCCCTTCCATCTCTCATTTCTTCCCTCTCTTTATCCTCTTTCATGACTGCATTTTTAATCAATACCAGGGGAAATGTGGCCATAATTAGAAAAATACATTAACTTAATTATAAAGAACTCTTCCCTCCACAGTTATCTGAAGACTGACTCTGTGATGATAGGTATATTTTCCCTCTGTCTCACTTTCTGCTATGGTGGCAGACTGAAACAGTAACTGATCAGTTACCATGGTTTCCAATGGAGGCAATGTAGCATGTAATTATGGCATACAGCTATCATTACTAAATTCTGTATGGAATTTGATGTAATTCAATAAATAATTTGAGTCATAACTCTAGAAGGAGGGCGCAAACACTTACAAGGTAACATTTTAAGGAAAATAACTTAATAGTTTTTCATACGAGTTGCTTATCAAGGGCACTGATGAATAAAATTTGGCAGTTGGTTTTAATTGCTTTTCTCATATCACAAGAAAAATTGGTAAAAGGAGGTTTCAGGTCTGCCTTGATAGGTAAAGTAGTGTTGATTCAGGTACTAAATGAAGCAAAACACATCATTTGGTTTTTAGCATGGTATTTAGTGAATCTTACTCCTTTGGGTTCGTACATCTTTAACAATGGAATAAAAATGCATGCTTTGTGAAACATATAATAGAGAAGAAAGAGAGACTTTTAAACCAATCTACCATCTCCTCCCTCCCTATAGATTCCAAAGCAAATTTCTCCAATTTATCACTGTGCACTAACTAATTAAGGAGTTGTCACTTTCCTGGCCTTTTCTCAGTGCTGTGCACACTACAGGATATAAATGTGGGTGTGAGGACAAGCCTTCTTTATATATTCAAGGGACTGCCAAGTATTTCCATTTGTATTGTTATCATTTGAAGATAAATAATTTCAATTTATTTTAATAAAAGGCAGCCAGACATGTATCCGTATTAAGCTTCTTCATGCCATTGATAAACCCCGCTCATAATCGATTTTCCCAATCACTTGCTGCTGTAGTACTGTGTGAGCAAGCCAAGCTTTTAACTAAGTCACAAATTGGCATCAGCATATGGAAACAGAGAAAGATTGATACAAAATTCTTCTTAATCTTTTTATGAACTATATCCATCTGATAAATTTTGAGTTCTTTGGGAATAATCATCTGGAATATATGTAGGAAACTACTCATTGATATCCCCATTTTATATCTTTTTGTCCTGTTTTTCTCATACATGTGCTTGGTATTACACACTCTGTCATTATTCAGATGATGTGGTAGGTACAAAGAAGTATGGGAAAGGGAAATTATTCGTAGTTCCTTTTCTTAAGAAGTGTATGGTTGACCTGAGGGAAGTGAATACCATACACAGTATAGGCAGCAGTAGAAAGAATACATTCTGTGATATATTTGAGCTGGATTTATCACCTTTTCCTATTTTTTTAAAGACAGGGTCTCACTATGCAGTTCAGGCTGGCCTTGAACTCGCTTATGTAGCACAGGCTGGCCTCAAACTCACAGCAATCCTCCTGCCTCAGCCTCCCAAGTGCTGGGATTATAAGCATGTGCCACCATGCCCAGCTACCTTTTACTGTTTTACCTGTGGTACCTAATCATCTACTTAAGCCCGTGTTCTCATTTTGTCACACGGGCATACTCAAAGCCTGATAAAAGAATACATACATAGAATCAATCTGATAAAATATATAAAGTTTATAAATACCGTACTTGGCACATAGTGAGTAATTAATAGAATTACAACCTAAAATACTGGAGAACATCAGATATTTATGTAATATTTGTTTTTGGTGCTGGCAATTAAACCCAAGGCCTCATACATGGTAGGCAAGCACTCTACCACTGAGATATACCCCAACCCATGGGCATCAGACATTTTACAGGGACACTAAACATTACACATTTGGATAGGAAATGTGATTGGAATATTTTGGGAGGATTTCATGGATGAAATAGGATTTAAAGTTAGACTCAAAGAGCAGGCATGCTTTAGGGGTGTGGAAGTAAGGAGAGTGCTTCATGAGAAAGAAATGGCATGTATAAATGTATGGATATCTTTTTTTTTTTTTTGGTGGGTGCTGGGGGTCGACCTCAGGACCTCGTGCGCCAGCAAGTGCCCATGCTGCTGAGCGATATCACCAGCCCTTTTTTCGTATGTGGGTTCCAGGAGTCGAACTTGGGCCCTCGTGCTTGCTGGGCAAGCGCTTACTCCGCTGAGCCATCTCACCGGCCCTGGATATCTTTACAGTTGTATTTATCTAGCAATTTGAACTTTGAAACTTAATTATATTAGTATTAAACTATCTTTTATTTTTAAACTATGTTTGCATTGCTCTGATGTCATATTAAGTTAAGGTTTTGCTTGTTATTTTGCTTGCTGGTTATTTGAAGAATTAATGAACACATTCTCTATTTTCCATCAAGTACTGGGTGAATATATCATACAGTACTTCTCCCAGAACTGCCAAAAAAGTGATACATGAAAGGCAGAATATAAGCAAAATTTGGAAAGTGGAATTCTTCCACAACAGTCTATCTTTGGCCCATTCTATTCATATGCCCCCCTTTATCCACGCCATTTAGTTCTTCCTTGTATTTAGAAGCTCCAAATTGTGCCTTGGCTGTATTCTCCTGTTCCAATGAAGCAATCTGATAAATGAAGATTCAGTGAGCTTAAATGATGACTGGCTGTAAATGTAGTACCACTCAGGAAGTATTGGCCTTTTCAAAGGTCAACCAGAAAGCAAAAGCCAACCTTCACAGTAGACCCTGTTTTGGGTGATGTTATTACTCTTTAGAGTGCCTGGTGAAATTCAGCTCCAGATTTGAATAAAGCATTTAGACCATATGTCTATATGTAAATTGAGGGGCAGTTATTAGACAAAATAAGAATGGTTGCCTAACGCAGTATGCTTTTAAGAAAATTATTATTTTGTTGAGTGCACATTTCCCTTGGGAAAAGAAATTCATCGATTACATGTGTTGATGTAACTGGGGGCTATGCCTTTGGAGTCATGGAAATGTGTATTTTTCTGCCCTCTTCCCTATTGCATGTTGTAAGAGATATTCTGAATAGGAGTGTGTTGCAAAAGCATATGGTATTGAATCAGACCAATGTCTAAAACTATAGTCTGAAGATTCACCCAAGACACTATGATGTAATGCCTAGATCTCTCTCCATTGAACGGTTTGCTGTCTCAACCATAAGGGGTGGTGCTAGTAAATAGCCTCAGTTCTCAGTCCCTTCAGAGATTGCTGCAGTTATGGAGGGCAGTCTTGGCTAAGGTCACATCCCTTTCTGAGTTGGCTTGTATCCACTAACTGATTCATGTAGGGCCCATTTTGACTACTCTATGGGGTCACTCGAGTTCCAGATTTCCATTTGGGTTTGGCTGAAATTATTATTGGGCCTGCATTGTAGCTCAACATCTCTGGCCTAGTACTTTTTCCCTTCCTTCCCTTCCAAAGTGTTGGTCCCAAGCACACTCCTTAATAAATGTACTGTGTGTTAAACTTCATCTCAAGAGATGATTCTCAGGGAGCCCAAAGTGCAGCAAGACCTTTTCCTTTAGGTTAAGTCAGTTTCCCAACCAGTGTAATGTGAAAGTCTCATGTGCAATAAATGATATTAAGTTGTGTTAAGATAGTCATTCTTCCAGCATTCACAATAGTTCAGCTTGACCTACAGTGGATGGATACCCAACCCAACTGTTCATCTGAAGTCACTAGATGCATTGATTATTTATCCAAGGTGCTATTGGAATAGTTTAATTATTTATATGAGCCATGCCATTTAAAGGTTGGGTGAAGGTCTTCTGTTTTTTAGGAATCTTCCAACAACACGCTATTTTTCCTAGAGGTTGTAGTCAATTTATAGGATTAGACATCGACCCTTCAAGGTTGACACGTTTATCAGTTAGTGATTGGAAACATGAAAGGGAGAGCTTAGAATTCTAAGGCACTGAAGGATAAGATAGTTAAGTTTTGATTGGGAAATAAGAGAAAATGGAATTTTATATTGAACTTGGTGGTGTCCAGTTGAGAGGATTTAACAGAATACTTACAAATAAATTAAGATAGCTAAGGTTCTCTTTTAGACTGTTTTGTTATTGCTTTCTCTTTTTCTCCACCACCCACTCAGATATTTCCTTCTCCAAGAGCTGCACATAGCATTTTTTCATAATACAGTATATTAATTTCACAACAACACTTTAAATAGTGGCACAGCTGCAGTTGTCACTGAACAGTGTATGAAATAACCTTGCAGTAGTAACTGTTATTTATTCTTACTGTGGTTTGGGTTTAATTATATGTGGGATTTGCCTTAACTTATAAAAGATATTTGTATAATCCTCATTAATAACTGTAATTCCAGAAGTTAAAAAAGTTATAATGATAAGAGTTTACATTTTGGTAATACCGTTCACACTAGTACCTGAAATACTTTGTGAGAAAAGAATTCTAAACGGCAAAACTGCTATTCTTTGCATTTTAAATTTTTGCAGACTTTGTATATAAGGGGTTATTCTAAGTTACTTAGGGACAGAAATGGGTTTCTCTTTCTTTACCTCAGATTCCAATAATGTTGCTTCCTTCAAAACAGGAAAGAATAGCATGGAAGTGTTAGTAGGTGAGGGGTAATCTTGCATATGTTTAAACTATTCATGAAGTTCTTGCAATACTGTGTTTTAAGCTATACCACTAACATGCTGGAACTGGTTCCTACCACCTTGTGCAAGCTGACTGTGGTGTGTCTATTCTCAGCATAATGCCCAGTGACATCATATTGATACCCTAAAATTACCAATGGAAAAGATAACGAAGTTTGCCCTCATCCCGCTCCAAGGGAGCCAGTTGCCAAACATTTGCCAGTATACAACTGCCATCTACTCATGTTCTTCTCAGCATAATTTATAATACTACGTGGAAATTATTCTAAAGATACAATATAGCATACTCAAATGACGGTACTTTCCAAAGTTCAAATGTATCCAGAGCTTGGAATCTTGATGATAGCTGGATGAACTATCATCAAGAAATGTCAACATTTTCCAACGTTAATGCCTCTGTGTTTTCTTTGCGTAGGTTTATGCTCACTCTAAGGAGTAAAATAAAGAATTCTCAAAGGCACTGAAGTGATTTGGGTTTGCTTTTAAGTTTGAGAGTATTGCATCTGAGATAAAAAAAAATAAGTTAGCTGATTGCTTGTGTATGATTAAGCTTACCCAAATTTTGGCACAAATCACTCACTAAGCCTTAAGGATGTTGATTTAGAGTGCAGTTAGACAGTGATGAATGGATATCTAGTAGTTGGAGGATGAGAAGTGTATGATCTGTCCATTCAGAAATGTGGCCACACAAATCTGGAAATTCTACTTTGAATATATAAAAATACTGTATTTTCCCTTTCAGGATATGTGAAATCCAGCATTATAATCTGGCACATCTGTACAGATTCACCTTTGCAGGTGGTATAGATGTAGTTTTAACAGAAAACCTGAAACTGCATATGTATTTATACTTAGACTACTGTACTTGGGAGGTTCTTAGCCAGTGTATTCCCTTAAGATTGCTCTCCCAATTGTAACACTGATAGATATAATTATCTCCATATAGATAATTCCAAGAGCTGGGGATGTAGCTTAGTGGTACAGCACCTTCCTAGCCCGTTTGAAGCCCTGAGTTCAATCCTCAGTACCAGCACCGAAAAAAAGAAGAAAGGAAAGAAAGAAAGAAAGAAGACAATAACCAGGAGTTATAATGAAATTATAAATTTCGCAGTATATTTGATTATAATATCTAATATTATACTAAACAAAACAAAGAGAATCTTGGAATAATATAAACTGAATAAAAATAGTGATGCACATTCAATGTGAAGCAATGACTAAAGGAATAAAACAAGGTCACAGAAAGTTTCTCTCTTGAAGCCTCATTAATCAGAAAAAGTAGTTCATGTTTTAAATTCAAAAAATAAATACATAGGGAAGTAAAGAAAAATGGTAAACTTGTACCATAAACTTAAAAAGTGGCAGAAAAAGGCAAAATAAAAAGCAGCAAAACAATTCCAGGGGTTCTGATATACCAGAAATAACTTAGCAAAGAAAAATATTCTATAAAATCCTGATAATTCACCTGAATACTACTCAATTTTGGAGAAAATTTCCTAAGGGGATGAGTAAGCAACACTGGAAAAAATCAAGAAGCAACATGTTTGTGATTATATTGCTTCTACATTCAGAGCCAAGAGAACTGCAAGTCTTCTTGATTTCTCAGGAAAAGTGTAGAGTTCAGAGAACAAGAAATTTCCCAAGAAGTGCTTCACACAATTCAAGTCAAATGTTGAATCCTCCTATAAACTCGGTACTGAAAGAGAAATCAAAGTGAAGCTCAGAGTAGTAGGAAAAACTGAAATAAGGTGTGAATGGTTTTCAAAGAAAATTCAATCAAAATATATCTGAACAAAATGTGTGAAAGATGGTAAACAGGAAACATAAAATATAAAATATAAGTTCTGATAATATAGTGGAACAAAAAAAAGAAAAAATAAAGAAGGAAAGAATGAATGAAAATTGTAAGCAAAAGCTGAAACAGAACAGTTTTGAATAAAACACAAACTAAGACATAGAAGAAAGTATTCCAAACTTGCTCATACTGTAGAAGAATTTGCAAAGAATGTTAAAGGAAGAATTACAAGGATAAGAAGATACAAAAGAATAAGAGGTAAGAGGAAACTGAACAATAAGTAAACAAATTGAGAACATGTTAGTAGCTTATATATAATGGAGAAAGACCCAACTAAAAGTGAAATTTCACTACAAAATTTAGAGCAAAATATTTAGAGATGTATTTGAGGAAAAATTCTCAGAAATAAAGAGATTAAATTCCATGAATCTTTTTTTTTCCATTACTGAATATTGAATGCAGGGCCTCGCACATATTAGGCAAGCACTCTACCCCTGAGCTATCTCCCTAGCCCCCAAATGCTTGAAACTCAGGAGAACACAGTTCTTAGTAGGAAAAATTATTCATAACTAATGACACTGAGACATAGTCTGGTTAACTCATTGTGCAATTTGTGTGTAAACAAAATAATTTTAAAAATAAAGCCAGGTATAGTGACACATACCTGTATTTCCAACTACTTGGGAAGCTGAGATGGGAGGGTGGCTTAACCTAGGAGTTCAAGACCAGCCTGGACAACATAGCAAGAGCTTCTTTCAAGAAAAAAAAAATAATAAATAATTTTTTATGTGGGTACTGGGAGTTGAACTCAGGACCTCATGCTTGCCAGCAGGCGCTTGTGCTACTGAGCGATATCACCGGCCCTTTTTTTCCTTTATGTGGGTACTGGCAGTCGAACTCAGGACCTTGCGCTTGCCAGGCAGGCACTTATGCCGCTGAGCTATCTCACCGGCCCCATAAATAATTCTTAAGGAATCATGGCTCTTCAGATTTCCAGGCAGAAAAGTTGATTCACAAAGAGAAAAACATCAGGGTAATCACTAATGTTCAGGAAATAATGAATTTCCTCACCCAAATTAAAAAATTGGAATATATAATTTTAATTTCAGGATGAGCAAAATGGTCTATGGAAATTAAATAGCATAACTGTGATTAAATAGTCAATATGAAAGTTTACACAAGAGCCCAGATAGTTTTGTGATCAAGTAGCTTTGACCATCAAATATATAGCTTTTATCTATTATTAATTAATTAATTAATTAATCTTTTGCAGTACTGGGGATTGAAATAAGGGTCTTCACACTGATTTACATCCCTAGTTTGTTGTTTTGTTTTGTTTTGTTTTGTTTGTAATTTCAGACAGGGTCACACTAACTCACTAAGTTGCTCAGGCTGGACTGGAACACGCAATCTTCCTGCCTTCACCTCCCAAGGCGCTGGGATTCTAGACACGCACCACCATGCCTGCTTTGTAACTTCTTTTACACATGCAAAATGCCATAAAACTTTTCTTCCCTCTGTATTTTAATGCACTACTGTTCACTTTTGCCTTCATCTTTCAGGAAACTCAGTACGGCAGTTCAGTTAGCTATGCAATGACACTTCATATGTTCCTGGAAGGGAAGTTCCTTCCAGGACACTGCAGATTTATAACTGTTTCTGGGTTAGAGTATTTCAGAATGGAGGCCTGAGACAGGCACTTGCAACTGCATGTTAGGGGCATGGACAATAGAATTTGACATAGTAGAAAGCCCATGATCAATCTTCAAAGGTACTCTGAAGAATGAAAGTGTGGAAATAAAGGAGTTTAAATTCAGTGGAGAAATGATGTCATAGGAATAAGGCAGTATTTATTTTCCATTCATCTCTTGAGGCTCTGTTAATGTAATGAGCCAAGTATACCTGTCACCTTGGACAAGACTGTAGCAGCAGAAAACTATGGAGCAGCCTGAGATTATAATAACCAATCACCCTGTCCAGCTCCCTGTACTCCATTTACCACTGACATGAGATACCCTTATTATTTGTAAGTTGGTGTTATACTTTCTGTTTTGATATGAAGGGAAAAATGGTGACCTTTAGTAACCAACCACGAGCTGTGCTTTGTGTATTGCCTTTCAGTGGAAAGGTGTGCATTCTTTATTCATTCCTTGTTTTTTTCCCTCTGTGAAACTGAGAAAAAACTTCATAAAGGGAAGACAGCGTTCTTTAGGAATTATCATCATGACCTTCTGTGTGAAATACTGACTTTCTAACAGCCTACAGATGTGTTAGGGCCCTTTGCTGATAGCAGCAGCATTTCAAAAAACACTTCAGTTGCCCTCTTCTTGCTACAACTCAAGACTGAAGCTGCAGTTATCATGCAAAATGTCACACAGGTCATATGGTAAGGAGCCCCAGTTGAGCTACTAACTAATTGGAATCTCTGTTGCACCCAAAAGACAGGCAGATTCCTCCCAAGGCCTGTCTCTAAGTTTGGAATGACATGAGCATGTTTCTGTATATAAGAAAAAAATAAGTATTTGTCCTATAAAGGACAGATGAAAATTTTCTTTTGTCTTTTTGAGACAGGGTTTCACTATGTAGTTCAGGTTGGCCTTGAACTCACTTTGTAGCCCAGCCTGGCCTCGAACTCGCAGTGATCCTCCTGCCTCAGCCTCCTGAGGGCTGGGATTACAGGCATGTGCCACCATGCCCAGCCTGACAGATGGATTTTTATCTTTTTGAATATCTCCTGTGATTATTTTTTCTGCCTAGCTGAAATGGTGATGGTTATTATACTTTTGAATACAGATTATTTTATTGTTGAAATTATCACTTTCTTCAGTAGGAATTGGGGGTAGTGAAATCATGGTTTATTGTAATTGAATACTTCTATAAGAAATGTAAACTTTTTCCATGTGTAGCTACAGTTATACATCTGAATTAAATGAGTCTTGATAAATTCTTATATCTGTCGCATTAAGAAACAGTGAAAATTTCTAATTACTCTTTAAAAATAAATCAGTAACTTTAGGATATTTAAAACTAATCACTCACTCATTTAGTAAGTCATTCAATCATTCATTAAAAATTGTATTAAGCACCTCCCATGTGTCAGGTTGGAGTCATAATTGTAAAAAAGAAAAAAAAATCCGTGATCTCACTGGCTTTCTGACTTCCTAGTCTAACTCATAAAAAAGCAAGTCCTAAACCAAGAGCCAAAAGCTATAAAATGTCTGAGGAGTTCTAGTACTCGGTAAGATTGAGTAAGCAACTCAACTCTGTGTCTTTTACAGAATATAGTTGTAAAACTTTAAAGGAATGTATGGAGCAGTTACTCAACATCTCTGCAATAAAACAGTAGTGGGCAAAAAGAGAAAGAAGAGCAGAATTAAAACAGACACATCAGCTTAAATATCACATGGTTTCTCTTATATGAGAAACCCAAAACATAAATAAACGGCAAAATAAAAGGTAGATAATAGTAAATAGGGCCATAGATCTTTTGCATAAGGGAAGGGGACCAAGAGTTGGAGGGAAGGGGATGAGGGGGGAGGGGAAGGGTACAAACAGAATTAAGATGTGTTATGTACATATACCAACTCTCCACGAGGAATGCAGTACTTATTTACTGCAAACATGTACCAATAAAAATAAAAATAAAAAAGTGATATTGAACAGGCAGTGAGCTTATCTATTTTTTTCCTTATCACCCAGCATAAAAACAATGCAGCCTGAAATATAGGCACAGGCTTGGGGCAAAGGAAAGCTTCAGGAGAAGGCTTTATTTCTGGCTCTAGAAGCAGAAAAGGAGTCCTCTGATGCTCAAAATTGGGAAATTTCCCACTTTTTTGTTTTCTCCATTCTGTCCCACTTTAGCTCAAGCAGTCCAGTGACAGTAGGTGAGGTAGGTGTGATAGTGACAGTAACCCACCATATCCTAAAACACTGAGAAGGGGAATCTTTCTCTCTGATTCAAGAAGCTGAGATCCCCAAGGGTGGGGCAAAATCCCATTGAATTTTTTTTCTCTGTCTTTGTCACTTGGCCCCAAATGTGTGGCAAGAAATGTGTGGCAAGGTGAGGTAAACAGAGCCCCAGCATTTTGGCTAAAGGACCACAGAGAAAACCCCCGTGGAAGCACAATATCCTGGGGTGATCGTGAAGAGCAAAGTGTTTGGGACAGCAACCTTTTTAAATTCTTTGTGAATTCCAATCTCACCCCTGGCTGGGCATGTAGAAATCTGATCTATGTAGCACATCCTCGATTTGGAGACCTAAAAACAGAATAGACCACTGCCTAGGTCCGCGGCCTGCCACTGGGTGGTGCACATGAAGGACTGGTCAACACAACCCGAAAAAGGCTCTGAAGTTGGAACTGACAGGAAACTCCAGCCTACAGAAGGTTGGCTAGACTGTGTCTCCTAAACCCAACTAAATTGATTACCTGCTAGAAACAGTAATATCTATATTCTTCATATGATTTAAGCAAGATCCAGAGTCCCATGGCATGGTAGTCAAAATGTCTACAATATATGTTGTAAAATTACTCAGTACTCCGGGAAAATCTTAACTTACATGGGAAAACACAATCAACAGACACTGATACTGAAATTACACATTTGTGGTAATTTTCAGACAAAGTCTTTAATCCAGTTATTGTAAATTTGCTACAAATAAGTAAGGATGAACACTCATGAAATAATGAAAAGATAGTCTCACCGAGAAATAGACAAGACAAAGAATAACCAAATGAAGATTTTAGAATTGACATGTAAAATAACCAGAGTTAAAAAAACCTAAGTGGAAGAATTGAACAGCAAAATGAAAGTAAGAAGAAAGGACCAGTGAATTTGAAAATAGAATAATGGATACATCAGTAGAAAGATTCTAGTTTGGACAATTGGATAAAAAAAAATTTAAACAAAGGAATAGAGCTTCAAGGACCTGTGAGGTAATAACAAAAAAGTTCACAATTTTTGTCATTGGAATTCAGGAAAGAGTGACATGCAGTAAACTAGTGGAGGAAATAATTTCCAGAAAATCCTCGGCATTGGTGAAAACATGAATCAACTACAGATTCCAGAAGATCAGAATACTTCAAACAGGACAAACCCAAAGAAGCCACACCCACACACAGCATAACAATACTGCTAATTAAAAATAATCTTGAAAGCAACCAGAGAAAAATGTTTTGTTATTTCATTATTTATTGGGGAACAATCATTTAAATGGAGCTAATTTGCCATGAGAAATCATGGGTGGTAGAAGGAACTGGAACAACATTTTTAAAGAGATAGAAGAAGAGAACTGTAAACCCAGAATACTATGTAAAGAAAAATAATTCTTAAAAAATGAAGTGATAACTATCTTAGATGAAGGAAAACTAACAAAATTTGTTGCCAGCAGACCTGCCCTGAAAGAATTACTATGGGAATATGTACAGAAAGAAGAATATGTACAGAAATATTTGTTAACAGATTGAAACTTGAATTATTAGGAATGAAGAGAAAGAGAAATTGTAAGTATCTGGATAAATATGCTATTTTTATTAACTTATTTGAAATATGATTGATAATTGGAAGCAAATTCGGTTGCCTGATAGATTTTCAATGTTGGTTAGTGGTGTAATAAAACAATTATAACATAAAGGAAGGTGATAAAGGGGCTATGTTGTTGAAAAGTTTTATGTACCATTTGAAGTGGTAAATTCTCGATTCTACAAAGACAATGAAAAGTTTGGTATGGTACACCAGTAATTGATTGAACTCATAGAAAGTACATCAAAAAAGATATAGAAGAATGTACAGAATAATAAGTGAATTGTGTATAATTGACATAAAGAGAACATGCCACGTAAATTGGCTGTTCATGTCAAACACACAGTCCACCAACGTAGACTGTATTATGAGGTATAAAACAAAATTTAACAAACTAAAAACTCCTTGGTACTTTTACACAAAAGAATACTACTCAGTGTGTTCTGAAGTGACTATGCGCTAAGACAGATAAAGAAATCAGGAAAAGGTAGTGAGTGCTGTTGGTAGGCATGGGGGCCACAGAAGGCTTCACTGAGAGGGTAGTTTTAGAATAAGGGCCTGAGGGAGGAGAGGGAATGACCCAAACTCATCTTTCTGCAGGGAGAGATTTTCAAAGGGAACAGCAAATGTTAAGCTTGGAAGTAACAATACGTCTGGAGACTTAAGGCAGAGCCCAGCCTGGAGCAGAGTAAGCAATGAGAGAGAGAGAGAGAGAGAGAGAGAGAGAGAGAGAGAGAGACAGAGACAGACAGAGAGAGAGAGAGAGAGAGAGAGAGAGAGAGAGATGGAGACAGAGACAGAGAGACGGAGAGAGAGAGAGAAAACAGGTGGCAGTGATAGATTGGCTGGATGAATCTGCTAATCTAGAAAAACTCATAGAAAACCCAGTGTTAAGGTCTTATCACCTTTTTTGGAGGAAAATTTCCTTTAATGTCCTACTTGATCCATTTGTCTGATGTTTAATATGGTCACTGTAGCTTGGTCCACACTTCAAACGGAGTCGCTGCTCTTAGTTCATCATTGTCATCGTTAGCAACTGAAGTTCACTATTTAATTGTTCCTCTGTTTTAAACTTCTGTCTCACTGTGAAGATCTTATTTTACAAGCCTGTTTTCATCTTTGTCCTTCTGATTTCTGAACTCTTTGATGATTCCCTAACCTCTCTTCTGTTGTATAGTCCTGGACAGGACTTGAAATTTTATTAGAAATCTGACTAAAGTTGTACATAATGACCAATTTGTATTCTACTGTAAGTTTTAAAAACATTAAGTTGAAGCCCATGAATTTTCATTTATAAACAAAAGCCTGAACTTTTGTGAGAAAAGTCATATTTACCAGTTTTTAAAACTATTAATTTTTTACTGGATACTCGATTCTTAAAACTGCTACTTGATGTAGAAACCATGTACTATTTCTCTAATTTTAATGTTTGAGGGACACAATATTAGGGTTTTTTCCCTCTGTTCTCCTTGCAAACTTAATGCTGAATATTTATGAAAAATTTTATATGTGGAACTTCCAAGACATAGCCAAAGAAAAATCACAATGGTAAGGGATGATCCAAATTACAAAACTTTTTTTTCAGATGTTTCAAAGAAGTTTCAGCATATGAATAATGATGTGCAATATAGAAACCATTTATTTCACTAAGAGCTAAAACAACATGTGTCAGGAAGATAAAATTCCACATTTCCAACTTCTCTCGCTGGGGAAAAATGTCTTGAGTGAACTGATGGACATTTCTTTTAGCGCCAAGGAGGAAGGGGGACCTTTTTCCTTGGCAGCAGTAGATACACAAACCAAGAAATTAACTATCACCACATTGAAGAAAAGGGAAGGTCTTTACAGATCCATTTAGTGCATTTATCTCCCTCTTCAAACTGGCGCATGCTGAGTATATGCCAGACAGATAAACTACATCTTATTTTTTAAAGGTTTATTTCTATTTCCAAGAAGAAATTGTCTATGGGAGGGGCATTGCCCATGGATCAGTAAATAAGCACAGCAGGGCGACTACCTTACAAGGCACATTTTCTTTCAGTGATACTATCAGGTGATGTTTGCAGATTGCTTTTCTTAAGTGCCATAAGAAAAGGTAAGGTTGTACATGTAATTGCTTGGTGACATCATAGAGATATAGAGAGAGATAGAGATAGAGGTAGAGATAGATAGAAATATATAGATATAGATATCTCTTATGTGGGACACACAGGCATGAGCTTTCTTGTAGGAGCCATTATGATTTTAGTAATTTCGGGATTTCTTGACCTTGCAATAACTACACAACTGCCAAGTTGATGATTAAAATTCTAACATTAGACCTTTGTTTCACTAGGGTCGATATTTTTCCTTATTTAAATGTTATCTCTTCTAAAATATCATCTCTTCTATTATCACCATATATTTTTATTTTCATCAAATGTGACAGAATTTTATAGTATTTCCTGGTCACAAGCTTTGATAGGGAGAAAAATAAAAGTGAGGAAATTTCCAAGGACAGATTCAGAACAAAATTTCTGAACGAAGAGATAAATGTTTTCAGCAACTTGAGATGGATCTGATTGGAATGATGTAACATGTTTATTCAGAGCATAATTGTGTGCTAAGTCCTTTAGATAATTTTCACAAAAATTCTGTGAAATAGATACTAGTTTACCAGGAAAAGTATATGTATATATTTGTGTGAGTGTATACATTCTCATAAGCATTTAAATACATATTTTTTCTCCTGTCTTTCATTGGAAAACTGATATCAGAAAAATTCTGAAAGTCCTTGAAGTGGCTTTTGTAGTGGACTTGAAGTTGTATTTGTAAATTGATTTTATTATTTCTGATAAAAGTATATGGTTTGAATTTTCTGTTAAACTTTACTAGTTTCTTACTAGTTTCATCATTAATTAGTTAATAAATTGTGACAAATGAGCATTTTATATGAAAGATGTGATTTTATCTTTAAAAAATTATCCTTTAACAGTTTTGTATTAGTTGGGGATCCCCAGAGAAACAGAACCACCAAGATTACACACACACACACACACACACACACACACACACACACATACGCACATGCATGAGAGAGAGAGAAAGAGAGAGAGAGTGTGTCATGAGGGAGAAAAGGGATATTTATTGAAAGAAATTAGCTCATATAATTGTGGATATGTGATGAATGTAAACTGTCTTAGGGTAGGCTGGCAGGCTGGATACTCAGGGAACACTTGTAGTTCAATCCCTGGATGTGATGACTGAGTTCTTTCTTACTTCAGGGAGTTCAGTCAGTCTTTGTACTCCTGAGACCTCCAGCTGATTGACTGGAGGGACTTCACCCACATTATAGAGCACAATTTGCTTTACTCAAAGTCCACTGATATAAATATTAATCTCATTCAAAAATAAACCTTTACAGAAACAACTAGAATAATGTTTGACCAAATATGTAGGCACCGTGGCTCAGCCAAGTTGAGAGGAAAAATAATTTTGAGTGTTTTCACCACAAAAAAAGAAATGGCAAATGTTCGAGGAGATAGATATACTTACTTTGATTTGAATATTGCACTATGGGTATGTGCATCAAAACACCACACGGTGCTTCATTCTCAGGTACAATTTTAATGTCTATTAAAACTATAAAAGTAGAACAGTACATATAAAAATAAATTCAACTATCATAATTATTAATAATTTTGCTAAAATTATTTATTAATATTATCTCATTTTCTTACAAAAGCTGTTAGATTTACTCACCATTTATGTATTTAGTAAATCAATTATTAGGATATTAAATTTATCTTTGAGTAGATATATAGCAGATAAATAGAGTGAAAACATATGTAAGAGGTGAACAAAAGTTAGGATATGAAATATGACTTTTCAAAAAAGTCCAGATTGAAATGCAGTGCTGGGATATTTGTGATTTAGGAAGTGCATCTGATGTTGAAACATTACAGATTCTAAGTATAAATGGTGGTACATAACTATTTCTAGCCATTTCTACGACCACTGCCAACACCAAATGTGGTGATATAAACTCAGGAGAACTCTCTCACTTATAAATTCATCCTATTTTTCTAATTCTGAGGAGTTGAGGCTGTTTTTAGTTTTTGTTTTTGTGAAGCCCAGGACTAAACATGGACCTGCTGACACTTTTTTCCCATAGAAGGCTTAAGAAAACCAGCCTGGAGCCGTTCCATAGTTAGATTGTCATTTGAAGACATTTCATCACGAAAGTATCCCAAAATGGGCCTGAGAATGGTTAGTTGCTCTCAAGAGGGTAAAGTTTGCCTGTAATAGCTGCATATAAATAGTCAATTATATAGAAGAGTTGGTTGAAATGGATTCTTCCCAGGAGGAATAAACTTTGAGATGAGAAAAGAACAATGCCTAGATATTCTTTGGTAAGAAATTGAGAAGTGTCCCTCAAAGCAATATCCAGCTGACCTCCTGAGAGCTTACTCTTTAGTATCAATTGCCTAAACTTTTAAATGTTAATGTCTGTGTCGCATTTTGGGATTCCTTCTTCATGTAATGAATAGCTAATAGTTGCATCAGTGAAGGAAAAAGGTATATTGTATATTGTTGGAAAAATATGTTAACCTCAGTCCTTATGCTGGGTTTGTATTTATTAATTTACTAATATATGCAAAGCACTATCCAAACAGTTTGTGGGGGGTTGTGGGGCTTTTTCAAACCAGTTCTATGCAGCAAATTTGAATCATATTTTATATAGGAATAAATAAACTGGTCCTCTAGAACTATAGTTCTTAAATTTCAGAATCACTTGGAGGGTTTATTGAAACAGATATCTTTGTCCTACAAACAGAATTTCTGATTCAGTAAGCCTGGCTTAGGGCCCAAAACTTGGAATTTTAACAAGTTCCCATGTGTCCTGATTCTGAAGTTTTTAAGAGTACACTTTGAGAATCTGGGCTGAAGATTCAGCATTGTGAACTATGGGCCTTGGGGAAGTCGCACCAAAGATAAATAAGAAATTCGCTACTTTCTAAAATTTCTCTTGTAATAGGGGAAATGACTATTGCAATTGTTAACTCAAAGCAGTAAATTATTATTATGAATGTCATAAATAAATTTTTAACTTGAAAGTTTAGGTTTGATCTTTGTCTTTTCTGAATAATGATGCTCAAAGAAAAATCATGGTGCTACTTTTTATCCAATATGACACTTATTTATCTACAAGTAGTAACTATTTTAAATATATCCAAATATATACGTATATCTACATGTATTTATGTATTATATATGTATGCATAAATACACACATAAATATAATGTGATGGTTAATTATATGTGTCACTTTGCCTGAGAGTTGTCCAGATATTTGATGAAACATGATTTCTGGGTATATCTGTGAGGGTATTTCCAGAAGAGATGAGCCGTTTGAATCAATAGAATAAGCTCAGGACCTGAAGAGAACAAAAAGGTGGAGGAAGAGAAAATTCTCACTCTCTTCCTGACCGACTGAGGTGGGATATAAGTCTTATTCTGCCCTAGGACTGGGTCTTACACCATCAGCTCTCCAGGTTCCCAGGCCTTCAGACTTGGATTGGAACACTACACCACTGGCGTTCCCGGGTCTCTAGCTTATAGAAGGCAGATCATGAGGCTTCTCAGCCTCCACAACCACGTGGGCCAATTTCTTATAAGTGTCTTTATATGTCACACACACACATATATATATATATACCATATATATTTATAACGTATTTGTATAAGAATAATATGAGCATAGTCTCTCCTGTTGATTCTTGAAACCATATATATATGATATCTATATCTATCTATATCTATCTATATCAGATAGCTTGAATTTCTTGAGAAAGGTCAGGTATGACCTCTCCCTGTCACCAAGTAATATTGTCCAAAGAATAATCACAGGAAAATGACGGCTTTTGCATAAACCATTTGTCATTTAAAAAAAAAAACTATAGGTATCAAACATCCTAAACAAGCTTCGATTTCTTTAAACCAAAGAAAAATACACAAATTGGCTAGTACAAATGAGAGATAAACTATATATGTAACATAATATATTATATATATATGTAAAGCTGAAATTGCCTCCAGCCTAAGACCTTGATAATCAAGTGTGATCTCTTTTGATCAACATCAGCATCATTTTGGAAATACACAATCCTGAACCCAGCCCCAGGTCTCCTAAATCTAGACCTGCATTTATCTAAACCTACATTTTAATATAATATGTAGGTGATTCATTTTCACATCGAAATTTGGAAAATTTTTCTCTGGAAATAATTTATTAAGAAATAAAACCAATCATTTCAATACAGAAGAAGGAGCTTTTTAAGCATGATGTGAAGTACCTGTGGACTGGCAGGCAGGCTGAGGAAATCAGACTTAATAAGGTGTTACAGCTGGTAGGCAGGGAAGAACTAAGACTGTTGACCAGTCTGACTTTGGTCATGCTGAGGTTTTCTTTTTGTGTAAAAGAAACTCATTAATTAAATAGGATTAGATTCTAAACAACATGGAGAAAAATCAATTAGAACACCTTGGAGAGTGAGAGAGAATTGGGAAAAATTCATTATCAGATAACCTGCATTTCTTGAGAGAGAAGGTCGGGTGTGACCTCTCCCTGTCACCAAGTAATAATGCCCAAAAATAATCACAGGGAAATGATGGCTTTTGCACAAGCCATTTGACATTTGAAAAAAAAATCTACAGGTAGCAAATATCCTAAATAAGCCCTGACTTCTTTAAACCAAAGAAAAACGCACAAACTGACTACTACAAATAAAAGGTAAACAAGTTCAGCACTCTGGTTTATCATTTGATTTGCCACTATTTCTTATGTTTTTACGGGTTTGTATTAAACTTGGATTGTCCAATAAGGTCATTTGCTGCATTAGAAATTTCAGTACAGACTAACTTCATTTTATGGGTCCTAGGGAAATTACTTGATTGGCTTTTTTTTCTTGGTACCAGGATTCGAACTCAGGACCTTGCACTTGCCAGGCAAGCTATATCACCGCTGAGCTATATCACCGGCCCTTGACTGGCTTTTTAAAGCTTCAGCACAACAAAGATAGCCTCCTATGGCAACCCTCTTTCCTCTCCTATATTCCTTCAACCTTTTTTCCTCCCTGAAGTTGGATAGATCTGTTTAAAATGTAAGTTATAACATGTCACTTCTCTGCTCAGTGCCCTCTGAGGACATCCCATCACACTAAGAATAAAACCCACAATCCTTATTTTGCCCTTTAAGGTCATTATCTGGCCCATGGTTCTCCTTCCTATTACTCTTTCTCTTGCTATTTCCTTCCCCCACACGGCCGTTTTCCTTGATTGACAAGTATGCCATGGTGTCAGTGCCTTTGCTCGTACTTACTGCACTCAGTTCACTTGCACCATCCTTCTAGGCTTCTGTTCCAATCATCTCCATGATGAGATTTCTCTGACCACCCAAACTGCAGTTTTATCCCTCTATCATTTTGTAAACTCCACACATGCTGTCATATTGCTTTTTCATCCTGACACTGTAGAAAATAATTTTTTTTGTCTCTCTCTCTCCTCCCCTCCTTCTTTTTCTTTCTCTATCCCTCCCTTCCTATCTCCTCTTTCTCCTTCCTTCTCCTCCCTTCGCCTCTCTACTAGTCAAGCTGTGGTCTGTTTTTATTCTCATTCTATTGCTATGCCTGGCACATATGAGTAGGAAGGTTTCAGTAAATGTTTATTGAGTGAATTACATAATCTGCTCAACTCATCTTTCAGTTCAAGCATCCAAGTAAGTTTTTTGACTCATAGCTCAAGGAAGGTACCTGAATTAATAGTGTCTCTGGCTTCTCCTACTGTCTGAGGGTAGGGCCACAGGAAGAAAACCATTTTTTACATATTGCCTAGCCCTGTACATTTATTATCTCATTATTTCTATTCACAACAATCTTGTGAAGAAGGCATTGTCCTTGTTTTATAAATTCATAAATGGAAATGTGGAGAGTTTAAATGTTTTATACAAATTAATAGAGCTTACAAATGATAGCATTCTTTAGAATAAGAGGCAGGACAAAGAAAGTGAAATAAGCCACAGATTTAGAGAAGATGTTAACAAGCCATATAATTGACAAAATATTAATATGCAGAGGAAACACAGAACACTTACAAATTAACTAGAAAATGATACATGCCCCTATGAACAGGCAATTTACAAAGGAAGAATTTTGAATGACTGGTAAATGGGTAATGTTTCACCTTACTAGTAAACAGAAAACTACAAGTTAAAATCACAAAATACTATTTTGCATACATCAGACAAGGGAAAGTTTAAAAGTCTAACAATATTACATGTAAGGAAATAGGAAGGTGTGTATTAAATTATTGATAGGAGTATAATTCATTTAAATTCTTTAAGGAGCTATGGACGATTAATATGTTGGTAAAGAATAAGACATTCATTCTTTATGACCCGGCAATTGCGCTTTTACGTATGTACTGTGGAGCAATATTTAAAATATGTAACCACCATCAGGGGTAACAATAAACAAGGTGAAACATAAGCTATAATGACTGACATAGTCATACTAGTAAATTTCACTTGAAGATTAGTTTTGTGTATACATTTAAAAAACTCCTGCATGCCTGCTGAAACGACTCATGTAACAATTTCACTATAGCATTGTTTGTAATTGCAAACAAACAAAAAAACCTCCAAAACCTATAAGTAACCTATATATCTGTCCATAGAATAATGGGCAAATAAAATTGTTGCATAGCCATAGGAGGGCATGTTATCCAACAATTTAAATGAAGGAATCAGATCAGCTTTGAAAAATTTCACTATATAATGAATGAGCAAAGAAAGTTTTAAAATAAATCATACAGTATGACATCATTTATGTAAAATTTAAAACTTGAAAAATAATACTATGCAATAGACCTAGAAAGTATACAAGGGAATGAAACACACCAACTTCAGGAAAGCAGTTACCCTCTGAGTGCAAAGAAGAGAAATAAAACGAGGGAGAAAAAATTTAGTCTCTCTATAATCTTTAATTTTTTAAAAGAGGAAGTTTAAGACAAATATGAGAAAAATATTAAGATTCGCTAAATTTAGGTATGGGCATGTTTTACTTTTTGAAATTTATGTGTAATTCATATTTTCTTCAAAAAAGAACATAAATAATATGATAGAACTTCTGTTCTACCTAGATCTTTCTTCTCAGAGCCAGCGAGCTTCTCACTACCTAAACTCCAGAAGAGAGCCCTAGCCCTACCTCTTAGTATTTATTTTGTCACTAGTATTAGGGGCATAACACAGTGTCATAATGTTTAACTGTTTAGTGGAAATATCCCAGAGGGCCCATGTTCTATCTGAAGCCACATGATTCAGAGTGCAGGATCATCAAATGGTGTGATTGTTGGCAAACTAATAAATAGCCCACGTTTCCTTGAAAATGAGACCTAACTATAAAATAAGTGCTGGTCATTACCATGTTGATGGCCAGTGCCCATGCAGAAGATTCTCTCGCTCACTATTCTCTTGCTCTGTGACTACTGTGCAATGGCAGCTAAGGCCAGGTGATTGGGGCTGGCATTTTTGATCTCTAGTTTTCAAGGCTGGTTATTTTCCAGTTAGGTACTATTTTAGGGAAAACACAGCTTTCTTTGCAAACTCTTGAGTTAGATGACAGGGCATGTGAGCTAGATTGGAATGTGCATACTTGCCAGAAATCCTACACTGCAGGAGTGTTGGCATCACACTAAACACAGAGTTTCGTGCATGCACATTTCCTCACTTTGCTGCTGCTAGGTAAGGCAGTAGATGAAATTTTGACCATCCTATGAAATCCAGATGGTTGTTATGTTCTTTTTTTTTTTTTTTTTTTTTGTGGGTACCGGGGGGTCGACCTCAGGACCTCGCGCGCCAACAGACGCCCGTGCCACTGAGCGATATCACCGGCCCCTTTTTCGTATGTGGGATCCGGGAGTCGAACTCGGGCCCTCGCGCTTGCCGGGCAGGCGCTTAAGCCGCTGAGCCATCTCACCGGCCCGGTTGTTATGTTCTTGCTTCTGGACTTTGCCCAGGAGTACAAATCTTTTATTTAGCTCTGTAAAGGGCTCAAGAAGCATCATGGTTTGCCATGAAAATCTACAGACTTAGATTACTGAGTGATTAATAGGCTTTGACTCTGGTAAGGGAAATCATTAAACCTGGCCATCTAAGCATGGAGGGTCTGAGCCATTTCTTCTTTTTTCAATGCAAAATTATGGGTGAGTTAGGAGCCTCTAGGGTTTAGAGTTTCAATCAATATATGTATATAAGCCCTTCAACTCCTCGCCCTACCATGACATCTGGTATGGTTGAATATTGCAAAAAAAAAAAAAAATAGAAGCTGTGTATATGACAGCAGAAAACATATCTGACAATAATTCCAATAAACATTCCCACAGAATCAGCCAATTTTGTCTTTAAAACATCATTCCCCAGTGGATTGGTACACATTTAACCACATATTTTATTTTCCTTTTCTTCAACTTTCTTTGACCCTCAAGTAATACTTTTATAGTCTTAAGATTTATATTTTCTGGCATATCCAATGTTGTACTCTAAGATATTTTTGAAGCGCTCAATGTGATTAACATTTATTTAGTTTTCTACATGAACTACTTACATCTCAGCATATAAAACTGATATATTGTGATACCAAATCAATGATAAAAAATGATATCTGGTAATTAGATATGTAGTAAATAAGAAAAAAATCCCATTTGTATTGAAGGACTTATCCTAAGTCAATTTCTTTGTGGTTTAGGTTGATTTAGAAAAATAGCACCAAGAAAAAACTTTTTGTTATCTAAATCATATGTGTAAATTTCAACATGTATTTTAGTGCTAAAATGTAAATATTTAAAAAAGAGGATGAAACTGGGTTTCATGTGAAAATGTTCTGGGTGCCCATAAATATGATTTTTCCTATTTTAGACTAGAACTTTATAAAGTGAACAGTCTCAGGTCTTACAAAGAATAGGATTGAGAAATGATATAAATATGTGAATACTGTCCTTACAAAATGGTTATTAAAATTCATTAGAGGTAAATATTACTCATCAGATGATCATGTGAAAATTTTCAGAAAGAATGGGATAGATATGTGATAAAATTAATAATGATGTATCAATGGATTCCCTAGATACTATAAAAATATTCATATTTCAAAGACATGCTAATAAAAGAACTTGAATAGTCTTTGCATGAAAACTAAAAGTGATAGCTGGATCCGTAACCTGATAAATATATATAAGCTTTCTCTATAAACAAAAACAATTTAATATTCTAGCTTCTGTGGTGCCTTTTTCCTGTAATTTTTCTCTGTAATTTACATTCCTAGGATGGGCTCCTAGCAGCTGTGTTTGTGTTAGAGCACCTGCCGCCACTAGTCCCCTATGCAGCACTTAGTTGGATCATGAGTAGACACCTGATCCTAATTGGACCTCTTTTACAGAAATATGAACTTAGAGCTGAGACTTTCTACCCCAATCTAGATTAATGGCATGAGCAGATGTAATGAAAACTGAGGATCTGTGGAATCAGGTGTCTTCCACCATATGCATGGAGAAACAGCAAAGGAGGAAGAAAAATGGAGCAGACATGCTGAGAAAAGCAGAGGTTAAGAACACACATATCCCACTCACAGACTAAACCAGTGTCTTCTTCATGGAGCCACTTCCCAGAACAAAATCACCATGTTTTTTTTTTTTTTCTTTTTCTTTTTCTTTCTGGTACTGGGGATTGAAGCCAGGGTCTTTAATCTGGGCTAAATCCCCAAACCTGTGTAAAAAATTTTTAAGATATGGTCTTGCTAATTTGCCTAGGCTGGGCTTGAACTTGGGTTTCTTCTACTTTAGTTTCCTAGAGTAGAATACTGGGATTACAGGTATGTGCCACCACACCCAGCAAAATCACCACCATATTTTTGGAATTCTTTTATGATACACTGACATTTATAATTTATGAGAGTGACAGTTTGGGTGAATTGACCTGATTTTTACTGATTCCCCTCTTTTCCTGTTTTAAAATATATGAAGTATAATATTAACATTTTATCCTGGTGATTTTTTATAGATGAATATTTTATTACATTTATTATATTAATTTTATCTAGCTTGATGATTGTTGCTAGTACTTATCACTACAAATCACATTTTTGGTTAAGTCTGTTTTCCATTTTTTAAAATTAATTAAGTTTATTGATATATTTTAGGTATACATAATGATCACATTCATCATAGGGAATTTGTATCTTTACATGATAGAACTTGATTCTTCTTTTTTCCCATTCTCCTACCCTCCCTTCAACCCCTCTTCCCCTCCATGTTTACAAAAGCTTTTATCCTCATGATTTATATGTGTATCATTTAATCTTCGTGAAGAACAGATTAAAATCATCATCCATATTTTATAGTTGAGTAAACCAAGACTTAGGGCCTTTATATGATTTGCCCAAAGTCACGTAACTACTTGTAAATGGCTAGACTGAAACACACTGATGCCCGTCTAACTCCTGAAACCACATCCTAACAATTATTTTATGCTTCGTATGGGGGCAAAAACTGCTATCATCCAAAAAAGGGAGGGAGATCTTTGACCTCCATGTACATGAACACTAAGTTCAGCTCGCCGTGCATACCACTCTGTGTTATGTTCTGAACTCCATATAACAAAATGAGGTGAGGAGGAGGTAGTGGTCAGGCAGCCTGAGTGTCCTCAGCGAAACAAGATACAGTGTGTGTGTGTGTGTGTGTGTGTGTGTGTGTGTGTACGTGTATGTGGAATAGAAGGACGGATAAGGAGGAAAATATTCTAGAAACAGAAAATGCACCCTTTAGTTACATCATATTTTACTATTACCCATGAGAAAGCAGAATTAAATTCAAAGGGAATGTCCCATGGAGTCTCGTTGGAAGGCCCTATGAAAGACTCCTCTTGTAGGAGGGCCTACAAAGAACAAAAACAGAAATGTCTGTGAGGAGATATGAAGCTACATTTATTGATTCCAGAAGAAATTAAAACATTTATGTAAAATTGCATACAGTTCTGTATAGGATATGAGCCTAAAAGCAATTAGTTCAGGTCTCAAGATGGTTTTTGCTGAATATGAGAAATGGGTTCAAATTGAAATTTTAATTAAAACCCCAAAACACATCGATATACTTATTGCTCAAAGTTCGCCACACTTTGCAAGCTTAGGGAAGACTGGATGAACTTTAGATAAGCTGAGTAAACACCACAGCAGATTTTTACTCTGTTGGAAGAGCTAGAAGAAAACGAAAGTTTGCAATAGGAGAGAAGATCTGAAGGGTAACATTTATATGTGGTGCGAAAGAAATATTATTTCTGTGATAGGTGGGGAGGAGACATTAAAGACTGCAGTTGCTTTGTAAACTTGAATGACGTTGAAAAGTTTAAGCAGTAATAGGGAATGAAGTGGAGGAGTCAGCACAAATACAGAAGACCAGCCTTCCTTCTTTCCACTTAATTACAGATTTTTATCAATCAATACACCAAGACATCCTGATTACCATTTTTTTATTAAAGGAAGGACACTTGGGTTACAAGATGGGATGAAGGACAGAAAGAAATGTTTTGCTGACTATCTCAGTATCCCTAGAAGAAATACTTGCTCTTTACTTTTTTGTAAAATTGGATTTTCAAGCTCAAGTAGAAAAACAGAGATGGCCTACATAGTCCTCTCTCCTTATCTCCCTGTTTTTTTGCCCTTTTTATTAGTACATGTTTCCAATACACAATCATTACATTCCTCGTAGGGAGTTGGTACATGTACATAACATATCTTAACTTTTTTTATCCCCTTTTGCTCTTCTCCATCTCTGTTCCCTCCATCTCTTGGTCCCTGTCAATTTTGCAAAATTTTTTGCCCTGATTCCTATCATCAAACTCATTTTGTTCTTTATTTACACTTTGGGTTTCTCATATAAGAGAAACCATGTGATATTTAAGCTTCTGTGTCAGGTTTATTTCACTTAACTTTATGGTCTGAAGTTACATACATTTTCCTACAAATGATTCAGTTATCCTTTTTCATGGTATAGTAGTAATCCATTATATATAAATGTCATGTTTTCTTTATCCATTCATCTGTTGATGGCTACGGGTATGCATGCATCACTGTAATACAATGTCTTAACCCTCCTAGGAAGATACCTAGGAGAGGAACACCTGAATTGCATGTAATTTCTAGTTTTAGTTTTTTTGAGGAATCTCCATACTGATTTCCATGGTGGTTATATTAATTTACACTACCACCAACAGTATAGAAGTATTTCTGTCTCCCTCACAGCTTTGCCAGCACTCGTTATGATTAGAATTCTCGATGATGGCCATTCTTTCTCAAATAAGATGGAAACTCAATGTTATTTTAATTTGCATTTCTCTAATGGCCACAGATGTTGAACAATTTTTCATGTATTTATTGGCCATTTGTACTTCTTCTGAGACATGTCTATTCATCATAGTTGTCCATTTTTCAATGAGTCTTTTTTTTAGGAGAACTACTGTTTTGAGTTCTTCATATCTAGATATTAGTCCTCTGTCTGAGGAGCCCCTCCCAATAGTATTTTCCTATTCCGTAGGTTGTCTCTTTACACTTTTGGCTTTTCCTTTGCTGTGTAGAAGCTATTTAATTTGATATAATTTCATTTGTTAATTCTTTTTTTTTTTTTTGTGGGTACCGGGGGTCGACCTCAGGACCTCGCGTGCCAGCAGGCGCCCGTGCCGCTGAGCGATATCACCAGCCCTTTTTTCGTATGTGGGTTCCGGGAGTCAAACTCGGGCCCTCGCGCTTGCCAGGCAGGCGCTTATGCCACTGAGCCATCTCACCGGCCCCTCATTTGTTAATTCTTGATGTTATTTCTTGTACCACTGAGGTTCTGTTCAGAAAATCCTTGCCTATGCCTATGTCTTCAAGAATTTTACCTATTTTTCATTCAGAAAATTGTTTCTGTTTTAATATTTAGATCTTTGATTCATTTTAATTTTAGTTTAGTACATGGTGAGAGCTGTGGGTCTAGATTCAGTCTTCTGCATGTGGATAGCCAGTTTCCCAGGACCATGTGATAAAAAGGCTATCTTTCTTCCTGTATATGTTTCTGGCCCCTTTGTCAAAGATCACATGGCTGAATATGCCCGGGGTTGTTTCTGCATCTTCTATTCTGTTCCATTGATCCACATATTTGTTTTTGTGCCAGTACCATGCTCTTTCACTACTGTAGTTTTGTAATATAATTTAAAATCCGAATTGTGATGTCTCTTGCTTCATTCTTGTTGTCCAGGATTGCTTTTGCTATTCTCGGTCTCTACTGGTTCCGTATGAATTTAAAGATTGTTTCCTCTAGTTTTTTGAGGAATGCTGCTGGTAGTTTGATTGGGATTGCATTTAATCTATATATTAGTTTTGGAAGTATGGCCATTTTGACAATATTGCCTTTGCCTGTCCAGGATCACTGGATACGTTTTCTTTTTCTGATGTCCTTTTGGTCTCCTTTTTTATTTCTAGTGTTCAGGAGATATTTTCTTTTTTGGATTTTATTTTATTTAAAAAAAATTTTAACCGGTACATTTTAGATATACATAATGATCACATTCATCATAGAAAGTGTGTACCTGTACATAATATATCTTGATTCTTCTTTATTTCCCATTCCCCTCACTTCAACCCTTCTTCCCCTCCTTATTTGCAAAAGCTTTGTTTCCTTTTTTTCCTTCTATTCTATTGTTTTTGGCTATCTATTTCCATTATGTAGAATTGTTGACCCTGAGCCCCTCTGGGTTGTTGATTGGAAGAAATTCTCTCGCTGACTACATTTCAAATCTGTGAGAGCTTGTGATGTAGTGTAGGTGTAGGCAAGTGTGAATGCTATTAAAGCCATTGGTCCAATGACCTTGATATTGGGTCTCTTCATGACTGTGCCTCAAGTTTTCTACTCTGCTGCTTTCTCACTTCTTTCTCTAATTGCTACTGACTGTTCAAAAACTGGCCTTTTGGATATGCTTCCAATATATATAAAATTACCACAATGCCCTGTAGAATCCTGCATTTTCAGTGTCCCCATTAAATAAACACCTGGGAGAAGAATTTAATTTGCTTTAGTAACTCTCTTCCAAGTAAAGTACACCTCATTCGAGCCTCTTCTCAGTGATGGAAAATTCACTGCCTCAACACAGAATACTTTATGATTGCTTTTCCAATTTCTCAGTTTAGATTTTTGGGCTTCTGGCAACTCTACTCAAGTTATTATGACTTAATTTATTATTTCTTATAATGCAAAGTTCAAAGGTAAAAGATTCCTGTGTTTATTGATTGGGTTCAATGAAAGCACCTATAAAAGATAAAGAGGAAAATTATCAGGAGTAGTCAGGGAAGTCCTCCTGACTGCAGGTCAGGTCTAATAGCTGTGAATGAAGAGGAGAGAGGAAGGAGGAATGGGTAGGAAGAGTTCAGGACTGCAGTGAGGCTCCAAGAAATAAGATTCAGCCTAAAAAGGAGTTCTGCCAGAAATATGACCCACAGCATATGCTCCTGTTGGCTGAAAATGACTTGGCCCTCGTCTACACTCTGGTTACTGGCTAAGGCTTCCTATAAGAGTTTGACCTTGACTCATATGACGTCAGGTATTGTTTGCAGCTTGGGGCTGTCCACTATGTTCCTTGCAGCTGATTAGTAAGCTCTTTCTTGAATGAAGATATGAGCAGCATATCACCATAGCTACCACAAAGTTTAATTTAGTAGCCTAGTTGTCAGGATCTGGATATTTTCAAAATTTCCATTTTGTCGTGCTAAGCATGTTGGTATTCTTCTTCAGATTTATTTCTTTGTTGTCTAAAAATCACTGTCACAATCTCGTGCTTTCACACTTATACAAAAGCAGGAAGGACATAGTTTCTAAGGGAGGGAAGTCTATCAGAAGCTGCTGAGCAGACTTACCTGTTAGTCTCTGTTGTGGTTTAGATCTAAAATGTACCCCCAAAGTCTCGTGTGTGGCAGGTGACGAGATCACGTGGGCACTACACTCATCAGTGGACTCATCTATTGATGACCTCAGTAGCTGACTGTGATGTTAGGAGATGGGGCCTGGTTGGATATGGGTCATGGGGGTGTGACCTGGAAGGGTGTATTTTTGTCCCAGGCTCTTCTGTTCTCTCTGTGCTTCCTGAATGCCAGGGTTTGAGCAACTTTTCCTTTGTCATGCACCTCTGCCGTCTTGTTCCTGCTTTGGAGCCAGCCAAAAATGGATTTAAACTGTGAGACAAAATAAACTCCTTTAAGTTGAGTGTTGGATATCCTGTCCCAGCAACAGGAAAGTGACTAAGACAGTCTCATAAACCAGGTTTACATCACATGCCTGTGATTTAGCTAGGAAAGTGGCATGCTAGATTTTGCAAACTCTAACATGTAAGCAGGGCTGCTTTGGAACAATGAAACTAGACCTGTATCTCCTACCCTATACTAAAATCAAATTGAAAAAAGACCAAAGACATAAATATAAAAACAGAAACAGTGAAACTGCTGGAAGGCAAAGTAGGGGAAACACTTGAAGATGTGGGCATAGGCAAGGACTTCCTGAACAGAATTCCAGTAGCACAAGAAATAACACCAAGAATCAACAAATGGGATTATATTAAGTCAAAAACTTTTGCAAAGCAGAGAAAACAATCAACGTTCAGAAAAAGAAAAAAAAATTGCCAGCTACTCTTCTCATAGAGGCCTAATATGTAGAATATATAAAGCACTAAAAAAAATTAGAACTCAGAAAACAAAGGACGCAATCAAAAAATTGGCAAATAAAATGAATAGAAATTTCTCCAAAGAGGAAGCACAAATGGCCAATAAGTACATGAAAAACTGTTGACATCTTTAACCATGGGAAATGCAAGTTCAAACAACACTGAAGGGGAGGGAGATGAGGGCAAAATAACTAAATTTTTTTTTTTTTGTATGTGCATGCACAAATCTGCCAAAATGAAACCCTTTAATCTGTATAACCAATAGACACTAATAAAAACTATCAAAAAGGTTGGGCATGGTGGCACATGCCTGTAACCCCAGCACTCGGGAGGCTGAGGCAGGAGAATTGCTGTGAGTTTGAGGCCAGCCTGGGTTACATAGTGAGTTCAAGGCCAGTCTGAACTACAGAGTGAGACCCTGTCTCAGACATACATATATACATATATACATATATATATATATATATATGCATATTTCGAAAAAAACAACACTGAGATCTGATCTTATTCCAGTAAGAACGGCTATTATCAAGAACACAAAAAGCAAAGGCTAGCGAGAATGTTGGGGAAAAGGGATCCTTCTATACTGTTGGTGGAAATGTAAACTAGTACAAGCATTTATGGAAAACAGTAAGTGGATGTCTCAAAAAACTGAAGCAGAAATTCCATTTGACAGCTACACCTTTCCTGGATATTTTCCTGAAAGAGTTAAAGACATCATGCTACAGAGATACAAGCATACCCATTTTTCTAACAGTGCGATTCACAATTGCTGAACAATGGAAGCAGCTTAGATGCCCAACAACAGAAGAATGGACAAAATGTGGTGTATTTACACAGTGAAGTATTATAATTCAGCCATAAATAAGAAAAAAATTTGAGTCATTTGTAGGAAGGTGGATCGAACTTGAGGCCATAATATTAAGTAAAATCCATCGGACGCAAAAGGTAAAAATCAGGAAGATAGATTTCTTGGAAATGGGGAGGTGGGGAGAGGTGAGAAAGAGGAAAGGATATCGAAATGATCAAAATATGATATATATGTATTTCCCAAAATGAGTGTAATTTTTATGTATTCTAAACATACATAAATTAAATAAAAAGTTTTTGAAATCTAATATAAGAACATTTTCCTAATAAATTATAGCTCTTTGTTCCAAAAAAAATGGATGTGGGTTATGCCAACAAATAAGAAGGGATATTGGAAGGAGATGGTGGGAATGGCTGTCGGATAGGTCGACCACCAGTATCTGCCACCCTATATATTGCTAAGGTGTCACTTCATAATTGTATTCCCAACAATTTAGATGTTACAGGTTGTAAACTGATTATTGCATTTGCGCACTTTTTTGCCTATGTTGCACTGCCCAAATAGTCCCATCCCTTCCGCGGCCAAGAGCTGGAAGGCTCTATCGTGATCCTTTTTTCAGATTATTTCTTTTACTCTTGCCTTTGTTCATACTTTACTAAGTGTCTAAGTAAACAGATATCTAACCAAACTATCTAGACTAATCATTTAGAAGGACTAGTGAAAAGCCTGATTATTACGTGATTGTAATCTGTCGTCTTCAGCCTTCGGTTAACCAGGCAGGTTTCTCTAGTACTAGGAAGCTCCAGAGACACCTAAGGTCCTAGAAGAAGAGTAAGGAAATATTGCTATGTGAAAATAACTCTACAGGGTACTTCTTTTGCTACAAACTGAAGTATAAAATGCTATAATAATATCGTTCTCATCTCTTCTATGTTTCTCTGTACTCTATCCTGCTTCTTTGTCGAATCTGTTATTTTCAGCACTAGAAAGTTCTGCTACTTACTACTTTTTGAACTTGGGAAAGCTTTGTGAGCTTTATAAGCATTAGTCTCCTAATCTATAAAACGAAAAAAAAATGTCCCTTCATATGAGTGGCATGTGTAAAAGGCACAGAAAACATATTTTCTCTTTATTTTTACTGTTAAACAGAAGGTAAGGTGAAAGCCAACAAATACGACCAGTCACAACAAGGAAGAGAAGCAGAAAAGCTTACTTTTGTTCAATGAATATAAAATAACGTACTTATTTTCATTCACTGAGATATTTACTGTGCTCCTACCATGTTGCAGTGGAGATACAGTGGCAGAAAAGAGAAAGTTTCCTGTTAATGATATTTATAGTTTAGTAGGAGAAGGCGAAAAGATGTTTGTATTTCCAATAATCAAATACAATTCCTGGTGAATAATTTCTTCAGACAATTACTCAGTAATTGGAAACGATTATTCAAAAATCATGTCCAACATTATTATTACAATAAAAGTAATATTTTAGAAATTTTAGAAAACAATGAAGATTAAAACCACTCATAATCCCGTAACATAAGGAGACCACGGCTATCATTATTGTGTGTGTACCTGTGCATCCATTTCATTTGTTTTTGTCTATATAGATATATGAGCCAATGTAATTTTCTAAAAGTGATGGTGGTTATGTTATAAACTGGTTTCCCTCATGATCTTAAATATTCTTTAAGAACATTATTTCTACTATTCCAAATCAGGAATGGATATTCTGTAGTTTATTTACCTAGTACCTTATCATTAGACTTTGAGGGGTTTTAAGGATTTTCTAATTATTTTAATTAACATTATTATAAATAGCCTTGACTATAAATATTGATATGTACATCTGATTATATCTTTAGAGTGACCATCTAGAAGTGACTTAATTGGGTCAGAGTCTATTAAACGTTCATATATTTTATACATAATCTTAACTATCCCTCCAAAGCATGTAATTACACCGAGTTATAATTTATCCATGTTTATTTTGCTACATTCTTAGTAGTATTGTATGTTCTTTTTTGGTTTCCTAACCAGCCCATTTTATTAGAGAAAAGAGTTATATAATTATTTTGATTTTCATTCCTTTGATTACAAAATGTCGAGCACATTTTTAGATCTTTATTTTTCACTTGTCTGTTTAATTGCCTTTTACATTTCTGTCCATATTTCATTGTGAGATTATTCATCTTTTATTTTTTCTTTTGTTGTAAAAATCTCTGGACATTAGGTAAAAATAAATAGAATTGAGTTATATATTTTAAATTATTTTGCTCTGGTGGTGTTTGCCTATCAATTTGATTAAAGGTAAATATAATTTTCTGTGGCTGCTTTTATGTTTAGAAACCATTTTATACTCTGATCTCAGAAATTGTACTCCTGCCAGGCATGGTGGCACACGCTTGTATTCCCAGAACTTGGGAGGCTGAGGCAGGAGGATCACAAGTTTGAGGCCAGCCTGGGCTACATAATGAGTTCGAGGCCAGCCTGGGCTACATAATGAGTTCAAGGCCAGCCTGGACTACATAGTGAGACCCTGTTTAAAAAAAAAAAAAAAAAGAGAGAGAAACAAATTGTACTCCTATATTAAGCTTAACTGAGAATCTAATGGAGATTCTTTTAAGCTTTTTAAAATAATTTTTAATAGTGTAAGTTTTTGGTTGATCAATTTTCCTGGTATGTATTATATATTTTTCATTTATTTATTTTATTTATTTAGTTTTGTGTAAACTTTCCTTTATTCACTGGTTTAAAATTTAATCTTTATTGTATACTTGATTCTTATGCATATTTAGCTCTGAATAGTTTTCTTACAGTTTGCCAATTGCACAAGATAAAACCGTTTTCATGGTTATAGTTTTATAATATATTTAAGTGCCTGAGAGTATAATGTCTCTTAATTCATTTCAATTTTTCAAAATTATATCTTTGGGAATACAAACAACTATATTATAAATGTCAATATTGTTAGAGTATGAGAACTACAGAAGTTTTTTTTTTTTTTTTTTGTGGGTACCAGGGGTCGACCTCAGGACCTCGCACGCCAACAGGCACCCGTGCCGCTGAGTGATATCACCGGCCCCTTTTTCGTATGTGGGTTCCGGGAGTCGAACTCGGGCCCTCGCGCTTGCAAGGCAGGCGCTTATGCCGCTGAGCCATCTCACCGGCCCCCCCCAGAAGTTTTGACTAAGAAGAACAGATAGAAACTTGGGAAGGATGTGTCACTTTGGCTAGATCCAGAATGAAGAATATTATTTGGTTTGGCAAAGAGGAAGGAGAAAGGGCATTCTCAATGGGAAATCAGCCTGGACAGAACCCAGAATATGGAACAAGCATTGCATAATGGGAGATGGGAGAGGCAGGGTGGAAATCATCTAATGTTTGTTGAGTGCCTACTAAATGTTAGCCACCATGCTAAGACTGTCACAGGGATTACTGTGTGGTCAGGTGACTTTGATTCATCAGTGGGTGCTCAGTGCCTTGCTTTCAGTCTGTTGCAACTTGCAGACAAGACACTGAGTTTCTGAAAACAATTTGTTCCCACAAAAACATGGAAGTGGTCAATGTAAACTAGTTTCTTGACCCCAACACCATACATTTGGAGCTGAAAAAGTCATTGTTTAGGATGCTAGCCTTTGCATTTTGGGATGTTTGTTTCTGACCTCTACCCTCTAGATGTCAGTAGCAATCCTGAGCCCTGGTAGACAACCGTATCTGTCTCTAGGCACTGCTAAATGTCCCTTTAAGGGAAAAATCAGTTCTACTTGAGAAATATGGATTATAGGAAAGACAGGAAAGTTGGTTAAAGGGTTTTATATTGTACAGTATACCTCAAATATCCTCTTCTTTTTTCATCTCCAAAGTTCCGTGAAGGTTGTTTTTGTTTATTTTCCGTTGTTGTTGTTCTTCACTTACTCTATTGCAGGGTTTAACTGTGACACTACTGATGTCTAGGCTGGATAATTCTTTGTTGCATGTGGGAGGGGACCTTCTATGCATTGCGAGACACTGAATGGCACACGTGGACTCTACCAGGGAGATACTAGTACCACCAACTATCGAGCCCAGTCGTGACAAGCAAATCTGACTGCAGACACGGACACAATTCACCATGGTAGAGAATGACTGATGCAGACTATACCAAAGGTAGGAAGTTTGCAGGGTGTTATTCTGCACAACCCACAAAATATAACTTATAAACTTTCTATTTTTTTCTTTGAAGTCCCTTTTTGATTACTAAGCAATTAGTTTTGTAAAAATACTTATTAGTATATTTTGCAATATATGATGAACATATTCATCGTGGGATATTGGTAGATATATGTACCTCATTTCGATCTTCTTTACTTTCCCTTTCCCTTCCCTCTCTCCTGTCTCTCCCATTCCAGGATATCATACCCATCTCCACAAAGTATTTTCTTGTTTCCTATCATCTTTCTTTCATTTTGCTCTATAAACTATTTATACTTTGTATTTCTCATATAAGAGAAACCATGTGATATGTAACAATGTGTCTAATTTATTTCACTTAGCTTTGGTTACACTGTTTTGCACATGTGCATTAGCACTGCTGTTTGGGACCACATAATTCTTTGTTGTGTGGGGCTGCCCCATAGACTGTAGTGTGCTTAGCAGCCTCGACTCACTAGATACCAAGAACACCCCCCAAAGATGTAACAACCAATACTATTTAAAAATATTGTCCTCTCGGGGTACAAAGTCATTCCTGTTTAAGAATAATTGTTGTATCCTACATTTCTCTCTCTGTACAGTGGCACTTTTTTTTCAGCCTTTCTTTTAGAAGAAATCCATGCTGCTCTTCTCTTCTTACTCAGAAACACTGAGTGATAATTTTTATTTTGTTATTTAAACATGATTGAAGAATCTCATTCTTTATCTCACATGGTTTAATTGTGGAATTTTTTCCTAACAAATACGGCATTGCCCCTAAGAGGAATTCTAACAAATAACATATATTCTAACTTGCTAAGCATTCATCATTTCTTCTCTGAGTCAACAGGGACAGGCCATTCAAGCATCTATTTCAGGTTCTGCTATAGATTGCCTTTACATTAGAATAAATTTGCACACACAACTCTTTTGCTACTGTTACGGCTTATATCTAGATGTCCTCCCAAATCCACATGCACTCATAGATGGGGCTTTGGGGAGGTGACTGGATCATGAGTGTGAGATACTGGATTAGCCCACTGATGGGTTTATACCTGGGTGTGATGTTGGGAGGTTGTGTTCTCTCAGCTCAGGCACATCATTTTGCCAAAGATGATGCTGCATACTGAAGTTTAAATTTTATTTAACATCATTGTGGGCACTTCATTTTGCAACTGTGAGATGTATTTTTCATTTAAAGAAGGCATAAGAGACAGTATTATAAATACAGTTAGGACAAGTTTTTCCAATATTGCCTTTTATAGCAAAAGTGTCAATTGATTGACTTCATACTGTTTATCCAATGGATAAGCTGTATTTTCATTCACATCCATTTTTCCCTAATATGTGTGTATGGTTTTGATCTCTTCAAGACAAATTGAATTAAAAGTAAAATATGATGAAAAACAAAGCAAAGAATGAAAGAAACCTGAAAGACACATTACAAAAAATCAATTAAGAATTCAGAATATTTGGGTAGTCTGGGTAATTAAAAAGCATTCCTTATTCTGATTCATTATACAAGGATGCAATTTTCCTTAAGCAAAATGCTAACACAAGGCTGGGGTGCACAATTTTAGTTAAAATATGATAGAATTTTAGTGGGGAAGGGGACCCCAAAATTATTGAATATAACCATGCCATTTTTTGAATGGAGAAATTGAGGCCTATAGAAGTCAAATAACTGCCCCACAATTGAGGCAATGTCAAAAATTCATGTAAGTATCTGCTTCCCAGTGAGTCAGAAACACTGCTCTGTTAGTTACATCTGTCTTATAAAATAGAAATGTGGTTTCTTCTAGAACATTTAGCACTTATTTTCTAATTACCTGAAAAAACCATGGGGATAATAATGGAGATATTTTTAGGGGTTGTTGTGGCACCAATCACTAGGGAGAAAAGAGCATTTTAACTGCAATAAGCTTGATAAAAGCTTTGCCTCAATTCTGTACAACTCCTTTAAAGCAAGAAAAGCACAAGGTTTTCTTTTACTAAGTAATTGGAAAATACAGATGGACATAGCAGGTTATAAAACTATACTTTAGGGCCGGTGAGATGGCTCAGCGGCTTAAACGCCTGCCTGGCAAGCGCGAGGGCCCGAGTTCGACTCCCGGAACCCACATTCGAAAAGGGCCGGTGATATCGCTCAGCGGCACGGGTGCCTGCTGGCGCGCGAGGTCCTGAGGTCGACCCCCCGGTACCCACAAAAAAACAAAAAACTATACTTTAACCAGTACATAACATTAAATTCCCCCCTCACATAATTTCTCACTCTCTCATTTTGAAACATTTTATTAAGGAGCATGAACAAGATTAAAAGCTTAAGGATATTATTTAAGAAGTGGTGTTTCTTCTAGTTGCCTGGCAGAATGTTTTCAGTACTTCTATGTATCTTGAGTATTACATATCTTTAACTTGCCTTTAATTTTCCAGTATCCTGGTACAAGTTTTCAACATAAACTTTAAAACTCCTTGTATTTTCCTTGATATTTTCTTGATCTTTTTTCTGCATCCCTCTTTTGTTCATGAAATTTGTATTCTTCTGCCATGCTTACAAGTTCTTCTGGGATGCTCTGATTCGTTCTCTTCAGAATGTTAATCAATTCACTGGCAATCCTCGAATCACTTTTAGTAATCAAGGTTATCGATATGCCACTCTTCCCTGCTCTTCCAGTACGCCCTACTCTGTGTACGTATTCTTCAATATTCCATGGGAAATCATAATTATATACGTGTGTGATATCATCAACATCGAGGCCTCGGGATGCTAAGTCGGTTCCAATCATTATTTTCACATCACCAGTTTTAAATTCCTCTAATGCCTGTTCGCGTTCATCCTGCTTTATGTCACCATGCAATAATTGTACAGGAATGCCCTGGATTCCTAAATCACTTGATATGTCATCGGCAACAAGTTTTCTGTTAACAAACACGATGACTTTGTCTTCAGGTGCCATGTTAGTTAAGAATTCTTCAAAATGAGCTCGTTTCTCTTCTTCCGTGGTAACAATTATATTTTGCTTCACTGTATTTACAGCAACTAGATCCATAGTACCAACATAAACAATCATAGGTTCTTTCAAATAAGATAGGGAAAAATGACGGACAGCATCCGGCCAAGTAGCACTTGTCATGACTGTCTGTCGATCTGGACGCACATCTTTTAGAATCTTCGTTATCTGGGGTTTGAAATCCAGATCCAGCATTTTATCTGCCTCATCTATTACCAAATAGGTTATGCTTCTTAGGTTGACAAAGTTATTCATTTGCAGATCATTTAATCTTCCAGGAGTTGCAATAATGATATCTACACCTTTGGTAACGTCTTTTATTTGTTCTTTTCTATTTTTGCCACCATATATGCAAACACTTTTAAGATCTTTATATGAGTACTTAGAACATTCGCTTTCCACCTGAAGAGCTAATTCTCTAGTTGGAGTAAGGATTAGCATGCCGGGTCCATTTCTTTCCTCTCTAGTTATTGGTTGAGAAACGAGATGAATAAAACCAGGCATTAAATATGACAATGTCTTGCCTGTACCGGTTTGGGCAACTCCTATAAGATCTATTCCTTGTAGAATAATTGGCCACGCTTGTGACTGAATTGGTGTTGGTCTTTGGAAACCTGCCTTGTTTAAAATTTCCATCAGTTCAGAATACTGCTTGAAGGCATCTGCAAATTTACACGTTGGATTAGGGATTGGACGTTTTTTACCTTTTCTCAGATCATCACAGATTATGTTGAAATTTTCCTTTCTCCATTTGTCTACTTCATTTGCAGACATCAAACTTGTCTCTTTGGATTCTACGTAAAGATTTTTCTTAATCAGTGGTAAATCTGCCCATTTTCTTTGTTCCCACTCTATAATTGCTGCCCGGATCCGATCCCAATCTATCACTGGCTGAACTCTCTTAACAGTGTTACTTGTGCTTAAATTTTTTCCAGCCTGAGACTGAGATGTAGCATTATCAATAGGGCTCTGGGATGTAGCATTATCGTTAGGGCTCCGAGATGCAGCACTATCAACAGAGGACTGAGATGTGCCACTATCAATGTTGGATTCTGAATTGTACCTTTCTAGTTTTTTAACAAGAGCTTCTATAGCTGTTTTGGCCTTTGTTTTCATGTCATCACTACCAAAAATTTTTACTTCTGCTTCAGAATCCCCACTTATGATTTGTATCTTAGTGTTTGTCGAACACTGAAGATCTTTGATTTTTGAACCACCACGACCAATTACAGCACCAACCATACAGTTCTTCAAGCTAAAGCACAGTGGTGGTCCGCGGGAGTCTGCTGCCCTAGGCCCCAGGTGGTCAGAGGGGCCACTGCTGCTGCCTCCGCTTTGGCCTCGGCCTCGGCCTCGGCCACGGCCACGGCCTCGGCCTCGGCCTCTGCTGCCGCCATCCCTGTCCTCCAAACCCGCTCGAAAGTCTCTCGGGTTAGGATCTGACCCAGTCTTCTCTGGGGTCCTTGACATTGCCCGGTAATAGCAATGTAGGCCCCGCACACTTGTCTACATACGGTTGCGAAGATGAGACATCCGCGACCTCTCTTCCCTCCGGCTCTGAACCAACCGACAGCAATGCCAGCTGTTTGTACCGAGCTGTTGCCTATGTAAACAAAGACATAGGGAGGGGCTTTGATGGCTCGACCAATCACAGGAGAGAGCCTGGTATGATGTAAGCAAAACTTTGTGACAAAATTTAAAGAGACATTCACTCTCAGGGATTATCCCTGCCTACACTTAGACAAACTTGAGAATGATTACTTTATTTAAAAAATATTTTTTAAAATTTATTTTTAACTGATACACAAGAATTGTACATATTTATGGGGTGCATGCATACCCTATATAATGTTCAAATTGGGGTCAATGCACCTATCTCTTCAAATGTATAGTTTATGATCGGAAACATTCAAAATATTTTCTTGTAGCTTTTTGAAATATACAGTACATAATTTTCACCCACAGTCACCCTAGTGATTACTAGAATATCAGAATTTCTTGTTCCTTTCTTTAAATTAGTACCCTCTGACCAATCTCTGCCCATGTCTCCCTCCTCACTACTCCTTGCAGACTCTGGTAATTGATATTATACTCTCAGCTTCTAGGAGTGAAATCATGTAGTATTCATCTTTTCTGTGCCTTATTTCAGTTAACATAATGATCTTCTTTTCTATCCATGTCGTTGTGAATGACAGAATTTCATTGTTTTATGGCTGAAGCATATTCCATTTTGTATATGTACAACACTTTCTTCATGTATTCATCAGTTGAGGAATGCTTTGTTCCTTAACTTTTGTTTCCTGAATGCTTTGTTTTCCTTCCTCTGGGTAGTTCTGGCTCAGCTTGGACAGAACATTGCAGCAGATCTTGAATTTACACACTCCGTCCTTTTTGTAAGTCAATTATTTTCATAGGAGAAAAAATAATAGATTTTTAAAAATCAACTTGTTTGTACATGTATGAGTTTATTTTGGTAAGTTTCTTTTGGAGTAACAACATGGTCTAGATAAATGTATCACTTCCCTGTCCTCTAGTATAGCTTCAGTTACACCATGAGCATTCTCTTGGGTGCACATAGGGATGCTATTTTGCTGGTACTTGTTCAGGGAGTTTCTAGATATTCACAGGAATGATGGTTAGAAGATAGAGTGCGTCCTAAGGTACCTTGAAAGGTGTTTGTAGTGGTTTGCCACTTTTCCCAGTGCCTTTCATTTTTTTTTTTCCTTCCCTATAGTTTCATAGATTCCAAGATCTTACCACTGGGAGGTTATGGAGCAGTCGTTTATTAGATGCCATGTAGAAGACAACCTAACAGGAAACTGGACAGGTGGACATCCAGCTTCTATTTAAATAGTCCCAGAGGCGGGGAGCTTAATTCATTTCAGAGATGTCTATTCCATTATTCTGTTATGAGCAGTTAAATGGTTTATAAAGGTGATTTCCTTTTGTTTCCTTAGGTCCTTATTTTAAATTCTGAAGGTATAAAAACTAGATTCCATTCTCTTATATCTGTGTATATTTAAGGACCAGTGTCAAATTAAAGGGTTTCTGTTTATCAGGGAAATGTTCCCACATTTTTCAACATTTCTTGCTATGACCTAGTTTCTAAGATGCACATCATCTCCTTTCTCCTTTGGAAATGGCCCTTGTTACTACCATTAAGGCCTCTTCCCTGAGCATGACAGTTGTACGAACTCAACTAAAGAATTCCTAAGACACAAAGCTACTCACAGTAACATGATGGACGTTTAAGTTCACTCTTCTCCACCCTACACTTGATAGATTTTGTTTTCTTTATTTGTTTAACTAAAAGTAGATTATATACTTACTTTCATGTGTCCCATTAAGTTTGGTCATTTGAAGTAGCCTATTAAGTATAATCTAATCGTTATTCTCTCAGCTCTCATATTATTCTCTAGTTTCAAACCTTCTGATGATTTAATATGCATGACATTTTCTCTCTTCAGCCAAAGTTGTTTATTAAAAATTGAACATGTTTCATTCTAGATGTCTGTGACACATTGGGAAAAATCCTCTCTATGTCAGCACTTTTATAGAATGATACTTTTTGTAAGAATAAGATTGCTGATCAAATATGTTTGGGAAATATAACACCCTATATCTTCTGTGTTAAAGTTATAATACTCATTAGATATCCCAGAAACTCAGATAATTACAAGTAATGACAAAAATTTGTTTAACCTAAAGTTTCTAAAGGAATTTTCCAATGGGCCTTTTCATAAATATTTTAGGTAAACCTTTTATTTGGAATAACTTCAGATTTATAAACAATTACACAGATAGTGCAGGGAGTGTTCCTATATACTCTTCAACCGGTTTCAGTTTCCTCTCATCTTATCATTTCACATTACCATGACAGATTTGTCAACGACAGGAAATCAGTATCAGTGTGTTACTGTTAACTAACTCCAGACTTTATATGACCTGTTTTCCATTAAAGCATTTATTTTTCTGTTTCAGAATCTAGTCAAGGACCCACACCGCATTTGTCAATCTACTCAAGGACCCACACTGCAGTTGTCAAGTGTGGTCTGTACGAGTTTCTCAATCTTTCTTGGTTTTCATTACTTTGCCAATTTTGAGGAATTATGATCAGGTATTTTGTAGAAGGTCCTTCAAATTGAGTATACCTGATTTAATTTCTCATGATTAGACTAGGGTTATAGAATTTTTGGGAAAAATCACAGAGGTGATGTACCCTTCTCATCATATCTTATTAGGGAGATGGTTACCTAATATCAACATAACTCATTATTAACTTCGATCATTTGATTAAATGGTGTTATCCAGATTTTCTCCACTGTAAAATTATTATTTCTTCCATTCTATATTTTGATTTTTTGGAAGTGAATTACTAAGTCCAGAAAACCCTTAAAGGAACCAGTTCCTACCTGTATGCAATTATTTACATTTTCTACAACTAAGAATAATATTCTTTGTAATACAGATTGGGAAATCCTGCTCTGGGTAAGCATAGATTATTTAATGAATCTTTTTCATTTGGTTGTTCAATCAGATGTATTCTGACCAAATCACATCACAGTTCATCCACAGTTTTAGATGAATGTTACTAGGATTTTTGATGCATTCTCACCATCTTCTAGTTCATTAGATTTAAAAAAAAATGAAATTTGTTCAGTCAAATGTGGCTTTTATTTAGTGGAGGATTTATTATGTTTCTCTATCTTTATGCCTTCATCTTTACTTTGAATAATACATAATATTACAGAATTCTGGAGGTGTTGGACAACTCAAAGGTCATCTTGGTCTTCTTCATTGTAGAGACAATGCACTTGGTTTCTGAAATTTTTCTGGACTTGAACAAGGATATTCAGAATATCACTGAGAGTATAAATACAAAACTATTTCTTGAATAAGGGATTTTACTCTTCTATTATGAAGTGATTTGCCTTCCCTCATGTTATTTTATGTAGGTAATATGGAAGAATAGAGGAAGAAGTGGAAGTGACATAAAGGAAAGTCATAGTTTGGAGAGGAGGATAGTTGTAAAATTCGAGTGCAGAACAAAACACTTTAAGATGGAACTCACTGTGGCGAATTACTGAGATAGCCCAGAACTAATGGAAGCTTTCTCTAAGTATTTCCAGGTACTCAGAGGGATTGTCCTTTCAGGGTCGTTTGTTACCATCTGTAATTAGCCTTTTAATTCAAGAAAGTGATTGTCATCTAAATTAAGGGCCATCAGTGTGACATTCTTTGCTCCAAATAGCTCTACATACTTTATGTCTGAAATGTAGCCAGTAGATATATGCCTCTGGTTTGTGGCTTGGTACCTTACTGACATACTCCTGAGAAAACAAAACACAAAAATGTGAAATTGTGAAACAGCTGGCTAAGAAGTTCTTTAAGGCACAGGAAAGCAAAAAAGGGAGGGATCAAGTTTCTTGCAAAAAGTGGGTAAATGTTGTTCCAAGTTAAGAAGAAAGGAATGAAAATAAAGACTAGAGTATGGTTAAAACAGTCTTCACTATTTTGCTTAGAGTTGTGCCTATGACTTTATGGGCAACAGTGAGAGACTGAAATCTTTTTTTTTTTTTTTTTTTTTTTTTTTTTACTTTAAGTTTATTGGTACAATTTAGGTACACAGAATGACCACATTCATTATAGGGAATTTATATCTGTACATGATATAACTTGTTTCCTTTTATTTTTCCCATTCCCATCCCTTCTTTTCAAACTCCCTTTCCCTCCCTGTTCACAAACCTCGGTATTCATTTTATCCTTCTTTTCTCATTTTTTTTCTTTCCCTTCCTTACAGGCAGTGAATTGGATTACTTTTCAATTTCTCTATTTCATACAAAACTCTTCTGTAGATTAGTTAGTGTTGCTAGACTAAAATATTCTTATAGATGGGACTTCCCTTAGAAATCATATTGCTAGTGTTTTATTTAATAAGTCTTCTTTGATGACTTAAGGCAAAATTTAATTGTGAAATTCCAGTTAGTATTGATTATTATAATAATTATACTTGATTTTACAAATGTACAGCACTTTACAATTTGTAAATACCTTCCATAGAAAGAGGCTGCTTGGGATGATATATCATCTCTCTATCTATTATATATATATATATATATATATATATATATATATATAGTCATTATTCTTTTCAAGCAATGTTAGGTATTGTGGCAAAAGCTACCTTCAAAATGGCACGTATTGCTGTGATTATTCTGTGCAGAGTACCTTAATACAGACATCTGTAGAGTCTGAAGTGTGAAGTAGCATAAAGAACATAGGAGCCAAAATAACCAAGTTTAAATCTCACTTCCACCACTTATTCACTGTGAATCCTGGAGTAAGTCGCAACCTTCTTATGCTGTGGTTTTTCTATCTATAGAGTGACATGCTAATGCTTATTTAATGCATGCACACACAGAAACACACAAAAAGTTACACTACTTACTTCATGGTAGGAATATTCCAAGTATCAAACACCCATGTTACAGAAACAGTATTTGTAGAGAGAGACAATTATGGAGGTTTGTAAATGCCTGTCCAAGAATTTCCCTGAACGTTTTCGCTGGTCCACATCAAAATGAAAAGAAAAAACAGAATAATGAAATAAACTATTTGAAGCTGGTTGTGGTGGCACACTCCTGTAATCTCAGCCCTTGAGAGCCTGAGGCAGGAGGATTGCTGCAAGTTCAAGGGCAGCCTGGGCTACATAGCAAGGCCCTGTCTCAAAAAACAAAACAAAGTTTTTTTTCCATAAATCGAAACTTATTCAATTTGACATTTTTATTCTAACATTGTACCCTTCTGTCTTTTGTAAAATATCCTTTTAAAATGAAACAAGGATCACTAGAGATTTTTTAAAATTCTTTCCTAGCCCAAGAGAGAATGTGAAACTAATGCCAATAGCCAGATTAAGCTTTAAAATGTTACTGGAATGTGAAACCCATGTACTTGTAAGCACTGTTATAGAATACTAGCATGGTCTGAATGCTAATCCCCAATGTGACATTGTTAGGGTGTTGAGGAGGTGATTAGGTCAGGAAGGAGGCACGCTTATTATGCGATTATTTTGCTCATATAAAAGAGGCCCAAAAGAGATCCCTCACCCTTTCTGCCATGTGGGTTTACAGTGTAAAGACTGTGAACAAGGAAGTAGGTCCTCTGGGGCTACAAGAAGGACATTTTTATTTTTTATAAGTCATCCCAGTCTCTGGTATTCTGTTACAGTAGCCCAAGATTAAGACAATTCAAACAAACAGAAGTCAAAATTCTATTAGGTGTCAATCACAGTTGCAGACAGCAAGGGCTGGAAGGAGGCCTAAGATGCTACAGAGTCAACACAAAGACCAATAAAGGAAGATAGTTCTGATCTGTCACTCCAGAGGTATGAAATTAAACATAGAAGGATGTAAGAGTTTTGGGGAAGAAATCAATGTGGCCTTGGGAAAGAGGTCCGGGCAACCTGGAGAAACAGGACAGAAGATTCAGGCTAAGGAGAATAGAAAGGGGGAAAGGGAACTTTCAGCAAAATTAAAGACAAAGACGTTTCAAATTAATGTGGTAAAAAAGTAGCAAACTTAGAAGGAAGAAATAGTGTGACGTTGATTAGGGAAGTATACCCATGTGGACAGAGGGGAATACAAGGAAATGGGGTAAAATGGGGGCTTTGTAAGGGACTTGAACAGAGTGTAGTGGAAATGCAGAAAAAGGAACAGAGAGTGGGTCCAAGAAGCAAGTAACATTTTGAATGCTACTGTATGCCAAACATGTAAAATATATTACCTCACATAATCAGTACAACACCACAGCATTTCCTTCCTTTTTCATGTGAAATTTTACAGAATATATCAAGTTCAGGAAAATTTAGGGTAAATAATGTAGCTAAATTTAAGCATGGGTCTGATTAACTTCAAGGCCCTTTCTTTTCTATCACACTCCAGGTTTTAGGGGAAAACATATTTGATTTGGTGCCTGATTCAGAAAATGGAATGAAAGAAATGCTTAATCAAAAATGGTTCAATCTCTGTCATTGAAGCAGAGAATCTTGAAGCCATTCAACAGAGTGGTTAAATAGAAGTCATTTACAGGGCAAGAAAAGGAGTTTGACTTCAATTGTGCCCATGTTGTGGTACCTTGTGGAAATATATGTGGAAATGCTAAACGAGGCTGGGGATTTGGAGCTGTAGTTCAGATGAGAAAAGAAACAAAGAGTAATCAAAGACAGATTTAAAAACATCTTAAAGTACTAAAGAATTAATATGATTAAATAATAAGAAAAGGACAGGAAGACAGACAAAGAAACAAAAAGATTAAAGAAAATCAGAAGAGAACAGGGGCCCTAATAGAAAATGAGGCTAGAGAACTTGTCGAAGAGACTTGGTAAACAATGTAAAACAAAAGGACAGGATATAAGTAAACTACTGAATTTAGGATAAAAAAAATCATCAATGACCTTCAAGAAGTCCCTTTTTATGGTGTAATGGATATACACATATTGCAAGAAAAGCAATTGGGATGAGAGACAAATAGACCTTTGGAGAAATTTGCAGTGATGATATGAGCAATTTATATTTTATACCTAAATCTCAAAAGCACTGTCTTAGTTTTTAAACAAGACTTCTAAGAAACCATGATTTCACAGGCAGATGATTGGAATTGTTCTGCTAAGTATCCAATGGCTTTCAGGAAAGTTACTTATCATGAAATTGGTGGAAAATGAACTTTAATAGTCTTTCAAAATATGTGGGAGGATGTAGAATGAGGAGAGAATTACAAGTATACAGGAACCATTCATTAGCAGTTTCAGAAAAGGAAAGTCTGTCGAATCGGAAGGAGGGACTGCTGAGAGTTCTTTCAAGGAGATTACAGTGCTATTTTTAGCTATGCATTAAAACTTTCTCTGTCAAATTGGGCTTATTCTCCACAGCGTAGGGGTATGCATTATTTAGGTATATGAAGAAGTGAGGCTATTTGATGTAATTAATTCTCCTTTCAGGATAAAAAGTAAAACAATAGTATAAGCTGTTTAGCACCTCCAATAAGCTCCTTTGGGGGAAATTCTTGCTTACCAACTACTTCCCATGAAAAATTTAACATATTGGCATTTATTTTAAAAATAATAATTACCTTCAATTATCTTTTGCCTGTATTTTGAGGCATTTGGTAGGCTTTCCAGGACTATTTTATTTCTAGTAACTATGTTGTAGGTAATTTAAAAAATCAATAGTATTACCATTACATTATATAAAAAAGCCAAGCAAACATCTTTAAAATCATGGGATTTTAGAGGTGTAAAGGATTGATTTGGATAGCACCTTTTTTTCCCCAACTTTCTCATTTGCAAGTGATAAAGCTAAGATCTGTTCAATAGAAACTCAGGGATGTGTCCAATAGAAATATGACTTGGGTCACAGATTGTAAATTTTCTAATAGCCCCATTTAAAATATCAGAAGGAATGACTTACAATTTTGGATAAGGTGGAATAGACACACATTTCTCCTTCTACCTACTCTGCTGCTAAATATTGCTAAAATTTCTGAATCTATCTATCTATATATGTGAATATATATATATACATATATATATATATATATATATATATATATATATATATATAGAGAGAGAGAGAGAGAGAGAGAGAGAGAGAGAGAATGAGAGAGAGAGAGAGGGAAGGACACAGACTAGCTATTGTAGGACTTTAGACTTCAGGAATGACATAGTGGTGAGTTACCTGGATTTTCTTTTTGCTTCTAATATATCCTGGACTGTGTGCTGGAAAAGCTTGCAATCCAGAAACATACACATGCATAGCCAAAAATAATTGGATCATCTCCCCAAAACCTTGCTTTTTATGCCAAAGGTCTATGAAAGGAGCCCATTAGCAAGAAAGAAAATATTTTGACATTAACTTCTCTACTCACAAATCAATGAAAACAAAAACAAAACCAACATAACATCCCCCTCCCCTATTCTCATTAGCAGAGGCCAAGTAGGGAACCTCGATTTCTATCCTTATAGAGAAACAATGGTAATGAGATATCACTTCCTCCCATTGGATAGTGTCCAAGGAAGCTAAACGAAGAAGCTAGATTTCAAGCACTCCCAGAGATAATGACACACTTCTCTTCACACTACCACCTCTTTTATGTCAGTAAAAACCCCACTGGGGACTGTGGAGTGGAGTTCCACACTCACCTACAGTAAGGATCTCTCTCTCTCTCTCTCTCTCTCTGTGTGTGTGTGTGTGTGTGTGCGTGTGCGTGTGTGTACATGAAGGTTAAATGGGGAGCCTGGTCTTCCACATCTGTCTGGTCATCTTGAGGTTTCACCCCATTTCCCTTACTAATGTGGTATCATTGGGGGCCTGCTAAAATAGGTGAAAGCAGGACCCAAAGCTTTATAAAGCCACCAAATATCTGAGCAGAACTGAAAATTTTTCAGCATACAAAGAACCAGGAAAATCTCAATTTGAATGAGAAAAACACCTGTTGATGGGATGCCACCAGTAAGAAGAAACAGACATTGAAATTATTCAAAAAGGATTTAAAAGCAGCTATCATAATTTTTCCCAATAAGCAATTATGAACAGGCTTGAAACAAATGAGAACAAAGAAAGTCTTAGCAATAAGTAGAAGATATAATGAAGAATCATAAATTTAAAACTGAAAATTATATAAAGGGATCAATGAAAGAATGGAGATGAGAGAGTAGTGAAGTAATTAACTTGAAGTTAGAACATTAGAAATTATCATTCAATCTTAACAACAGAAAATAAACTGATGAAAACTATCAGAGCTTCAAGAAATCGTGAACAGTAATAAAGTTGTAATATTCGTATCGTTGGCCTTTCAGAAAAGGAGAAAGAATGAGTGTGAACAAATATTCAAAGGAATAATGACTGAAAATTTCCCAGTTTCATGAAAATTATAAAGTTTTTAGATTCAGTATTATGAACAAATCTCAAACACAATAGACCCAAAGAAATCCATACTAATACACACCATGATGAAGCTTCTGTAATCTAAACACAATGAAAAATTACTGAAAACAGCTACAGAGAAATGAAATATTGCTTAAACTGAAACAGCAGTTCAAATGAAAACGTATTTCTCATCAGAAACTGTGGAGGCTAGAAGGAAGTGGTACAATATTTTTCAGGGGCTGAAAGGGAAAAACTATCAACCCAGAATTCCATATCCAGAGAAAACACCTTCAGAAATGTTAATGAGAGTAAGATATTCTCAGATAAGGGGAAACTGAAAATTTGTCCAAGTAGATCTGCCCTAAAACAATGGATAAATAGCATTCTGTAAATGTAAAAGAAATAAATAAAAGAAGGACCAATGGAATATTAGGAAGGAAAAAAGTAAACAGTAGGCAGATATAAATACAATATTCTCCTTGAGGTTTCTACGTTTGTTTGAAAATAGATGCAAAAAATATGAAAAAATCTCTTATATCTTTTAAGTGTAGGAAAGGTAAGGGACTTAAATGGAGGCTTCATCAAGGCATAAAATGGTAGACTAGTAGACTGATAAGTTGTGTATGTGTAATGTAATACCTAGACTGACTATTAAAAAGGCTGTACAATGCATTCGAAAAGCTGCACTGTAGACAAATCAAAAGGAAATTTTGAAAAATTACAAGTAACCCACAGAAAATCAGGAAAAGAAGATTCACACACACACACACACACACCACAGAACAAAAAGAAAAGGAAAGTAAAACTCCAGACTTACTCAGTAAACTACTAATAATTATGACAAAGGGCATAATTAAAATTTTCACCTCTTAAATTTACAAAACATACCAGGTAAAGTAGAATTTGACAGAGTAGAAAGTAATCATCATCCAACTGCATGCTGTTTACAAGAAACTTTGTTAAAATATAATGGTTTGTGTAGGCTGAAAGTAAAAGGATGGAAAATATATACCGTGAAAACTTTAATCAAAAGAAAGCAGAGGCAACTGCATTAATATTCATTCTATATTATTTGTCTGTGGACCTCAGAGATAAAAGATTAGCAGAACCAAAGAGCTGTATTCTATAATCATAAAAGTTCAGTTCACCCTAAAGACAGAAGTCCTTAATAAGTATACATATAATAAGAGGACTCTAAAATACTGAAACAAAAACTGTTGAGATAGTAAGGAGAAATTGATGAATTCATCATCAGAGCTGGAAACTTCAGCATCTTTCAGTAATTGATGGAATAACTAGACAGAAAATCAGCAAGGATATAGACCTTAATAAAACTATCAATCAAAAGAATCTAAATGACATTTATAGATAACTTTACCGTTTACTAGCAGAATACACATTCCTTTCAAGGCTCACAGGTCTTTGGGACAAATTTAACAGTTAGTAGGATTTAAATCCTGTAGATTGTGCTATCTAATTACAATGACAACAAACTAGAAATAATAAGGGAAATAAAAATAGGAAATATCCTAGCACTTGGAGATTAAAAGACTTCTAAATAATCCATGGTTCCAAAAGGAAATTTCACAGGCTCTTTTTAATTTTTTTTTTATTTTTTGATACTGGGGATTGAACCCAAGGCTTTGTACATGCTAGACAAGTGCTTTACATGTGAACTACGTCCCTGCCTCTTTTTATATTTTGAAACAGGTTTTCACTTAGTTGATCAGGCTGGCCTTGTACTTGCAATCCCTCTGCATCAGCTTCCCAAGTAGTTGGTTTATGAGTATGTGCCACCATGCCTGGCTGAAAGTCATATTTAAAAAAAATACATAGAATGAAATGATGATGATAATACAAAATATAAATATTACAATTTGTGGGTTACAAGTAATTCAGCATATCTTCTATATTTGTATATAACAGATAGATGACAGATAGATAGATAACTAAGTGGGTACATTAAGATGAGGAAAGATTTCAAATAAACAATTTAATTTCCTGTCTCAAGGAACTATAAAAAGAATAGCAAAATAAACTCAAAGCAGATTAGACAAAGACAAATCTGTTCCTACTTGCAAATGATATCTACATACAAAATCTTGAGGAATCTACAAAAAAAGGTTTCCCACAGTCAATAAGTTCAGCAAGTTTGCAGTTATAAGGTCAACACACAAAAATCAGTTTTATTTCTATAGACTAGCAATGAATATGTTGGGAACTTAATTAACACAATTTGTAACAGATCAAAAGTAGTTATATACTACTTAGTATAAGTCTTAACAAAATGTGTAGAAAACTTGTATACTGAAGAATTTTAAATGCTGCTAGAAGAAATATAAAATCTAAATAAATAAATTTATCATGTTCAAGGAGGGGAAGACTCAATATAACAAATATTCCATTTCTGCTATTTAATATAATTCCTATAAAAATCCTAGCAAGATTATTTGTGGATATATGCAGGCTTATTGTAAAATTTATATGAAAAGATAAAGAAAGTAAAGTAGATAAAATAAATGTATAGGAATGTATAGAAATTTGTAGATTCAAGTAGAAAAACTAGTCTACTGAACTGAAAAGAAATTATATATCACTAGTAATCAAGACTGGTCTTAGAGAATGTGTAGATATCATAGGTCAATGGAACTGAGTATAGAACCCAGAAATAGACCCACACAACTATGCCACATTTAGCAAAAATGCGGAGTCGATTCGACAATTGTTGGTGAACTAATTGAGCAATCACCAGACAAAAATTAAAATTTGAGGGGCCGGTGAGATAGCTCAGCGGCATAAGCACCTACCTGGCAAGCGCGAGGTCCTGAGTTTGACTCCCGGAACCCACATAAAGGAAAAAAAAGGTCAGTGATGTCACTCAGTGGCACAAGCGCTTGCTGGCAAGCACAAGGTCCTGAGGTCGACTCCCGGTACCCACATTAAAAAAAAAAAATTTAAATTTGACCTAAAACTCTCACCTTAAAAAGAATTAATTCAGAATGCATCATGGACTTAAATGTGAACTTAAAACTAATATTACTTTTAGAAGTAAAATATCTTTGGGATGTAGGGATTTACAAAAGAAAGATTTTGATACATTGGACTTCATTTAAATTAAAAATTTGCTTTGTGAAGGACTGTGCTAAGGCTATGGAAAGGCAAACTACAGAATGGGAGAAGATATTTGTAAACCATATATCTGACAAAAGATTTATATCTATAATGTACAAAGAAAGCTCAAAGCACAATCATAAATAATAGCACAGAATGGCACACACCTGTGATTCCAACACTCCAAGAGGGTAAGGCTGGAAGATTGCAATCTGATCCCAGCCTGGGCAACTTAGAGAAATTCTACCTCAAAATACAACAATTTAAAAAAAGGCCTGGGGATGTAGCTCAGTGTGAAGGTCCTGGATTCAATCTCCAATACTGAGAATAAAAGTAAACAAAAAACAACTCAATCCAGTTAGAAAAACAGCAAGTGACATGAATACTTTACAAAGAAGGATATATGAATGGTAAATAAACACGTGAAGATATATTGATCATCATCAGCTACTAGAGAAATACAAACAAATTAAAACCACAGTGCAGTATCTTTCTCAAACAACCAAGTTCCTAAAAATACTAAAGTCACATTCAACATATGACCAAGGAGGCACATTTCTTGGTATCCATCTCATAGAGATTGAAACTTATGTTCACACAAATTCAATAGATTCCTGGCAGTTGTATTTTTAGTAACAAAAACTGGAAGCAGCCCACATCTCCTTCAAAGGGTAAAGTGTGGTAATCCTCTCCATGAATACTAGCACGCAATAAAAAGGAGCAAAAGTATCTGTGCATGTAATAGCTGGGATGGATCTTAAAGACATTACGCTGAGTGAAAAATCTCAAAAGGATGTATGATATTTGATTGCTTTAACATTCCTTTAACATTCCTTAAACAACAATTACAGAGGACAGATTAGTGGTTACTGGAGTTTGGGGGTGGGATGTGGGGTAAAGATCAGTTCAGCTATGAAGGAATAGCATAAGGGAAATCTTTGGGGTGATGGGATGGTCTTATGTCTTGATTGTGGTGATGATTATATATAACTACACATGGGATAAAATTGCTTAGAATTCTCTCTCACACTCACAACTAAATGTGTACATGTAGAACTGGGGGAATTTGAATAAGGAATATAGATTTTATATATATCAGGTTCCTGATTTTCATATTGTACTGATTATATAAAATGTTACCATTCGGTAAAATTTGCTTAAGGATACTAAAAGCCTCTCTAATATTTTTGTAACTTCTTGGAAGTCTACTTTGCAAAATAAACATTAAGAAATGTAAAAATATACAAGCAAAATAATTTAAGTAATACATTTTTCACCCAATACACCTAAAACAGTACTTAAATATGTAATCAATATGAAATTGATTATTAGTGAATAATTTTATATTTTTGGCATCAACTCTTCAATATTCCATATATATTTTACCCATATAGCCAATTTCAAGTTCTTCCTGGCCACATGTATTTGGTGGCTATTGTGTTGAATAGCTAACGTCTAGAGAGATTAAAAACAATTTGTGTAGTCACACAGCTGATGAATGGAATGCATCCATTCATGCATGGATCTCCTTAACCAGTAAAAAAAGGTCTTTCATGTGCAGGAACTCTTCTTTGTATGAGGGGTGATGAGTAAACAAGACATTTATCTCGTAAATCAAGCAGAGACATACAATCAAATGAGTAAAATTTAGTGAAAAATTACAAAAGAGTGAGATGTGTACAAAGGTATATAACTAAACAAAATAGACAGTTACCATGTCTGGAAAACTGATTAACGAAGACTCAGGAATAAACTAGAGTATTTATGTATTCATCACTTATCCACTTTGATATATTGTCCACTAGAAATTTTAAATCTTAATTTTGCAATGGCTCTAATTTGTGTACTTAAATAATTTTGAGAATCCTCAACTCTAAAACAGAATTCTACAAAACTTCTGAAGAAAAAGGCTACTCTATTATCTCCGTGTATGCTACTTCCTACACCATGCCCACAACTTCTCTGATGCTATTCTCCAAAATCAGGTGCTTTCATAGAGATAAATGTCTGTGATCCATGTAGGAAAAATTTATGCATATTGCCATATTAAATACAGTTGTATGAAAGAAGTATCTACCTCAGAAGGTAATTTTTTACAGGGTCTTTTTTTTTTATGTGGGTACCGGAAGTCGGACTCAGGACCTTGCGCTTGCCAGCAGGTGCTTGTGCCGCTGAGCGATATCACCGGCCCTTTTTTTCCTTTATGTGGGTTCTGGGAGTTGAACTCAGGACCTCGCGCTTGCCAGGCAGGCACTTATGCCGCTGAGCTATCTCACTGGCCCCTACAGGGTTTTTTGAATGCTAATTTTTTGGGAAATTATTGTATGCTGTTTTTTATCCAGTATGCCACTTTCAAGAAATAAAAATTAAAAATAGTAGAACACTTTCAGATGTCTCATTTGTTACAAAGGGCAAAAGTTCTGTGTTGCACTCAAATTTAATAGATCACTAGCAGAATGAAGTAGAAAATACATTTAGGAAGCAAACATCCTGAGATACAGCAAGGAAAGAGTGATTTACCCTGTTACCCTCTAATGAGACAGTAGCCTTCACTGCATTTTCATTCTGTTCATTCAACAAATATGCATTTAGTCCAGTACTAGCCGGGATAGACAGGCTAGATTATGATGTGGTGAGTGTCTACATTAAAATGGTTTAACACACATGATGACTTTTGTTTGCTCAGACCACATGTCTACATAGTTTGACATGGTATTCTGCTAATTATGGACCCTCAGTGACTCAGTTTCACCGTTTTATATGCTTTCATGATCACTAAGATGAGAAAACAGAACTTGGAAAACAGCACATTGGTTCTTACAGTGTCCCCATTGACACAATGTTTGTCCTTTTTATTCATACTCCATTAACTAAAATGATCATACAGCCATTCCTAATATCAAAAGAGCTACACAAATACAAACCAAACATCTGTCTGTAAGTACAAAGAGATTGGAATGTTTTTGAAGGGCATTAATAATTTTTGTAAGCTCCTATTATGTGCCAAAGGTAAATATCACAACACCCTAGTTTAGAATTTCAGTGTCTGGTGGGAAAATGACTACATAGAGGAACACATGCTCAAAAGTACTAGTAGAAGGAAAGTAAGAAGGGAAAGTCGTGAGAATCCTGAGGATGGAGGATCTAACTTCGCCTAGGGAAAAAGAGGTAGAGCCAAGGTCCTGACATTAGAGATGAGAGTTATTCAACAAAAGGAAAGGACAGTGTACCTTTGTAAGGGATGGGGAGTATATAGGCATGGGAGCTATGGTTGGGGAAAAACTACAGACAGGGAGAGATCATCCTAGACACAGGAAAGAATGTATGAAAACTCATATGCCCTTCAGATAGTCAAGACTATCTGAGCTGTGTGGGTAGACTCTTGGAGTAGAAGCATAAGGTTCATGGGGTGAGGGAAGGCAGGGAATAATGGTAAAGAGAGGGTTGGGCCAGGCCTGAAATACACAAGACCTGGAATGTCAGTGTGAAGTGTTTAGATATTTTCCTAAGGGCAAGAAGCAAACCATAAAATTTTGGATATTGATAAGTATTTACCAAAACATCTGTGGCAGGCTCATTTTGCCTGCAGTGCTCCAAAGGCACAAGGAGACTTAGGAAACAACTCTAAGTACAGGTTTTCAAGATTCACTGGATTTGTGGGATGCCCCAGTGATTCCATTCAGTATGCTTTATAAGATTTTCCTTTAAGATGGAACTGAAAAATGAGTAAATGATCTCAGTAGATAGTTCATATAGTAAGATTTCTAAATAGCTAATGAAGACATGAAAATACACTCAAGGGCCGGTGAGATGGCTCAGCGGCGTAAGCACCTGCCTTGCAAGCGCGAGGGCCCGAGTTCGACTCCCGGATCCCACATACGAAAAAAGGGCCGGTGATATCGCTCAGCGGCACGGGTGCCTGCTGGCGCGCGAGGTCCTGAGGTCGAACCCCCGGTACCCACAAAAAAAAAAAAAAAGAAAATACACTCAAAATTTTTAGTCATTAAAATAAAGGAAATGAAACCTACAGTGGTTACTTCTTCACATCAACTAGGATGGTTGTAATCAAATAAACAATTAAAATGTTGGCAAGGATGTGAAGGAGAAATCTGAACTCTCATACATTACTGGTAGGAATGTAAAATAAGTGTAGTCACTTTGGAAGACATTTTGACATATTTTCAAAATGTTGAACATAAAGTTACCACATGATCCAACAATGTCACTCCTAGGTATCATGGGAGAAATAAAACCTTGAACACACAAGAATTCTACATGAATATAATTGATACTACTATTCATAATAACCAAAAAGTAACAACAACCCAAATAAACAGCACCTGATATATGGATAAAAAAATTATTCTATTCATGTAATGGAATATTATTCAGCAATAAAATGAAATTATGTATTGATGGATGCTGTGTATCAGATGATCTTTGAAAATATTAAGTGAAAGAACCCAATAACAGAAGCCTATATATTTTATCATTCCATTTATATGACATATTCATAATAGGCAAATAAATATAGAATGTAGAGTAGTTGTTTCCTTATGACTACGGGTTGGAGGCAGGAAGTGAAGTAAGCTTAGAAATGAGATGAGAGAGGTAATGGGTGGTGACTGGCAAAGTTTCTTCATGGGTGACTAAATGTTCTAAAATTAGTTTGTGATAATTCTTGGGGGTAAAAAACTTTGAATAGCACCCTTTAAAGAGGTGAACTGCATGATTTGTGAAATATATCTCAAATAGTCACAAGAATAAATCATATGTGGAACTGTATGAATCTTAGATTGATAAGCACTTTGTTCCCTTTCTTACATATTATTTAATATCATAATCCAGGTTCCCCCTCTAAATTCAATAGTTTACCAGTGAAAAACCAAGATACAAATAATTTATTATTTTTCTGGGGTAGTACAGCTAACTCTTTAGTGCCACAAATCAAATCCAAACAGATTCCCTGACTACACACAGAGAAATGGATAATAGGCTGGGGAAACATGGGGAGGGTAAGAACAGGTAACCATTTCCAATAAACATATTCAGTTGTGCTAATCTAGGGTTAAAAAAAAAAGTTAAGCTAGTGTGACAGAAGTTTTTATTACCTTCCTCGGGGCTTTGGAACTGCTTGTCGTTGATAAAACCATTGAAACTGAGGATTTGGGGCAAGGGCTTATGCTCAATTCTTTGCAGTGTGCATTACTACAGAAGGAGATAGCGGGTGACTTAAGTGTTTGGTATGAAGCATTGTAAAGGAAGAGAAACCCAAAGTTTTAGAATGTTAACTGCCAAACTTTCTCTTTGAGAGATTATTGGTATTCCTAAATGATAATAGTAGAGAATTTTTGGAAGAAAAGGCAACAGCCTTTAGCACAGGATTTGTTAAGCATCTTGTTTTTCCGCCACTCTTATTATAGCACTTGACAGGAAAATAGATGCATTTGATGGCATTTAGTCTTTTCCTCACAGCTATTACTTCAGAAATATTATCACTTTTGATTTTTCAATTTTTGCTAAAATGGTGTTTCATATAGTTCTGTTCTCAGTATTGAGTCTCTGTCTCAATTTGTTGAAAAATATTGCAACCCCAGTGAAAAGTATGACAGAAAATTAATTAATTTGTGTGGCTAAAGACCATTCAGAAAGAGCATTAAGTGGTATGTTTTAGAGTCTCTGACTTTAATCTGAGCATTCTCTTTATAGAATGACACAGATTTCATCAGTGGCAGATATAACTTAAAACATGGACTTTTTTATTACTAGCATTATAGTAGGAAAACCCAACGAAATTTACTTGTTGATTATAGGCATAATATTGTACTGCAGATCTCTAAGAGTTCATTCATCTTACTTGATTGAAACTTCATGCCAATCGATTAGTAATTCCTCATTTCTCCCTTTCACTTGCCCGTGGAAACCACCACTTCAGTCTTTAATTTGATAAATTTGAGAAGGTTAGATACGTCATATAAATAGCATCATGAAGTATGAATGCCCTGGGTTCAATCCCCAGTTTAAAACAAAAAAGAAATTATAGAAACAGCCCAGAAAAATAATAATCTTCAATTATCATTAAGTATTTATCTTTGTGTGACTGGCTATTTCACTAGTAAAATGTCCTCAGTGTTCATCCATGTTGTTGCCTGTTACCAAATTTCCTTCTTTTTAAAGGCTGAAGAGTACTTTATTTTATTATATACCACATTTTCTCTATGCATTCATTCACTTGTAAATGGAGATCTAGGTTGTTTTCGCATGTTAACTATTGTGGATAAGTGTCTTAGTTACTTTTCTCTCATTGCTGAGACAAAATACCCAACACTCAAAGTTAAAGGAGGAAAGGTTTATTTAGCTCACAGTTTGTATAGGTTTCACTCCATAATCAGCTGGCTCCAAGGCACGGTGGTATGACAGAGGGGCAACAGTTCATGGCAGTGGAAGACAGCAAAAGCAACAAGAGCAAAAGGGGCCATAAAGCCTCTTTTCCTCCCTTACATTGTATGTAGGCTACCCGCCCAAGGGCAGGTGTAGCACTCACGCTCCCAATCCCTGCACTAGATAATGAGCCAATAACAAACTCTAGATTCAACTGTCTCCAAAAAGCCTGCCCCCTGTGACCACATGAGGTTTTGGGGAAACATCCAGACACAAACCATAACAATAAGGCTGCAATGAACACAGGAGTGTTAATATCCCTTTGAAATTCAGATTTCACTAATTTTGGATACATACACAGTAGTAGGAAGGTCGTAGGAATATAGTAGTTCTATTTAATTTTTTTCATGAACCTCCATACTGTTGTTCATACTAGCAGTACCTTCTCCATTCCTTCCAACAGTATGCAAGAGTCCCAATGTTCCAATTTCTCCACATTCTTGTCAACACTTGTCTTTTCCTTACAACAATCATCCCGACAGGTGTGAAGTGATACCTCTTGTGGTTTGGATTTGCATTTGCATTAGTTTCTGTTGAATATCTTTTCCATTTACCTGTTTGCTATTGGTATATCTTCTTTGGAGAAATGTCTATTCAAGTTCTGAGCCCATTTTTAAAACTGAATTGGTAGGATTTTTCTTTTTTCTCTTTTCTTTTCTTTTTTTTCTTTCTTCTTTTTTTAAACTGTTGAACTGTAGGAGTTCCTTGTATATTTTGGTGATCGACTCCATCAGATATATGTTTGCCAAATATTTTTTCCCATCCTATAGGTTGCCTTTTCATTCTGTTTCTTTTTTGTTGTTTGTTTGTTTTCCTTTGCTGCGCAGAGGAAGCTTCTTCATTTGCTGTATTACTATTTTTATTTTTGTTGTCTGTTATTTTCCCCTTTGTTCTCTTCTAGGAGATTTATAGTTTTGGATCTCATGTTAAGTCTCTAAACTATTTAGAATTGATATTTTTGTGTATGGTATATCTATGCAATTTCATTGTTTTGATTATGGATATTCAGTTTTTCCAGTCCTAGTTTTAAAGAGACTATCCCTTTTCCATTGTGTCCTTGTGGCAGATCATATTTGCATTAATGTATTTAGTATGACACAAAATCAAGTCATATACAAAAATCAGTCATGTTTATGTACATTAATAATGAAATATCTGAGTGGGAATTAGGAAAATAATTTCATATTACCAAAAAGAATAAAATGTCTGGGAATAAACTTAATGAGGTGAAACACAAAACATTGATGAAAGAAATTAAGACAAAAACATGTAGAAAGTCATACTGTGTTCATGAACTGTAAGGCTTAATATTGTTAAAATGGCCATACTTGCTCCTCAAAGAAATCTACAGATTCATTTAAGTCCTTATTAAAATCTAAATGTTACTTTTACAGAAATATTAACAATGATTGTAAAATTTATATAGAATTACAAATGATAAACAACTAGACTGGCCTTTAGAAAGGACAAGGCTGGAGACGTCATTCTTCCTGGTTTCAAGATGCATTACGAAGTTGCAGTAATCATAATAGTATGGTACCAGCATAAAGACAGATATACAGACCAATGGTGCACAGGTTACCAGACAGATAGCCACTGTGTTTATCCAAATCTCAGAAACTAGTAATTGATGAGATGTCAATCCATACTCAAACAGACTATGGATTTGGGTGAGATTCTGTTACAGGTGGAACACTGAAATTTTTTTTTTTTAAAGAGAAGAAAAAACAAAACAAATCAAAAGAAGAACAAATTTTCAAACCAACATAATAGGAGGGTAACAATGGTTAATACATTACGTATTACTATCTTTAAGTTAGTTATTCAGGACACCAGACATTAGCATTCAATTGTCCAAACATTATTGGCACAAACCTTACTCTTCAATGAACTAAGTAAAAATGGTAGTGTATCTATCTTAACCATCTTATATATATATATATATATACAATTTTTTTCCCTTTCCCTTCTTTCTTTTCCCTATTCCAGTCTCTCTTTCCTTTTGACCAGTTTCTTTTTGATTCACCATGTCTATTGTACATTTTGGATCTTATTTACTCTTTCAGTTTCTCATACTAGAGAGATAATACGATGCTTACACATGTGCTTCTGGTTTATTTCACTTATGAGTATTTTCTCGAGTTGCATCCATTTACCTATAAAAGTCTCCAGTTTATCCTTCTTTATGGCTGAATAGTACTCCATTGTATAAAAATACCACATCTTTCTTATCCATTCCTCAGTTGATGGGCATTTGGGTTGTTTCCAAGATCTGGCTATTACAAATTGTGCTGCTATAAACATGGGTGCACATATATCGCTGAGAACACTGAAATTTTGAGTTGAAGGAAACAATATGGAAGCTTCTTTTGTAGACTATTTCAACATAGAATGGGGCTCATATGAGGCAGAACCCATATGGTACACTTGATACTATGTGTATAACAGCAAGGCTGTTTCCAGCCATATTGGAATTTAGGCCAAGGTTGCTGATAAAGTTCGTACCATAATCAGGCCTGATGGAGGAGGCAGGTTTTTGAGAGTCCATGTAAGCCAAGGAAAGACAGAGGGTGACCCCAATCACAGCATCTGTGTTTAGTACCTAAACACATGTAAGCAGTAAGACGTAGAAGAGTGAAGTGACTACAAGCAGATACCATGTCAGGTAGAGTGAAGTTTCATGTCCTCTACTTGCATTTATGTGACATTGAATAAGTTATTGAACTGCTCTGTGCCTACATTTCCTCTTTCATAAAGTGAGTTTAAAATTATATTTATCTCCTAATGTGGTTGTTAATATGACATGCGATGATTGACATCACATGCACATAATAAAATGTCAGTGTTAGCTATTCTTAATGCTGCTATTATTAAATTAGAGCTTCCAGCTCTGGCCACTGTTTTTGTTACTAAGGCCTTGATCTAGCTAGAAAGATGGAACATTTTCCGGTTAAATCAGTTCAACAAAGCACACTATTAGATAATGCTTTGCTACTTATATGGTTTATGAACCAACAGCATCACCTGGGAACTTGTTAAAAATGAAGTATCTCAGGCTCCATTCCAGACCAGACCTCCTGAATTAAACTTTGCCTTTTAACAAGGTCCAAAAGTAATTTTTATGTACATTAAAATTAGAGAAAACCTGTATAATGGATTACCTTAAGATTTGTATTCTGCTTTTGCCAATTATTACCTATAGCACCTTGCTAAAAGTTACTTAACTTCTCTAAGTGCATATTCCCATCTATAAAAGTAGGGTAAGTAATGTGTTATGGTTGTTAAGAGCATATGAAATAACACATTAGAGGGCTTAACACAGGGCAGGCAGTGCAAACTCTTGACTGTGAGGAAATGATAATGACAAGCAATTTTCATGGCTTCACATGTGATCAGCTATTGCTAGGCCATTTGTTTTATAGTCACACCATGATCCTAAAACAGATATCACAAAAGCTTTAGTCATTCCAATTTTTAAAAATTGAATGTATATGTAAAAGTGATTATAAATAGGGACTAGCAAAACTTTTCTCTAAAAATCCAGACTGTGACTAAACGATGCTTTTGTGGGGTCATCCACTCTGTCATGACTACTTCATTCTGCACTCATAGTGGACATGATGCTATAATATGTAAATGAATGGATCTGAATGTATTCCAATCAATTAATCAAAAAACAGGTGATGTGGTAGATCAGATTATAAGTAAACAAAAGGAAAATTTGAGGTAGATCTTAGAGTCCATTCCAAGCCCTTTCATCCACATCTTTGGGAACCTTGAAGGGAAACAGAGATGATGATATTACTGACTACCTCATGGAGTTGAGGAGTGCAGGATGAGGTGAAGACACATTTTGGGTTAGGTGACTATCACTTTTTGGTTGCCACCAAGGTTGTATTTGGGAATGGCTGTATTCCTGAGGCAATCTCTCTTCATTTAATGTTCACTCATGCCTACATCCATCCCTGGCCACAGATCACTGTCAAAAATGTGCTAGATGGAGAGTCACAGCATATTCCCCTACAAAATCTTTAAACACCACGAGTCATGCATAGGTGATTTTTCCACAGCCACACATTACAAGTCCCATGGTTCCAAATATGAGCCCTGTGCTCAAGGGGGAAATGAACATGAGAGTTTTATTGTTGTTAACTGTGTGGTCTTAGTTGGCTGACTTTCTGAGCATTTGTATTTGAACAGGGAAAAACAAGGGCATAAGCAGAGACCTGGGACCCTAGAGGAACTGACTGAGCTATGGAGTTAATGTTTTAGTCTTAGTAATTTTATGTTAAGAAATTGTCATCCAGAGGATTTAGGCAATGGATGAGGTCTTTGCAGGAGGTATGTCTGGGTTACAGTTTTTTTCATGGGAGCCCATCTGGGTTAAGGCAGATCCTGAGCAGGTAGAAGCACCAGGATCCAGCTTTCTGGGAAAGAAAGTTGGCAAGGGATTATGGATCCCAAGCACAGGAAGAGGGGGTAGGCCTGCCTGTGGGAACCAGGGCTCCTAATACAATTTCCAGGCATATTCTTATTAAAGACAGATTATAAGGCAGCTATGTCTACTGTGATATACTAGAATGTCAATTAGGAACTAGCTAGAATGAAGTCTGATATTTGTATATATAGTTTAAGTCTTTGTATATCACGGCATGCTATTAGTTGCTGTATATATTTTAAATCTCACGACTTTGTCTACTCAAAGATTGCTGAGAATGTTTCATTTGGCCAGAAAATGGGGAATTCACCTACGTGAGTACTTATTGGGCTTGTGCAGCAATCTGATTGTTCAAAGGGTTTCTAAAAACTATTGCATTATAAAAGTTGGGATACTGAATTTGCATCAGTTAGGGTCCAGTGAGGATGCTGAGATCTCTTGTTATTTTAACATGAAAATCAGTACCTAGGTATAAAGAAATGTTAACAAAGTGTAAAGAAAACACCAACGAATCAGGGATGAAGAAATTACAAGAAGTAGAATCCATCCCTAGAGCCGGAAAAATAAAAAAAGAAGAGACTGGAGTTCTTAACACTTATTCTTAAAACTTAGATGCTCAGGGGAGGGTCTTCATGGGGTTGAATCCCAGACTTCTAAGGATGGCTGGTTCTGGTATTTATGAGGAGAGTGAAATGAACCTGGTTCTCCAAGGATTAGAAAAACTGCAAATTGCAGTCAGCTACTGTCAGGGTTGGTGTGCCACTGCAGTGGTGAAGAAGTGCTGGGACAGAAATCCTCACTGGAGGGCCGGTGAGGTGGCTCAGCGGCTTAAGCGCCTGCCCTGCAAGCGCGAGGGCCCGAGTTCGACTCCCAGAACCCACATACAATAAAAGGGGCCGGTGATATCGCTCAGCGACACGGGCGCCTGCTGGCGCGCGAGGTCCTGAGGTCAACCCCCCGGTACCCAAAAAAAAAAAAAAAAAAAAAAAGAAATCCTCACTGGAAGCAGTCAGGAAGGAGCAAGTCCCCCCCCTTCCTCTATCCTTGCAGTCCCCTCTAGCAAAGCATAAATATGGATTGCACAGTCTCAGCCCCTACATTGCAAACCAGGCTATGAAAAGGTGGGTTAGGAGCTGAGGGAAAATGAATAAATCACCTGCAGTGCTTTTTGTGTTTTTCTGGGACAAGCTTTGCGGGTGTGTTGGGCCTATCTGTCCATTGAGATGTGCTCTTACTCAGAAAAACCTTCACAGTTTCTCTGTCATCGTACTTTCCCAGCACCTAGTACAAGAATTCACAGAGAATCACACAGAGGGTGCTCAGATGGCATTGTAGACTGAGTGATTAACAAGATAAATCCAGACCCCCAGAGCTTGCCGATGCTGGAGATGGGAATGAATGTGACAGGACCATTTTTACCTTTATTTTTTTTCCATAAAATTAGATTCATGCTACTCCAGCCCACACACCTGGCATGAAGTGACTGCATAACACACTTCAGTGTATCCGGAAAAAAAATGTTTGTGTGACAAGAAAATCAGACACAGTGACTTATAAGGGTGTGGGTTCTTTGGAATAACACAGATGTTAGAATGCATTTCTACCCCTTTCAGAAAGTCAGAGCAATCAGAGTGAGAACTCCATCTCCTACACTGCTGCTCAGAGAGAGGAACCATTCTAAAATAACAGATTACTGGCAGCTCATATTTGCAAGGAATACATTGGAAGAGAGAAAACCTACTTATATTTGACACAGCACTGAGCTGACTTGGAACTAATTGGGAATAGTAGGAGCTACATAACATTAGCCTACTGATGACAAGCTGGGAGTTTTGTAGAGCTGGTTAATTATCCTTGGTACAAAGCTCAGACCACTCTAAATTGGCATGTAAATAAGCAAAGGACATAGAAGAAGATTAGTGAATCACAGAGCCAGTCACCAAGAGAAGAAAAAGACTAAGATAGCACTGGCTAAGTATTTCACCTTTCCTTTTGGAGGAACAATTAGAGTTGATGTCAGATACAGCATGTACACTATTATTAGACTATATATGCTTAGTTATATCCATTGTTTTATAAATCAGACATTGTTAATTGGCAGTCAAGTGTTCTGGACCCCATTCCTTTGCTTGTAAACTCATCTAGTTTATATACTGAAAAGTGAGCCTACAAGTTGACAAATATAGCTTTTAAGCACAGGATCTTTTTGTGGAATAAATCTAGATCCACTCATTTCTCCTACTACCATTTATTTATTTATTTATTTATTTATTTATTTATTTATTTATTTATTTATTTGAGACAGGGTTTCACTGTGTAGTTCAGGCTGGCCTTGAACTCACTATGTGGCCCAGGCTGGCCTTGAACTCATGCATTCCTCCTGCCTCAGCCTCCCAAGTGCTGGGATTACAGGCATGTGCCACAATGCCTGGATCCTACTACCTTATAATTACAGTTTTTCTTGATGTGCCCTGAGTTCCTCCATTTCATTGGCTCCAAATAATACTTTTTCTGATTACTCATTATTAATTATCATTTCTTTACCTGCTGGGTCCTTTCTATTGGGCAATCCTCTCTGATTGCACCCTCTGACTGGTGATGGGAGATAAGGAGTACATACCCATCCCAGTGGAGCCTTGCCCCAAGTAAGGCCAGGGGGTGACATCAGGCATTTCTTAAATCATCCCTTTCTGATCACAGTATAAGCTCAGCAAGTGTAAGTTCTATGCTTGTTCTGTCACCGGTGACAGTTGCAGTTAAGATGTTAATGTCCTGAATGACCAAGTGAAATAATCGGTACTCCCTCCGGAACAGTATCTGAATTATGTATATTCAATATTGATTCATCACATATTATACTACATTTTGATCTTGTTGCAGACAAGGTTGCAGGAGGAACAAAAGCCTCTAATTCCTTGGGTTTCAGGGAATGTATATTTATTGTGTTTTTGTAGTCTGCTGAAACTTGGGGCCATGCTTTTCAGAACTTCCTGAGAATACTCTCATAGGAGTTGTAAAGAGCATGACCAATGTCAGAAGTGGAAAATGCCATCTCCGAGGGCCAGTGTGTATAATTGCAACTTTGATCTGCAATGGGAAGTGTCATTCCTGAAATGAAAAACATAAGGTTACACACTATCAGTTGGTTTGTTGGACTGTTAGGATTGCCTGAAACAGTCGGGAATTACTGGTTTAGATCATGTTCATGGGAGAAAAGTGGAAACTAGAGAAGGATGTACAGATTAGAGAGAATAAATGTTTTTCCCTTGATGATATGGTATTGCAAAGAAAATCTTTGGGACAGAAAGAGAGGGAGTAAGATGTCCAGAAGGGTATAATTTGCTCTGCATATTTGCCTGCCTCTTGACAATATTAGCTGATGGGTAGCAGTGGGAATAAAGGGCAAGTGGATCTCTGAAGTGTGCTGAGTGAGCAGAGAGCTCTTTTGTAAAAACACTGTGACAGCTTCTTGAAGTTTCCAGGCCCAGACTGATAAGGATTATGAAATGATGTGAATCCATGTTGGAAATACCGGTGCATATCATTCCAGGAATAGGGGACTAATTTAGGTTTTCCTTTCCTTATGGAGAGACACAGGTAGAATTAAAAAGATTTCATCATTTTTATTTACACTCCAGAGCAAGTTAAGTCTCATTTATTTGTTTTATGGAGGAACTGCATGATTTGCACAGCTATTTCAAGGTGAATTGTTAATTTCCATGACTCATTCACTGAAAAGCATTATTTATGTTGACTTTATACTTACACTTGTGCTGGGAGAAAATCATGCTCCTTGTCCAAGAGCAACTTTGCCCCTGTAAACCGTAGGGAGATAACTACTTTCTGCATTTTGTAGTTGATGAGACATCTGCAAAGCTGCGTACATTACCCAATTCCTTTATCTTTCTTCATCTGTATCTATTACTTTGACTTTATGAACTGAGCACGTTTGGCTTGAAAGTGAGTATAAGTTGCCTTAGGGGAAACATATCTAGATACTACATCATACTACCAAAAACTGCTGACTTCATCTCAGTACCTACTTTGGTCAATTATTTGTGAATACCTTCAGGGTTGAATTGAGATGGATTAATTAAAAGACTGACTTATGGTATCTATCACTTGTTGGTGAGAGGAGGCATCACGCTGGAACAATGCATTTGTCATCCCTTTCCTAAAGGAAAACATCTAACTGAATGGTTTGATAAAAGCCAGGATGCCAAAGGGTTATATTTGATTAACTTGATGAGCCTCCTTCCAACTGCTCTTCTGTGTTATCCTAGATATACTATTGTGCATGAAGCAACCATAAAATATTTTGAACATGAAAATCTCTATGCTATTTATTATTTTATTATTTTTTGTGGGTACCGGGGGTCGACCTCAGGACCTTGCGCACCAGCAGGTGCCCGTGCCGCTGAGCGATATCACCAGCCCGTTTTTCGTATGTGGGTTCCGGGAGTTGGGCCCTCGCGCTTGCCAGGCAGGTGCTTTACGCCACTGAACCATCTCACCGACCCTATGCTATTTATTGAATGATTGTACTTACTACTGTAGTAGCCCAATAATTTTAACCTTATTGCCAAAAAAGATAGTAAAAGTTAATGGTTATCTTTGTGTTAATAGGGATTGGATCCAGTGCCTTAGCCCTGAGCTACATCCTCAGCCGCTTATTTATTTATTTATTTATTTATTTATTTATTTACTTAATTATTTATTTATTTATTTACCAGCCCATACTATTTTTTGAGATAGGGTCTTGCTAATTTGCTAAATCGCCCAGGGCTTGAACTTGCAATCCTCCTGTCTCAGCTTCCCAGAGTGCTGTGAAAACAGGCATATATCACCAGACCTGGCTAATGACAAAAATATTTTAAAGGAACCAAGAAATATTTTGCATTAGTAATAAGTTTATAAATGACACTGAGAAGTCAATCCACAAAATACCCTATGTGGGTTTGTTATTGTCAAATCTTTGTTTTCATTGATGCCCATAATTCATTGCAGAAACAAAGCTAAGAGCATGTTACGTGGTGAAATCTAATATTCTGGTCTGTATAACATGGTCAGAGACAGTGGTGAAAATGAGTATGCCACAAAAGGGACAGCAGAGCTTTTTCCTCCGAGGTTTATCTCAGCAAGCATCTCTCAGTAAAAAATCAGGCCATTATCCAACCTTGCCTTTTCTTAAGAAGGAGAATAAATACTTTCTTTGCTGAAAGAAAGAAACTGATGCTGTTTATGTTCCAATTTCCAGTGTGTCTGTTGTGTGTGAATAAAATCCAGCATAGGAAATAAGAGGATGCTAGAAACATTCTTTTTAAAACCCTGGTGAAAACAAAATTTGGCACAATAAACCCTATTGTTCCGCTCTGCATTTATTTACCAAGAGGTACTCCGATCTTGGAGTGCTGGTGAGTGTTTGTAAAATCAAAAGTTCTCTGGAAAGGAGACAGTAAAGATTTCCAGCTGCAATCTTTCTGCAAGCAGGGAGCAGGCCCCAAAGGAAATGTTTTACTGAACTTGGGGACATTTTCCCTATAAAGAGGATTAGATAGTAAGTTATGACAAATGAGTATTAATTCTGACTTATTGAAAGGGAACATACTAATAGTCTGCAAGATTCTGAACTATAAATTATGTTTTTTATTAGTACATGTTTGCAGTGCATAATGATTACATTCATCGTGGGGAGTTGGTACATGTACACAGCACATCTTAATATTTTTTCATCCCTTTCCCTTCACCTCCTTCCCCACTCCTTCCATCTCTTGGTCCCCTTCCCTTTTGCAAAAGAACTAAAATCTTGAGGAAAAAGGCATTTATAAAATAAGGAATTTTGTTATTTGGGGTACTATAATTATCCAAGAGGATGGATGTTTGGATCCTGCTTAATGAAAAGCTAATTTGGTTTATATTTGGCCTTGCATATCTGATGGTTCTGAATCTGCAGATTCAACCAACTGTGGATGAAAAGTATTTGAAAAGAAATTGCATTTGTACTGAGCACATACAGACTTTTACCCTTATTATTCCCTATACAATATATTATATCAACTATTTACATAGAATTTACCTTGTAGTAGACATTATAAGTAATCTAGAGATGGTTTAAATTATATAGGCTGTTGATCCTTGCAGGTTATATACAAATGCTACATTGTTTTATATAAGGGTCTTACGTATCCATGGATTTTGAAATCAGACCCTCATGGATAGCAAGAGATGATTGAACTTAATAACATTTCAACATATGTGACTATCATGGCTTGAATGAAATAATTTGCTGTTTTTTGCTTGCTTGTGTACACATTTATGTCAGGGAGTAAGGTGTGTAAGGATACGTTTTTCAAATTATGGATTACTGGTAGACAATCCATTTCCTCACTGCTCAGCTGGCATAACTCTGCAGTGTATTCTCCGCGGTCTTCCAGATTTCTCTCTAAGGACCGTGCTTCAGTTGAATACAGTGGCACCTTGATTGATAATGCATTATTAGATGCTTTCCTTTCCTTGCCTCATTTCCTCATTCCATTACCAAGGTTGCTGGGATCACCTCCTGCAGGAACCATTTATACTTGCATTTTTGTCATAGAGTCTGCTTATAGGGAAACCCAAACAAAACATAGTTAGATTAAAAAAATAATAAATTGCATGAGACTGAAAGGGAGAAGAGAGAATAGAGTTTAGAATGGATAACCTTAAGGTTTTATTTTGCTATAAACTTAATATGACTCACTAATTGTGATGAGCAAAATGATATTATTCACATGACAAATTCTAAAAATGGAAAACTAGGGCCGGAGAGATAGCTCACGGCATAAGCGCCTGCCTGGCAAGCACAAGGTCCTGTGTTCGACTCCCAGTACGCACATAAAGGAAAAAAAGTAGGCCGGTGATATCGCTCAGCGGCACAAGCGCTTGCTGGCAAGCGTGAGGTCCTGAGGTCAACTCCTGGTACCCACATAAAAGAAAAATAAATAAATAAATGTAAATGGAAAACTAGTGACCAAATCAAGTATTTTTTTTTATTAGTACACGTTTACAGTACACAATATTTACATTCATTGTGTGGAGTTGGTACATGTATATAACACATCTTAATTCCTTTTTTCATCCAATTTCCCTCCCCTCCCTTCCCTTCTCTCCATCTCTTGATCCCCTTCTCATTTGAGAAAGATTTATCTCCTTCCTTCATATTATATATCTTTTATTTTGCTCTTTATTTATTTATAATTTGGGCTTCTCATGTAAGAGAAACTATGCTATATTTAAGCTAGTGTGTCTGATTTATCTCACTTAACATGTTCTCAAGGTGCATCCATTTTCCTACAAATGACTGAAGTTTATCTTTCTTTATTGCACAGTAGTCCTCCATTGTGTGTAAATACCTCATTTTCTTTATCCATTCATCTTTTGGATATATAGGCTGCTTTCAGTATTTATTATCAACTGTACTCCTATAAACATGGGTGTCACTGTATTATGATGTCTTTAACCCTATAAAGAAGATACTTAGATGAAGAATAGCTGGGTTTAATGGAATTTTCTAGTTTCAGTTTTTTGAGGAATATACATCCTGATTTCCAGAGTAGTTGTACTAGTTTTCCTTCCCAACAACTGTGTAGAAGGGTTCCTTTTTTCCTGCATCCTCGGTAGCATTTGTTATTATTTGATTTCTTGATGATGGCCATTTTTTCTGGGGTAAGGTGCAATTTCAGTGTTGTTTTAATTAGCATTTCTCTAATGATCCGGGATTTTGAGAATTTCTTTTCATATTTATTGGACATTTGTACTTCTGTGAAGTGTCTATTCATTTCACTTGCCCAATTTTTATTGGATCTTTTATTTTGGGGGTCTATTTGTTTGGGTTCTTTATATATTCTAGATATTAGTTCTTTGAGGAATAGCTGGCAGCCATTTTTCCCCATTCTGTAGGTTTTCTTTTAACTGTGTTTTCTTTTGCTGTATGGAAGGTTTTTTAATTTGATATGATCCCATTTGTTGATTCTTGGTACTATTTTCTATGCAACCAGATTCTGTTCAGAAAGTCCTTGCTTATGCCTATGACTTCAAGACTTTTACCTATTTTCAAGAGTATGTGAAGTGTTTCTATATTAACATTTTGTTCCTTGATCCATTTTCTTTTTAGTCTAGTACATGGTGAGAGATGTGAGTCTAGATTCAATCTTCTGCATGTGGATATCCAGTTTTCTCAACACCATGTATTAAAGAGGCTATCTTTCCTCTGATTTATGTTTTTGAGCCCTTTGTTAAATATCAAATTGTGGGGGTTTACAACAATTATTGTTCAAGCTGGTTGTGTAAAATCAGTCTCCGTACTGTAAGAAAAGCATCACTGAGTAGATTTAAAAGATATGACCTCATGTCATCTGAGGAAGCATTGAAGAAGCTAGAGATATGGTATTTAACCTGTAAAAGAGAAAGTAGATGAGTCATTAGAGCTGTCCTCAAATTTTCAAAGAACTGGAAGTGGGCTTATATTTTGAATAGTTCAGCTAGAAAAGGACTGACCGAGGGATATATTGAAGGAATTTAGCACTCATAGTGTATTTAGCATGAGACAAATTTGACATGGAATGTCACATGGATAATTTACTATATAAACTTCCCAAGACTGGGTTTCTCATCTGGAAAACATTAAATAATAACATTATTGGGGGGGCTGGAAATATAAAGAATCTTACCCCCTTTTCCAAATTCTGCAAATAGCTAAAGGTTGTGAAGTATGGCATTGGGAACCTTGATAGGAAAAATCATCACAATGAGGCGTTATTTCATTTTTTATTGATGCACATTAATAGCACAGGATAATGAGATTCATTATGGTATATTGGTACAAGCATATAGCATACTTTGATTATTTTCATCCCCACAAGCCCCTCTCCTCTTCCTCCTTCCCCCAACCCCTTCTTCTTGTATTGAAGATTACGTTCTAGTTTCCTGTCCTCTCATATTCATGTATATATATATATATACATATATATATATAATTTTTTTTAGATTATTTGGAGAAAGCATATGATTTTTAACTTTTTGAGAATGGCTATTTTATATAACATGATAGTCTCCAGTTTCATCCAATTTCCTGCAGATAACACGATTTTGGTTTTATTCATAGCTGAATAATACTTGATTGTGTATATATACCATATTGTATTTGTCATTCACCTGTTGATCGGCATCTAGAATGTTTCCACAGCTTAGTTATTATGGATTGCACCACTATAAACGTGTATGCATATATCACTATAGTATGCTGTCTTTACTTATTTTGTGAATATATCCAGGAATGATACAGCTGGATCGAAATAGTATATGTCTTTTCAGCTTTTTTTTTTTTTTTTGAGGAATCTCCATACTTATTTCTATAGTGGATGTAACAACTTACATTCCCACCAGCAGTGTAGAAGAGTTTCTTTTTCCCCACATTATCACAAGCATTTATTTTATTTTTTGTATTCTTGATCATAGTCATTCTGAATGGGATGGGATGGAATCTCGGTGTAGTTTTGATTCATATTTGCCTAATGGCTAAATATATTGATCATTTTTTAACATATTAAATAGCCTTTTGTACTTTTAAGAGTTCTCTGTTCAATCCACTTGCCAATTTATTGACAGGGCTATTTGATGTTTTCATGTTAAATTTTTGTGTTATTTAAATAGTCTCAATATTAATCCTCTACTGGAAGAGTAACTAGTAGAGATTTTCTCCCATTCTCTAGGTTGTCTCTTGACTCTATTCATTGTTTTTTTTTGTCTTAGTTACTTTTTCTCATTGTTGAGACAAAAACCTGACACCCAAAGTTAAAGGAGGAAATGTTTATTTTATCTCACAGTTTGTAGAGGTTTCAGTGCATAGTCAACTGGTTCCAAGGCAGGGCGGTATGGCACAGGGACATCATGGAGGGGAAATGGTTCATGGCATGGCAGACAGGAAGCAACAATCAGCAATCAGCAAGAGCAGCAGCAGCAGCCTGCCTCTCCCTTTCATCTCTTTTAGGCTACCTGCTTTTGGGGTAGTGCCACCCACACCCAGGGTGAACCTTCCCATTGTCCACACCCAGAACTATGCTAAATCAATCAGTGGACTAATTTAGTAATCACACATTCTTAATCCCAGTGTCACACACCCTAGATCCAGCCACTTCTTAAAAGCCCTTCCTATGACCACATGAAACTTTGGGGTGACATCTAGACAAATGCCATAACATTCCACCCCTGGCCGCCAAAAGGCTCATGCACATCCCTTTATGCAAAAGGAATTTAGTCCATCTCTAAGAGTTGCCAAAATCCTAACAGTCTCAAATTTGCTGAAAAATCAAAGTCTAAAGTCTCGTCTGAGATTTAAGGCAAACTCTTAGCTACAAGTCCTTGTACAAATGAAAAGAAAGTTAAATACTTCCAACATGCAGTGCCACAAGATAAATATTTCCTTTCTAAAAGGTACAAGTTGTAGGATAGAAAGCAATGGGAACAAAGCAAGTCCAAAATCCAGAATGGCAAACATGAAGTCCCACAGTTTCTTGTTCAGCAATCTGTGGCAAGATGTGAACTGCAAAGGGCTTGGGTGGCTCCACCCCTATGGCATTGCTGGCAGTTGCAGCTCTCACAGCTTCTCTCTTAGGCTGGTTTTGCTCACTCCTTGCACCTTCCCTCAGAGGATTCACATTCTTGGCTCCTCCAGCCTTCTGGGATCTCCACTGCACCTTTGGGTTTACACTCACAGATTCAAAAAGTGCCTTCTTGGGAGCACACTGCCTGGCCTCCCAGGCCTTCTTCTGAAATCTGGGTGGAAGCCTTCTTGACCTCACAAGTCTTGCATTCTGTATGCACCTAAAATCAGCACCACGTGGATGATGCCAGGGCCTGCTGCCACCTGGAGCAGTAGCCAGGCTTGCTCATCTTTTTGCTGTAGGGGAGGAATGACTGGATTGCTGAGCACTATGAACCCAATCTGGAGGAACAAATTCTCTAGGGTGATGCCATTCTGGGACATGGTGCCCTGGGGCTCCCTTTGCAAAACAAAACTTTTCACCTTTGCAGTTTTGAGACTGCAAAGGTTGGAGTCCTACTGGTACTTGTGATGTCCTCAGGCCATCTTTTCTACCACCCTCCTTCCCAGCAACCAAGTTCTCCTTTGCTCCATCTTTGCAGTCCACAACCTCAGTAGAGCTTCCTTTCTGGCCAAACTCAAAATATTTTAAATCACTCTGCTAGGCTCTTTGCTCTTAATTTTCAACATAGATCTGTCAGAAGCCTCCAATCACAGTCATGCCATTGCCTCAACATTAGACTGCCTTGAAATTTCTTCTGCAAGATTAATTAGTCTGCTGCCCTTAATCTCAGTCTCGGGCAGAGTCTCTGGACATGAACACAATGCAGACAAATTTTCTACCAAAGGGTAACAAACACGGTCTGCAGCCTAACAGCTGATGCAGTCTTTGTTCCTAACTGAAACTTCTTGAGCCTGGACTTTACTGGCAGCAGGTGTTTTTTTTTTTTTTTTTTTTTGTACCAGAAATCAAAGTCATGACCTTGTGCATGCCAGGCAGGCACTGTGCCGCTGAGGTATATCCCTGGCACTGACAGCATTTCTGTTAGCATTCTGGTCTTCTGAACTCTGACCAGCATCTCCCATCAAATACCTTTTTAAGCACTTCGGGTCTGATTCTTTAGGTGGCATCTCCAAACCTTTCTAAACTCTTCCCACAAGCCATTTCTAAAAGCTCTTGAACCCTGTGGTCAGGTATAGTCACAGCAATGATCCCACTGCTGGTACCAAAATCTGTCTTATTACTTTTTCTCATTGCTGAAACAAAATATTTGACACCCAAAGTTAAAGGACCAAAGGTTGTTTTAGCTCACAGTTTGTAGAGTTTTAGGTCCAATTCAGCTGGCTCCAAGGCAGTGTGACATGGCAAATGGGCATCACAGAGGAGAAATTGCTCATGGCATGGCAGGCAGTAAAGCAACAAGCAGTGAGCAGCAAGAGCAGCAGCAGAAGCCTGCCTCTCTCTTTTATCCCTTTTAGGCTCCCCACTTTGTGGGTGGTGCCACTCACACCCAGACTTCCCAATATCCACACCCAGAACTATGCTAAACCAATCAGTGGACTAATTTATTAATCACACACCCTTAATCCAGCATCACACACCCTAGATACAGCCACTTCTGAAAAGCCCCTTGAAGGGCTTTGGCTTTTGGGAGACATCTAGATACAAGCCATACAACCTTTGCTGTGAAGAAGATTTCAAGTGTTTAAATAGAGTCTAAATCTTTAGTATATGTTTCATATCAGATTCCTTTGATTGAGAAGATCCTAGCTCAAGATTCTCCTAGCTCAAGATTCTCTTATTCCAAGAAGCTGTGTGTCCTAAAAGTGGTTAGCATATTCACACTAAGAAATGCAGTCATTTCATGACCTTTTTCCCTGCCAGATATTTCCTTGTAGATGTTTATCCTTCCTTTCTCCAGAATTAAGAAGGGGCTCACTTCCCTCCCCCAGGCTCCTTGCCAGATCATTTTAGCTTACACTCTGGAGAACATTGTAAACCATTTTTAGTATCACCTTTCCCTAAGCTTACTGAGTATAGCAACACAACTCACTAAGAAGCTTTTCTTACAGATAACTCCATGAATGAAGTGGAGGCAACAATGAGTGCAAAGGCCTTGAATCAACAGTGTGCCTCACTGGTTACAAGAGAAAGAAGTGTGATTAAAGTGAAGTGAGGTACAGGGAAAGGTAGGTGGAGACCAGTGCAAGTGTTGAGTCCACAGAGAGGTCTTCTAAACTCTTACCTGAAACACTGCCCCTAGCTTTTGTCACTTGCTAAAACCCTCACCTCCTTTTAATTTCCTTGTTAGTATTTATGGTGTGTTATATGTTTATTTTATTGTTTGCTTGAAGGTTTCCTTACATTTGAATGCAAGCTCCATGAGAGTAGTGGCTTTAATCCTTTTTATCATTTATGTAATATATGAACCTGGAACAGTGACAGGCTATGACAAGGTGATTGGTTTGGGAGATGGCTAAGAGATTGCTAAAGTACACTTCTGCATGTGTCTGGGTGGGCTATGGACACATGACCCTGAGGTCTATATCTGGTCCCTTACCCCTTCCACTCTGGAGCTATTCCTCTGCTCTACATCACAGCCACCATGAACTAAGCAGATTTACTCCTCCACACTCTTCAGCTATGATGCTCCTGCCTTGGAGCCAGCAGACCGTGAACTAAATCCTCTGAAACCATTAGCCAAATAAAATTCTCTTCCTATAAGTTGTAGGTATTGGGTAATTCATCCTAGTAATGAGAAATCTGATTAATACACAGGATCTGGTAAGCAGTCAATAAATATTTTAAAAGCATGAAATATATGTGCATCCTGAAGGCCTATCAGAGTCTTGAGACGGTAAACATTTGCTGCATGATAAATGTATCCCCAAATATTACTGTCAAGTAGTTTATCTGGTTTAACTCAGTCTCAGTACATTTCTTGGACTACATTATATGTCTGGGAGTTTGCTAAAAGTTTTGAGAAGGGCTATGCAGGAAAGAAACTGGTTTCTGCTTTGCATGTCGTCCTTGGTTTCTGCTTATGTTGAATAAGCTTCTTTCCCATTGGCTAAGTCAAGAGATCTAGGCCAGATTCTCATGGTGGAATCCACCCTTTGATGGCTAAGTTAAAAAATGCACATTGATGGCAGTGATACAATGATGGAATGGGGAAGATCTGTGTCCATTCATTGTAATATTTCACAAGCTCCTTGTTCTTTCTTGTTTAATTGGCTGGTCTCTTCTTTATTGAGCCACATATCAATTTCTGGACCATCTTCTGAACTGTCTTCTCCATATGAATATTATCTAGTCCAAACTTTTTATTCTGTTATATGAAGGTTTGTGTATCCTCATAAAATTGCTGGGCATCCTCAGTTGTTCCTGATATTTTATTATGTCATTTTGTAGATTATTGTTGAGACATGTAAGATATTTAATATCCAGAAAACTGTCACATCTTGATAATTCCTGCAGTGTTTTTAATCCTGATTTCCACTGTTGGAATGAACTAATGCTGTTCCTGTCTATTGCAGGAGTATTTCATCATTGTGGCATTTTAAAGCAACATCTGGTGTGCATGATGCACAATTTAGTCACTCTGTTTTTCTTTTCACGAAGTTTTTACCTTGCCATTTGGAGAGTCTTTTTAATTTCACTGTTGGCCTACTCCTTTGTCTATTGTACAGAATGCCTTGTGCCACATTTATAGGAACATTTTTGCTCACATAGCTATACTAAAATATGTATGGTAGAATGTACTGAAATACACATGGGAGCAGATGTTTGCTCCAGCAGATGTCATTTGTCCCTCATCATTTCATGCAACTTGTCAGCACCCACACTTATTCATCTGAGGGCTTTCCTTGGCCTCCAGGGTCTCATTTGCTCCCCTGCATCAGGTCATAAACGTACCACGGAATGACTGAAAAGACGTGGGATATACATCTTATTCACTCCTAGGCTGGGGATGATAATTTGTAGTGGTATATCTTATGTTGATTCCCAGATTCTTTTGGAGGGCTTAAGCTTCATTTGCTTACAGGATAAACTTGTTCACACATATACTCTTTATTACCCACCTTCCTTTCCCACTGATTTCTGTTTTCCTTCCAAATAAACTAACTGCTTTCAAATGTTCATCTCAGGTCTTGCTTCTGGGGAGCCCCAAACTAAAATATTTGCACATGTCTTTCTAATTTTTGTAGTAACACTTTCTTAACCCTAAATGCGCCTTTACTTACTATTACATCACATTTTTCTTTCTGATGCTCCTGGAAGCCCAAATATCAGAAGGGCCAGATTTTTTTCAGCTAAGTTGCTGTTTCTCTGACAAATTGCTGCCCCTAACTCGAAGTCTATGTGGGAGGGAAGAATGGTAGCTGTGAGTTTATGTGCATAAGTGTACGCACATATGTGTGTTTGTGTGTCTGTACCTTCTTAAAGTCTGCGTGTTCATGGGGTGAAAGTGGGTGCATATATTATGTAAGTGTTCATATATGTCATGTGTCAATAACACTGTGAAGGGAAAATGATGTGAAAGTCATAGTTTAAAAAAGATTTAAAAAGTAGTATATTGTATATTCACTGTTGTGGTTAACAGTTTGACAGAGTGCTATGAATACTACATTTAATGCTGCTAACTTGATTGGTGTTAAGGAAGATTAGTGATGAAAAGAATAGCACACTGGGAGGAGATTTTGTTTATGTTAATATGTTATAAGGTAAAGCATGTATACAATCGGGGTTGAAGCTTTGCATTATAATATTTCTAAGTGTTGTCATTGCAGCCATGTAAGGACAGAGAAAATAGTTTACTTGTTGCTGCACTCCTAGGAATATGTTTTAAAATTTGCTCAGGAAGGGAAAGAGGGAAAGAGATGAAGATAAGAGGAGAGAGAGAGAGCGAGCAAGAGACCCCCAATTCTAATAGTGGTTTACTTTGTTGCTGTTTTCCCCTGGTGTTTTGGGAAGGATTATTTACTCTCATCTTAGATACTCCTAAAGAGGCCTGGACGATGTGAAATAGGGAGATATTAGCAAAATGTGATCCTATGGATCATTGTGTACACTAGAACATTATCACCTCAAACTGAATAATCAGTAGTAATTATGTAAGTTATCTTTTTGAGATTTGGCTGTATTTAGAATTTTAACTATTAGTATAGAAATTTTAGTAAACACATGTTACCTAGTCTTTAAATAGAAAAAAAATGTATCACATTTTCAGAATAAGATAAAAAAAAAATCACTGGAAGAAAAAGTGGGGCAAATTCTTGTTTGATGATTCTGCTCATGGACCTGGGAAGTGCTCAAGCTCTGTATTTAATCTTTAGATAGAGTTTCTGTTTATACATTATCGGATTTGTTGGTGAAACCCAGAGGTGGAAAAATTGAGATGGAAGAGGTTTTATAATGGCAGAAAATCATAGGAGGAGCAAATCCCTCCAATGTGGTACAACCAGGCCTCAATTCCACATAGCCAACTATTCTAGAGAGGTCTGTCTTGGGTACTCAGTGCTGTGGATCAGCTGCAAAAAAATTTCAAAATAGCATCATTATCAAACTAATAACATGTAAGAAGCTGCCAAAACTTTTGCAGCTTTAAAAAATAAGATTGTAACTGGGGTAGAGGTTGCAGAAATGATCCCAGGATGATTTGTAAGCATTGCACTTGTTCTTTCCAATGGGTTATGCTGTTAATTGCACGCACACACACACACACGCGTGTGTATGAGCACATGTGCACCTGAATACAAAACATTCCCAGATGTTTGGTTAGAACTGATATTAAAACAACTATCAGAAATAGAAAACTCACACCTCTTGTTATTACCATTCCAAATAGATGGGTGACAGCTCAAAGAAGATGTTTTTACTTTCTTCTTTTGGAGTTTTATCTTTTTATTGAGATATGCCTGCAGCAGATATCTGCTTTACCCTTCCTGTATTCAACTGCATTAATTTTTCATATATTAAGAGGCTCTCTTATTTTAATACACTTACAGTAATGTCTGTCTAGTTGGGAAGAAATCATCTGGAAATTCAGCTCAATATAATATTTCAGTGGATCTCTTCTGTGAGAAACTTTTTGGGGCTTCAGTAATATTTAGACTCCTGGAAGGAAGTAGAAAGAAGGGGCTCTGTGGGCCTGTAGCTGGAATCTGATAGTTCCTAATGAGAGTATTCCCAAGGGGATTAACATCACCCCAACCCATAACTACAGTGTCTATAAATGGCTCAGCGTAACAGGGGTTAGCAATTCAGAGCACGACCAAGGGGCTTCAGCATAACTGGGCCCCACATTTGGATATTCCCTGCATAAGTCAAGTGCTGAGTGCCATATTAACTCTTTTAAGCTTTGTTTCCTCTTCCTTAGAAAGGGGACAATAACAATACTTTTCTCATTGGATTAGGATTAAATGAAGTAGTGTAAAATCCAGCACCCAATACACAGTGGTTGTAAATCAATGTCAGCTGCTGTCATTCTTATTCTTGCCAATAAAGATAGCTCAATATGTCCTGTCTGTTAGGTGAGGGCACAAGAGCATGGACATAGGCAGTGTTTGGTAATTATAGTCATCCAAGTGTGGGACAAGATGATTAATCAGAATGGATTCCAAGAAACGCAAAAAGTTGTGGGTGTGGACAGGTATATACATAGCATGATGATCTGTTTGGGGAGAGGGATGTACCTAGATATCTGGAGAGAATTAGAGTTCTGGTCAACAGGGCTAAGATTTACAGAAGTATTCAATACCAGTACGAGACTAAGGTTAGACTTAAATCCTCTAAGATAAACAAACATAGTATGCACAATGTCACCTTAGCATGTATGCAACATTTATTTCACGCATGCTTGCTATGGAATTTACAAGACTCACCTCACGTCCAAATGGTGGGACTTGTATCTCTGCTGTAGTTGCAGTCTGTTTCAGACTTGGTTGGGAGAGTGACTTCCAGGAGAAAAATGTAAATGAAGACTGATGAGAGCCAGGGCCTAATTTCTAGCTATGTTTTTGTCTCATTTCTATATTTTCATATTGTTGCTATTATCTGAATTTACTCAAGCTCTTTCGTTGGACATTGAGACTTGTCTTTTCCTATGTCTAAGTTAGATTTCTGGTTTCCAAGCCTTTGATTTGTTTTGGCAACAACGGGTGCTCCAAATCCCCATTTTACATGTTGTATCAAAATTCTATGACTATTACACTGTGAATTCCTTGAAGCAGGAAGGCAGCTTCCAGATCTTTGAATCGCAAGCGTATACTTAGTGCCAGACATCAAAGAGGTTCAGCAAATTTCTTTGGGATGAAGAAATAACTAAATCTAGTAAGATCCAGCCCAATAAATCTTTACCGTATTGTTCCTTATGTTTTAATACGGATGTCTGCATGGCTATGGATACAGTGACTACGTGCTTTACACTATGTTGTAACCAAATATGAGTCTAAAGTTAAAATGAAATGCAAACAACAAAGCTTTGCACATCATAACCTGGAAAACTTCTGAGAAGAAGTTCCAGGAAATTTTGTGATTTATTCAGCGGTGATTAATTTTAGCTTATTAGGAAAGGTGAAAAAAATTCAACTTTTTTTTTTACAAACTCTTCCTGACTACCCTTAAATCCCACATGTCCTACATGTTTTTTTTTTTCCCATTACCTAACTTCCCAAGGAGGTAAAATCTGACATAATTCAGTCTCATCACTTTCTGTGCTCTAGAGGCTTCCTTAGTTCTTTTGTTTTCTCCTGGATATATCAAGTCTTTATTAAGAAAGCAATCACAAAGTGTCCAGAATGCATTTTGGAAACTCCTAGGAATACAGGAAATGCTTTTATTTTGAAACCTGTACATTTTCTACCTAATTCCAGTATTACAAACAATGGTCTCAATATTAATGTGAAGTTAATTAATGAGTATGTTTGAGAATCTCTAATCAAATGGGATGGCAAATGCTGCTAGTATCTAATTATATCTCCCCAGTGGTCTCTGTGCTAGGGGACTTCCACATAAACATTTGTAGCTCCCTGCTTGAGAAATTTATCCAGTTACAGGGGCAGGCTCCACCAGTGATAGGACTAGGTCGATGCAAGGGAGTTAATACTCCTGGTAGCAGTCTTCTGTCAGCAGCCCCTTTGAGCCCAGCTGCCTGTAATGCACACCTTTTCTTTATTCCCTTCGATGCTCTACTTTGCCACTCACTTCCCAGCACTTCCTGGGATCACCTCTCAAATAAACTACTTACCTTCAAATCTTTGGATCAAGGTGTACTTCTGAGAACCCAAACTAAGACACTGGGTAGAAAGAGACATAGACAGTCAATACAAATTCCCACTGGCTATTAAGATGAGCCCATGGATGTAGAACTATATTCCCAGATGTTAGTTCTCTGGTGAACCATATGTACAGCAACTGGCTGATATCCTGGGGCAGGAAACCGGGAGCCAGTTCCTCCCCAACAGCAATCCACACTCCTACAATTGAAATGAGTGTTCTTTTCTCTTAGATTGTCTTTTATGAAATGATGATCATAGTAGATGGGATTTCATTTGTCGTTTTTTCCTTTTTTAAAGTAAAATTATTTAGCAGAATGATAGGTTGACAACTATCGTGTAATATGATGTAATATAACTAACAAGTAGCAATTTTCCTTTTTAGAATTGTACCTGTATGTAAAATAAATCTCACTCATAGCAACAAAATTGTCATGAAAGATGAAAAGCCATAGCAAGTGTAGAGATAATTCCAGAAGTGCCAGCTACACGTTTGTGAGGGACTCCATTAAACTCTGTGGTCCTCTGTAATCTCAGGAGTAAAACAGAGATCTCAGAGGCTTCTTCTAAGTTCTGTCAGTCTTTAACTCTCTAGAGATAGCATCTCACAGGCTATAAAACTAGAAATACTCTCTTTGGGGACCTTTCATCTCTAATTTTCACATCTTTCTTTCTCCCCAAGCCTAGCCCTCAACCCTGGTAAGCTGTTTTTCATGAACATATCCATTCTGAGGGCATGAAGCATTTCATAATCATCTTTCAGTTTGTGATATTAGAGAGAATATTTAACATGTTTCAAAGTAATTATGGCTTTTTCAAATCATGAATCTGACTAATTCGGTAGAGACAGGTTGAGCTGGTTAAGAGCTGAATGTGACACAAAGCCAGAGGAAAGATAGTGCTCAGAAGTTACCTCCAAAGAGAACTTGAAGTAGAGAAAATATCAGCAGAAGTCTATTGTTCTGGGAGATGAGGAGGAGGCAGACTATGTGGGTTCAGACAAGGCAACAAACTAGGAGTATTCAGAAGCTTAGTTTTCCTCACATGGTAAATTGAGTTTTAGAAATCTAAAGGAATTAATATGTAGATTTGTAGGCAAGCCTTGGGAATTTACCAGAGCATTGAACCATTGTCTCAACGTGGGAGGAGGAGGAATAGCTGAGTCAAATGGATAATCAGGGAGACAGAGCTTTTGCAAATGGAAAGGAGATCTAGACATAGAGGGAAGAGGGAGGATGAGGAGGGGAAGGGGAAGTAAAAAGAATTAAGATGTATAAGGTACATGTACCAACTCCCCACAATGAATGCAAGCATTATATGCTGCAAACATGTACTAATAAAAAATTAATAAAAATATGGGAGGAGGGGAACACTGGCTGTGACTTGCTTGCACTCCCAAATGGAAGAGAAAGGGCCATTCAGATGGAGACTTGACCTTAAACCCTACAGAGGGATGAAAAGGAAGAGTGCAAGTCAGTGCCAGCAGAGAAGCCCAGGAGGGTGGCTCATAGGTCAACTTCAGGATGGCACTTGCGTCAAACCCTTGATATTTTACTTTGTTGCTCTTTTCTTATCTTAGTATTTCAATGATTTTTTCAAACTCTGGCCATTTCTTACTATTTTAAAAGTAATACATATTCATCTCTAAAAATTTGGAAAATGGGGAGTCATAAGTAAAGGTAAATGAAACACCAATACTTTCCATACTTTATAATTATTTTCCCCTTTGATATTTGCATTATAAATTTTATGGGTTTTATAACTGATGTCATAATGTGTGTGTATGTGTGTGTAGCTGTGTAATTTTGTATCCTACTTCATTTCACTTAATTTTAATTTGTGAGCATTTTCCTAAATCATTAATTTTCATAAATATAATTTTTCTAATGACAAAATAGCATTTCACTCAGCCAATTCTTGTTATGTGTCTGGCACTTTGCTAGACGTTGAGATTACAGTTATAAACAGGAAGAAGTCAATTCCAGATTTCTTGATAATTATTACATGTGAATGCAAACTCATAAATATTATTGGAATTACAAATGTTCTCCAGGATGTCTTATTGGGCATGGCTTCTTGTGTGAGGTAAGCTTTGTTTATGATGTATAAATCTGTGTATAAACCTTAGTGAGTACAGAAAAGTACATAAGAACTAGTCTCAGTTTTGTCCTGAGTTACCCTTCCTTCTTAAACTCCTGTATGACTGGAGTAACCCAAAGAGAGGCCACACTAAACTCCTAATGACAACTGTGGAGACAAGTCCTGGCACAGAGGAATAACTGAATTCCTCTCTAAAATAACCTTAGGGCTGTGATAGCACTAGAACACCTCCTTCCAAGATTATTGTTAAGGTAAAATAATGGTCCCTCTGACCCAGACCTTCTTCCTTTCATAAGGCAGCATATGGATTTGGGTTCGGGAGCCCGCATATGTTTCCTCCACATCACATCAGGAGGTGTCCACCTGCGAGCTCTAGGACTGCGAGCTCAACAGTAGCTAATGGAATGGCTTACTGTTTCAGACTTATCTATTTCTACCTCCCCGGGAGTAGCAATATACACTAACCCTACGTGTTCTGAGTTTTTAAAATTTATTCGAATGATAACAATCTTTCTGGAGTAGCAAAGGGCTTCTCAGCCAAGTGCAAAGTACACGAATCATAGGTATACATATGAATTTTCAGAAATCAAACAAGAAACTACACCAAGAAGCAGAGCATTATCGGCATCTCAGAAACCCCTATTGTGCCTCTTCTGATTACTCATCCCCTATCCAGGTAACTCCTTTTAGCAGTATGGATACATTTATCTTCTTAAACTTTATAGAGTTGTTCTCTTTCTGTCTTGATTATTCTCAATATTATGTCTGTGAAATTCAACCACATTTTTGAGAAGTTTTGTCGTTTTTCCTTATTCTTATTGCTCTGTACATACCATCATATGAATATACCATAAGTTATTTTCTATTATATTGCTTATTGTTATGGTTTGTGTCTGGATGTCCCCCCAAAGTCTCATGAGATCATGGAGGGTGGGATTTTTGGAAGCGGATGAACCTAGAGTTTGCGATTGGTTCATTGTCTATTGCTGGGATTAGTGATGTGAGTGCTACCCCCACCTAGAGCGGGTAGCCTGCATACAATAGAAGAGAGTAAAAGAAGCTTGCTCCCCCCTTTTGCTCTTGTTGCTTTTGCTGTCCTCCACCGCTATGAACTGTTGCCCTTCAGCCATGCCACCCTGCCTCGGAGCCAGCTGATTACGGACTGAAACTTCCACAAACAGTGAGCTAAATAAAACTTTCCTCCTTTAACTTTGGGTGTTGGGTATTTTGTCTCAGCAATGAGAGAAAAATAACTAAGACACTTAAGAACCTTTAGGTTTTTTCCAGTTTTGAGTTCTTAAGAATGCTGCAATACAAATGCTTGTAGAAGTCTTTTGATATATAACATGAATGCATTTTGTAGAGAATATACTAAGAACAGAAATGTTGAATCATAGAGAATGTACATTTTAAGATTTGATAGATATGAGAGACATTTATAAAGAGATTTTTCCAACATACACTTCTACTAGCAGTGAATTATAATTCTAGTTGCTCACGCCCCTGCCAACATTTGATGTTGAGCACAAATTTTTTGTTTTTGAGCCACAGCGCTTACAGGAAATAATCAAGATTCAAAATTCTGGGCAGTATGTTCAGAGAGCCTTTAGTCATCCTTTTGTCAATACTGTAATCAGAGGATATAAATCTTGATAGTTTATTAATATTTCATTTTATAAAAATGCAAAGAAATTATTTTTAAAAATCATAGTATTTATGGGAGTTTGTCTTTTTTCCTCTCCTCTGAACAGAGCATGGACTCAAGTATTAGTTTTCCTGTAATATTTACTTCACAAATAGCTCATAGTAACAAACACCAGCTGCAATTCCTTTTTTGTCTCTTTCACAAGCTGTTTTACCTGAGCTCTGCTTAGAAAGGACAATGACGAAAATCAATTGAGAAGTGAACTTCTCAGTGTCCTACAACACCTCAAATATGTACTCTCTGGACAGTCACAGAAATTTGATGACCCTAACCCCAGAGGTATCTATTTTAATTGCAAGCAAAATCTGAGAAGCAGGGCTAGCACGTCATTTAGTAACAAAATCAAAGTCTCAGTTTTCATAGTTCTTCAATTAAAATATTCTGCACATATTTTGGGGGATAAAACTTTAGTTGTAGACACTGAACTTAAATTTCATGTATTTTTCACATTTCATAAAATATTATTCTTGCATTGATTTTTTCCAGGCATTTGTCAATGTAAAAACATCTGTAAAATAATGGGATATACAAAAACAGATGTGCTGGATTTGGCCTGCATGCCGTAGCTTGCTGATCTCTGTTCTAGGCATTTAATTGCCAATAACCCCTTTGAAGGCAGAGACCGTGTCTGCTTTGTTTTACTTTTGGTTCTCTAACCCTGCCATGGTATTTCACACAGATTCTATTCTTCAAAGTATTTGTGGAATGAAATACTATTGTCATTTCAAATGGTGCAGCGTGGTGCAAATCCCAGATTGAAATTCAGAGGACATTTCCTTTATTCAGCATATAAGAATCACATACCTACTATGTGTTCTGGTTGTGCAAAAAATGATATTGTTTACTGGACCTGATGCCAGCTACTTGGAAGAAAAACTCATTAACTTGTCACTCCTCTTATATCACAAATGTCCTGCATTCGGGGCCCTGGATATTAGTATAGTAAATTTGTATGTCTATGAATAGCTACAGTTATTATTTCTCAGGCATTCTGATGAGAAAATCAGGAATACAACCTAACGATGAGGTCTGATGTATTTTCCCTGTTTCCCATGGGCAAACAAGAAAACAGCTAGCGTTTCTTTAGAAAATACACAATAAATAAGTGCAGATTTATAAACAAGTCAATTCTCAGGCTGCAACATGAATTGGCATGGTACATCCTGGTAACACTTGAGATTTCTTTTATCAACCTTATTATTAAAGCTAATAGTCATCAAATAAAAATTTTAGTCAATCACTAAAGAATGAAGGATAAAATAAATAACCTGTAAAATTATAACCAAAGTTACCAGTCTTGGCATAATTTTAATTTTTCCTCTTTCATTATCACTCTCTCAGTCATGGCACAACAAAACTACAAACATTGGAGTTAAAATTATTGCTATTATATTCTCTTTTATTTCTTAATAACTCTGTGAGTTTGGGCAATTACTATCTCCATGACATAGTTTTCTTATTGGCAAAAGTAGGACAATAAAAGTATGTAATGATAGGGCATTGTAAAACTTAAGTGAGCTATTACTGCAAATTATTACCATATGTGCTCCAAAACGGTTATTGTTATTATTATTGAAATTTGCAAAAAGGTATCAGCCCCAGCTTGACCCATTTTTGTCTCATACCTTCCCTTACCTTTTCCCTCCTTCTCTTTCTTTTCCCTTGTCCTTCCTCTTCCTTATCTTCAATGACTTCACAGTGTTCCATGTATGACTATAGTCTAATTTATTATTGAGTAGTTAGGGTTATTTCCCAATTTGTTATAATAATATAGCAAATGCCCTTGTAGATCCATGTACATTCATTTCTCAGTGTATCTCTGATTATTTCCACAGTATATTTTCCTAAAACACATTTGTCAAGTTAACAAGTGGGATCCTTAACCGTGATTGTGAACTTGACTAACATATCTAGCAGATTAGTAAAGTACACTTCTGGAAGTTTCTAAGTGGGTTATGGGGGTGTGACCTTGGGGAATATTTGGTTTCTAGTCCTTTGTGCTCCGTACTCTTTCCAACCCACTCTGCTTCCCGAATACCATGAAGTGAGGACCTTTGCTCCGTAAAAACCTTCTGTCATGATGTTTCTGCTTTGAAACCAGCCAACCATGGACTGAAACCTAACCTCTCCTTCAAGCTGTGGACATCAGGTATTTGTTCTAGCAACAGAGACACTGATCGATACAACATGTAGCAATATCTTTTAAACTTAAAAAAGTGGATTGAAATTTGCCTCGTAAAAATCTTGTGCGTATAAATCATAAAAAACAGTTGTGAGACTGACTGCCTTTATATTTCACCACTGGGTATTACCTGACTCATGCCAGGTAAAATTCAGTTTGTGCCAGACTATTTCTTACCCAATGGCTCTTGTTCGTTCTTTTTTTTTTTTTTTTTTTGGTGGGTACCAGGGGTCGACCTCAGGACCTCGTGCGCCAGCAGGCGCCCGTGCCTCTGAGCGATATCACCAGCCCTTTTTTCATATGTGGGTTCCGGGAGTCGAACTCGGGCCCTTGCGCTTGCCGGGCAGGCGCTTATGCCACTGAGCCATCTCACCGGCCCCTCTTGTTCATTCTTTAGTATTAAAATCTACAGTTTTTAGCTAAGGATGTAGGCACACGAATAAATACTGCATTTTCCAGCTTGCAATGCAGTTATTTGTGGTGATATTATGCAAGAAATTATGATGTGTGCAAATTCTGGAATGCAATCTTTAAAGGGAGGGCCATGACATCCTTTGCCCTTTCCTTATTCCTGCTGGCTGGAATGAAAACACAATGGCTGCAGCTGGAGCTACTGTGCATCATAAAATGACCTTGAGAAGGATCGACAGTGGAGCAGAAAAATAGCAGCAGCCCCCAAAGCAACTCTCCTATGGCCACCATTTCTACAGCTGATAGCCAACTCTAATTTTTCTTGATTCTGGTTCAGGTTTTTCTTAGTGACCTGCAAAAGCCCTTTAAAAATTAAGAATATTAATGCATTGTCTGGCAGAGTTTTCACATATTTCTGAGACTCATTTTTAGTTTTTCCTGTGGTATTTGTTTCATAGATGATTTTCATATATATTTAGAATTATGTCTACAGCGCTTGCTTTGTGCTAAGTGTTTTTTCTAAATATTTTCAAATATTAACTCACTTCATCTTCATGACAAATTTATGAAGTAGAAACTCATTAAATCCTAATTTACAGATAAAGAAATTTAGCCATAGAGAAGTACAGTAATTTGTGATCTTAAATCGCGTATCTAGTAAGTAGCTGGGAAGGGATATGGGAAGTCTGAATCCAGAGCTCATGTTCCGAACCACTGTGCGGTCCTACTTCTCATTAGCCTGTCCTCCTAATCAGTCTTTGTATTTGTGACCACTAGGAAGGTTCTGGGCTAGAAGAAATAGTTCATCCTTTCTGCTGTTTTTGTTTTACTTTTCATACTTAACACTCTATCTAAAATTTATTGTGATATATGAAATAAGATAAAGATCTAATTTGATATTTTAAAAATATAAACGCTTTCCACTAACTTTTTTGCATATATCCCCTTTTCACTCCTTGTTAAGGCTTCCTTTTTTATAAAAAGAATACTGTGTTCTCATATTTCAGGGTCAATTTTAATGCTATTTTTCCTGTATTGATCCATATACTGATTCCTGTTCTATTTATTAAGCAAATACTTACAGATTGCCTATTTGGAGATGGACACACTTAAATATTGCAGGATTAAAAAGGCTTACCTTTACTGAGGCAAAATTTTTACACATAAAATTACACACATTTTATGTATAAGTTTTGGTGAGTTTCAACATATGCATACACTCATGACACTTTCATCACAACAAAGGTACTAAAGCTATCCATTAACCCTAAAAATCTTCTTGTGTTCTTAAATTTTTTGTTTCTTCATTAAGAAGATTTCACGCAAGATCTATCCTCTTGCTTTAAATTTCATAGTACAGTGTTGCTAACTGTAGATATTATGCTGTACAGATCTCTTGAACTTATGCACCTTGCAGAAGAGAATAATTGATATTGTTTTATAATATAGGTTTAACATAGGATAACTTCTTTTCTTTGAAGCCATTATTCTTTTACACATAAAAATAGCTTACAGGATATGCTTTCATTCAGATTCATTTTATTAATAAAACTTTGTGATTATATTTATAAGTTAATTTGAAGCAATTGACTTGTTTGTATTTTGTTGTTATGGATTGCCATTTAGGTACCTTTTTTGATAAATAGATCTTTATATTTTCTATATCTGTTTCTTATGTCAGGGTTTATAAAATCCTGACTGATTTTAATAAATTCTCACTGCATTATTTTCTGTTTTATGGGGAAAATTTTGTTTTTCTTTTTCTGAATGGTATTGTTTCTTGTTTTATTGAATTGTCTAGCACTTCCAGATCATAGATGAAAGTAATACTGTGATTAAAAGAGACTTTTGTTTTATTTAGGAATTAATGGGTTTCTTTATATGTGTACTGAAAATTAATATTTTCCATTTTATCCAGTTAGATCACATTCTTATCAATGTTATTTAATAACAAATATCTCAGAAACAGATACTGAATTTCATCAAATGCCTCTGATACATGGTTTATTCTTCTGTGATTTTTAAAACGTAATATATATTTACTACTTGTCATAAGTCCTTTGCTCATTCTAAGGACAACTCTACTTGTTATAGTGTATCAGGCTTGAAATTGTTATTGAAGTTTTGGATAGTATGGAATGTACAGCTTTTATAATTTTCTTAGGTAGAATTGGACTCTAATTTTCTTTTTAGTGCTGCTTTGGTCAGGCTTAAGTATGAGTTATTTAGCCTCACAATACAAATTGGGGAGCTCTCTGTTTTTTGAAACAGTTCATATGTCCTGGGTAATATCTATATTCTAAATATTTTAGGAAGCTGGGTAGTGAATTTTTGCTGTCCTCTCATTTAAACCAATTAAAATGAGAGATTCTATAAAAAGTCTTGCAAGTATCAAGGACTTGAAAAATAAAAAGAAATCATCGTGCAAAAAATTTAATAAAGACAGGAAAACAGAAGTATGGGTAAAACCTAAAGCCAGTATTTTAATTTTATTTTCTATTTGGACTACATTTTACAATGAAAATTTTATATATTTAAGATGTCTAATTTGATGATTTAATATACATATACATGGTGAAATAATCACCACAACCACACTAAATATTCTATCCATCATATCACCTCAGCTCTAAGTCTGACCAGAGATCAGAAGCCACCTTTGCAACAAGAGAATTGGTGCACTCTGGCACACTGGAATTTTAGTTTTTAAGGCTTCTTGTTTTCTGAGGGGCACAGGAGACAAATATAAGAATAGGGGAAACCCGAGAATCGGATCAGATATTAAGGTGTTAAAAATAAAGTATGTCCCACCACCTTGCACCCATGGGTCTGGAGGGAACATTTACTTGGTGCAATTATTCTAAATGTTTTTCACATATTACATATGCATTTTTCCTACTTGTTCTATATTATAGACATTCCCACACTCCTCTGCTTTGTCAATTCTTGGACACTCCTTTTGTCTGAATTTTAACAGCTCAAATGGATGCATATTAGAATCAAAAGATCTTACTATTTTAATTGGTAACTTTTTTTCTTTCTTTGAGATACATACAGTAATGGTGGGTCTTACAATTAAGGAAGTGTTACAATTGAGGAAATGACATATTATTTTGTCCTCATTTACAGATGAAAACCTAAGGCAGAGTCATATTAAATAACTGGCACTTAAACATTAGTTGAAAAAGAATTGAACCCGGGAGGTCTGGCTCCAGAGTTGTGACTCACACCTAGTGCCTCCCACTGCTGTAAGCTTTCCTTAAACTTCGGCATACATTATTCTTAGCTTCTCATGCTGCCTGGATTGTGATGCTTTTGATGGCTCTAAACTTTATTATTTGCTTGGATTAGCATGCCTTTGTGGACTTTCTGGACCTCGTATTATTGATACCTGCATGCAGCGCTGGTCTGTTATTGTTCAGGCTCTTAAAGTCTGAGGTTAAGAATAAGCCCTATCCTCTTCCCACCCCCTGGATCTAACATCTCATCGGCTTATTCTGCAACCTCATATTGGTCTTCTGTACCTGACTTCTGTTTCCCCTGTATAATTCACTGGTTGTCTCAGTGTTCATAACGTCAGTAGCAATACCAGGAAAGAAATATAAGAATGGAGGTTCCTAAAGACTGCCTCCGAAAAGCTTTAGCACACCACTCTGCTATGGCGTTGAGCAGAGTATCTGCAGAGAGATTCAAGTGCTCACACAGTTGTCACTTATAGGCAAGTATGATAGTGTCGGGCCTTTATAACTAATCACTTGACATAAACTTTTTCCACAAATACTTAAATATCCAGAAAATATTAAACTAATGATTTTCCATGTATAGGGCTTGAGTGCAAGTATCTTGTCTTCTGTTCTCCATCTTCCCTAGCACACACCATAGACTCTTATGTACAGTGAGTACTCAGTGTGTTTTAAGCTAGATTTATTGCTTTGCAATGCACTTAGGTCCAAGAAATTGCATTATAACCCCTCTGTAATTATTGTTCAGCATTTGCAAAGTGTCATTTCCTGCTTAAGTAGAAAATATTTCTGTGAACAGAACACTTGCTTTCTGATCAGGACCTGTCTAGATAGTTAGAGGGAGAACAGTTTCTCAGTGTGGCCTCTCTGGATGAGGATGATGACTCATCCTCCCAGGGTCTTCCTGCTGAAATGCTGCAAATATTTTCTACAGAGAACATAAAGTACAATACCCTGCTGTGGATAATGGAAAGTCCAGCCCTTCTGGAAAAAGAGGCTCTTTAGTCATAAGGCTGTCAGCAACAGCTGAGAAACTCCTTCGATATGGAGAATCAGAGGATTATGTAGTGCCCCTAGGTGTTTTACCACTTTAAAACGGTACGAGCTTATTTGCTTAAAATTATAAGAATTTGCTTAATTGCAGAGCCTGGAAGGTAACATTGAAATGCAGAGATAATAAGAAAATGCCAGGGCTAGTAAGCTACAGATCTTGGTGAAACATAGCAAGAGTGCTGAACCCAGTACGTGTTTGGATTTATGTGTGTAAATGTCTTGTTTTCTGATAATGCTTGTAATTATATAAGAATTATAAGGAAATACAAAAAACAGTTTCTCCAACTAAAGTCCTTATTGAACATTTTCTTTAGGGATAAGAACATAAGGGGCAGTAGACCATGAAAAACATCCCTGGAACAACACTTTATTGACTTGCTAGTATTTTTCATCCCAGGGGTGGAAGTGGAGCTGAGATTGAGTAGATGGTTGAACAAGAGGCTGAAGGAACTCATCATCTGTTGACATGCAGTTTTGTAAGCACAGGTTTAACATAGAAACACCTGAGAGCCCTATGCTTGGAGGAGGGCACAGCACTGGTCAGGGAAAAGGTGGATACTGAGCTGTGTTTGGAAGGACAGGCTAGAGCTTTCAGGGTAAAGAGAGTTAGAATTAAGACTGGCTGTTTTAGTTAAAGTAAGCAGCATCTACAAAGCATCGAAGTATGAGAGACTGTGTTACCTCTGGAGCTTAAAGGGCAGCTGTAGCTTCAAAGAAAGGGAAGAATGGCAACACCAAGGTACAGCACAGGCAGAGATCAAACAACCATGTCTTACATTGATCTCCTCCTGAAACACCCTGAAAACCCTTAAAAAAGACTTTAAGGCCTGTGGGTCATCTGGGATGTGATTCCAGGAAGCACTGGTAGAAGAGGACAAGTAGGACCAGGTTAAAGCTATGAGTGGCTAGAGCTCAAACCATTAGGAACCTCTGGAGAAACTGTGCATCTCTAAGTTCTCCTACTAGATGGATGACAGCTGGAATATATCCAGACAACTCCTTTCTATGATTTTGTGAAGGCTGATCCCAGGAGAGTTAACGCTCTGGCACTTTGGGTGTTCCCATGAGGCTGAAAAGAGCCCTCAAGCAGACACTTACATGTGCTTGTGCCAGTAAACTGTTGCCATATACCAGAAAGGTGAATGCACAGGGGATAAGGATAGGTCACTAACAGTAGCTAGTGTAGGTTATGTGTGCCATCCTATGGGTCTAGGGTTTTAACCTAAGGGAAACTAAAAAACAAACAAACAAACTCTGAATTATTTTAATCTAAGGAGTGGTGACATGATGAGTTTCATATTTTAGAAAAGTTGCTTTCTGGTACTAATAAGAAGAATGGAAGTAGAAACAGCCAATTAGGATGTGTTGCAGTAATTTAAAGAAGTCATGAGAGATTGAAACAGGGGTGTGTTCATAAATGTTTCACAATGGACTCTCAAGAAAAAGTCCTGATTGGTAGAATTTGTTGATTCCTGTGGTGTAAATATTCCTACCTTGGCCAATTTAAAGCTACCAATGGGATGTCACCGACTGCTGAGTTGGGAGGAGATAGATGGGCACTATCAGCTCGCACTCCAGCATATTGCTGTCCTGACTGTGGTGGTATGAAGAATAAGGAAAGTATCTGAAGAGAAATTGAGTACGATCATAATAGATAGGGGGTAAAATAAAATGATGTGAAAAGAATGACGCTCAGATTTTTAGTTTCTAGTTAGATGTTGTGTCCTTCACTAAGACAGATGTTTATCATGTCAATGATAGTGGGAACAACAGCAAATAGAATGCTCAGTACGTGTCAGGCACTATTTTAAACTTTTTACTCTTACTAACTTACTTAATCTCCAAGGCAGTCTCTTGAGAAAGTTATTCTTATATTGTGTTAGTGAACTTTCCATTTCTATAAAAAAATACCTCAGATAATCAATTTATAAAGAGAAAAGTTTTATTTTGGCTCACAGTTTTAGAGGTTTCAGTCCATGGTCAGTTGGCCCCTTTGCTTTATGGCCTGTGGGGAAGCAGGCCATCATGATGAGGAACACATGACAGAGCAAAATTTCTTACCTCATGGCTTAGACATGAGAAAGCAGAGGAAAAGGAACTAGGCCCCTCTGTCCCCTCTGAGGCACAACTCTAGCCATCTAAAAGCCACCCACAACTCGCCCCCTTTAGGTTTCCACTGCCTCCCACACCACAGTGGGAACCAACTCTTTAACACATGGGCCTTTGGGTAATGTTTCACACCCAAACCAAAGCATATACCTGTTTTACAAATGAGGAAACCAAGTGGCATAGTTATTAATTCATTCACCCAAAGTCATTAGGGGGGCGAGCCAGAATTTCATACCCAAGCAGTCTAGTTCAGAATCCATACACATAGAAGCACACTAAGATTGAGTGGAAGAGTTCAATTTTTGACATGTTGAGATGGAGTGTCTACAGGAGGCCCAGCCAGAGTTTTACCTGGAAGTTGGCTGAATAGGACTGAAGCATGGAGATGAATTTGGGATGAAGATCATATATTTGTGGATCTTTAATGTACAGGTAGGTGACATCAGGTGAGGGATGTGATGACCCAAAGTAAGTGCATGAGATGAAATAAGAAGGGCGCCATAGGGAAGGGCTTCCAGAAAAAGTCACTTATAGTAGGGAATAGAAAGTCCTGCAAAAGAGAAGGCAAAGGACAATCAGAGGCAGGAAGTAAGGAGGAGGAGGAGGAGTATCTAACAAACTAGGAAACTGTTTCAGGAACAAGGGAGTAGAGAAATAAGTGCTTCAGAAAATTCAATAAAGAGAATCACTAAAAACGTGTCTTTTGGATCCAGCAGTTAAGAAGTCATTCCCAAAGTAGTGGTAATGGAAAAGATGTGGTGATGGCTGAGAGTGAGGTCGGAAGTGCGGCTGTGAAAGTGGTTAATGTCAAACTACATTTGCTAGAAATTGAAAAGGAAGGATTAATAGTCAATGACTTTCAACATTGCCTGTACATTGGAATCACCTGGGAAGCTTAAATTATTGATGCCCTCATGCCACCCCCAAAATTCTGATTAATATATTTAGGTATGCCTGGGGCATCAAGAGTTTTAAGAGTTCCCCAAGGTAACTTTAATATGCAACCACAATTAAAGCCACTAGATTAGAAGGTGGCTACAGAGTCTAGTCTTAGAGATATAATGATTGTTGGGAGGAAGCCTCTGGGGAAACATCAAAAAGGAATTTTCCAGTAGGGATCAGAAAGTTAAATGATTTTCTTTCTGGCAGTTGGGTGCCAAAGGCAGGCTGTTGGTTGAACCTTAGTAAAGTTTATGATTTATTCAAAGGCCTTGAAAAAGTAGTTTAAGGGAGGGATTAACTGGTCATATGGTGTAAATGGAACACTGTGGAGAGTTGAAGAAGTGTGTGTGTGTGTGTGTGTGTGTGTGTGTGCAGTTACTAAGTCATTTTACCTGTCATACTTTTTGGACCCTGGTGATTGTTGTAGTCTTCTTGTGTGGCATATTCATTAGTGCTTGCTTTCCTGAATTTTGGGCCTATGGCCTTCCTTGACACTTATGATCCTCCTGCCTATCTAGATTTATCTAGCTGCTTGGAATCCAGTCCATGGGACTGTTGTAATTCACTCTTCCTGTGCCCCAAATCCAAGCTCTACTGAAATGGTTTTGATCCTTGGACATGCCAAGGTTCTTATATCTAGGGTGATTTCTTTTATTTTTAAATAAACATATTAGAATAGTTTTAGATTTACAGAAAAAAAAGTGATAATAGTATGGAGAGTTTCCATGTACATAGCATCTGGTTTCCCCTATTAGCAACATCTTACATTTATATGGCACCTTTGTCACAATGAATGAATAAATAGGAATGCATCATTATTAACTAAAGTTTATCTTTTTCAGAGTTAGTTTTTTTTCCTCTTTTCTATTCTGGATTTCCTCTCAGGGTACTACCTTACATTTAGTCACACATTTCCTTAGGTCCATGTTGGTTGCGATAGTGTCTGAAACTTTCCATGACTTTGATGAGCTGGATAGTTTTGAAGGTGCTGCTCAGAAATTTAGTAAAATGAACTTCAAGTGGGTTTTTTCTGATGCTTAGATTATGATTATGGGTTTTGGGCAGGAAGATCACAGAGGAAAAGTGCAGTTCTCATCACTTCATATCACAAGTACATGCTATCTTAGTCAGTTTGTGCTTCCATCACAAAATATCACAGACAAGTAACTTGTAAAGACCAGAAATATCTTTGTTGTGATTTGGAGGCTGAGAAGATCAGGATCAAAGCACCAGCAGGTTTAGTTGTCTTGTGAAGGCTGCATCCTCCAGAGGAGAGAAGGAACACTGTCCTCATCTTGGAGGAAGTTGAAAGGGTAAGCCAGCTCTGCAGAAAATGTCTTTTATGAAGGCCTTAATCCCATTCATGAAGGAGGAACCATCATAGCCTAATTACCTCTTAAAGGCTCACCTCTTAATACTATCACATTGAAAACAACTGAATTTTGGAGAGGACACATTCAAATCATAGCACATGCTATCAACATGGCTTATCACTGATGATATTGACCTTAACTGCCTGGTTGAGGTAATGCTTGCTGGGATTTTCCACTATAAATTATTCTTTTTGTCCTTTTCCATACTGTATGCTTTGAGTAGGCAATTTACTTCTTTGCTTTTATTTCTGTATATTATTTCGCTTTTTTACTTTTTTACTTGGAAAATTTCAAATATATAAAATATGCAGAATAATATAGTGAATTCCCACGTACTCAGTAGAAAGCTTCAATGTCTATCATACCATGGTCATTCTTATTTTATCGTTTTGAGTGGTCTCAACATTTAGCGAGCATCAATATTACCTGAGGGCCTGGTTAAAACACAGATTTCTGGCTCCCCCACTCAGAGTGCCTGATTCAGTTGTTTTGGGGTGGGGCTTGAAATTCTGCATCTCTACAAGTTTCTAGGTGATGCTAGGGCTGCTGATTTAGGCACCTTATTTTGAGAACCACTAATTTACTAGTTTTCCCTACATTAATTTTCCCACCTCCAGTTCATTGTCTTGAAGTAAATCCCAGTTATCATATTATTTGATCTGAAAATACTCAGTGCATATTTCTAAACATGAGGACTTTAAACACATAATTACAATACTATTTTCTCATTTTAAATATTAATAATTCTAATATCAAATATCCATTTAGTGTTGAAATTTGCCTGATCGGCTTATAAATACTTTTACAGTTAGTCATTCAAATCCATCATGCTTTACGTGCAATTCTTTTATAAACGAGAACTTTTCTCATCAATTATTAGGTAACCCTGATGTATAGTTTTGTGAGAGAAAAGCAAGGTAAATGTGTGATTCGTTTCCTTCAGTTGCCAGTTTCAGAATAATGAGTAGGTTCACGAACACCTCCAAAGATGATTATTGAGGGTTTTTTAACAAGTGTTATGTGGATGCCTAGATTATTTTAACAGCTTTGTTGAAATGTAATTTGCATTCCATAAAATTAACCTTTAAACGTACAATACAATCTTTTAAATATACTTATACCTTTGTGACAGCATCACCACAATCTAATTTTAGAATGTTTTTATCATCTCAAAAGGAGACTTTATAAATACATGTGTTTTTTGGAATATACTTGATGTGTTTCAATTTATTTTAATATTCTTTTGAGCCTCAAATGTTCCCAATTTTGTGTGATGGGAGCTCCTTTGAGGTTCCTATACTAGGTTACAGTAAAAACAAAATGAATCATTTTCAAAATGTATAATTTGAAAATGTATAATGACGACTGTGGTTATGGCCCTTTGATGCACATTACAATCACTTGAAGAAATTTAAGGTATTTTGTTATGCAGTTCATTCCCCACATTAATTACAGCAGAAGTTCTGCAAATGTTACCCAAGCATCAGTCCTTTTTGGAGCCATTGAGGAAGATTCCAATGTGCTGCCATGGTTGGGAACCACTGAACTTCGATTATATGGATTAATTTGCTTCATTCCTGCTTCCCCTCTTTCCTACACTTTGCCCAGTCTTTTTGCTCAATCTACTCTTTTGATGTCAGTCCAACTATATCATTTTTTGACACAGCCCCTTAAGCAAGCTGCCATAGTCATTTGACTCCTTTTCTAGCACTCTTTAAATGGAAAGAAATTTATGAAGATGAATGGCTGGTTCAGATATGTATTATAAAAGGTACTTCCATCAATAATATGGAGAAAATATTGATAAATCAGTTGAAAGTACTCAGGGTTTAAGTGATTCCCCCAGCACCTTTTGTGACAAACTTTACATTCCTGATCATGATATTCTAGATCACCCATGATTCAATCTCAACTTGTATTAGCAACCTCATCATGCAATTGGAATCTCTAAACTCTTCAGGTTGGCCTGCTGTGGACCTGTAGCATTGGCTGGGATCTTGCTAGAAATGCAGGATTTCAGGCTCTACTCACAGGCCCGACTGATTCCCAGGCTGCATTTTAACAACATTCTTCAGTTGATTTATAGGCTCATCAAAGTGGGATAATATCTCTCTAACATCCTATCCATTTTCTAATGTTTTATTATCTTCCTTATGCCCTGTTGTTTTTGTACATTTGAGCTCTTGCCTCCTTTTCCTTTGATTCATCCTTCATGCTTTAGTTCAAGTACTGTTGCCCTGAATTCTACACCAATTTCCACTATTCCCACTTCTGATTATAAGGGCTCTTTGCTACTGCTTTATAGCTTTGATTAAATGTTTGTCATACCACTTTTATAAAACACTAATTTCATTTTCTTTTTAGTGACTCAGGTACATGTGAAATGGCTACATTCGATGCTCATGAGTGTAATAACCATGTCTCATTCATTTCTATATCTGCCAAGCACTGTAATTTGTAGATATAAGAACATCTGTTTAAAAAAAATAGAACTCTTTCCATAGAAGTCACTTATGTCTCCATACAACTTACTCATATTTTCATATCCAATCTTGATTAAGTCAAGCAGCTTATACTGACATCAAACCTCCAGATATTGATGACTGGAATTACTACTGAGGTAAACTCTGTATCGTGTGTGCCTAGCGGGAGCTTGCCCAATGATGTGCTTCCTTTTCCCTCTTCCCACTCCCTCATTCCACTGTGTTTACCTGGCATATAAAATTAAATTCATGTCTATACATGGTTTGAAATCCCATTCTTCTATCTTCTACCAGACTTAGTTCCCCCTACCTCGAGGTAGATGTTGTCTGAGATGACTAACATAACAGTTTGGAAACTTCAATTTAGACTTCTGGTCAATGCTGTCCACTAACAAACACGTAGACACACACAAGCACGTACAACATGGTCAGATTGCTTTCTCTAAACCCAGTTCTACAGTTATTATACTTTTCTTCCCATGGATCATGCTTGAAGTTATTATGGAGATTTGGGACTCTAAATTTGGGAAAGGCATATGGGACTACAGGTTGGGCAGTTGTGGCTTGATTAGGTACTAGGAGAGATAGTCTATTTTTTTTAATGTGGGTACCCAGAGTTGAACTTAGGACCTCGCGCTTGCCAGCAGGCGCTTATTCCACTGAGCGATATCACCGGCCCTTTTTTCCTTTATGTGGGTACCGGGAGTCGAACTCAGGACCTCACACTTGCCAGACAGGCGCTTATGCTGCTGAGCTATCTCATCGGCCTGAGGTAGTCTATTTTGACAAGAAGGAAAGAGTGATGTTTTAATAAGGAGGCTCAGGGCTATGCTGAGGTGGTTGTACTATGTTGCTCTGTTTTAGAATTTCCTCCTATGCTTCTTGTAGTCCTGTGTTTCCTTACAACTACTGCCTTGGTCCAATTTGTGATTTTATAATAAATGGTCACTGAGTGGATGACTTAAAAGTTAAAAAAAAAAAAAAACTTACCATAAAGTTCTGTGGGGTAGGAAGTCCAAGATCAAGGTACAGGTAGATTCAGTGTCTGGTGAGCACGTTTCCTCCTGAGCATCTCACTGTAACTTCACTCGGGGAAAGGACAGAGGGTTATCTCTCAAGCTTATTTTATAAGGCCACTAATAAGGGCCACTAAGTCCTATTATAAGGCCACTAAGTCCTATTCTTAAGGACTCTGCTGTCCTGACCTAAGCACTGCCTAATACCATTGCCTCCTAATACCATGAATGTGAGGGTTTGGATTTTTAAATGTACTTTGTAGGGAGACATAAACATTGCATCCATTGCAACTATTCAGGGTATAATAAATTGATTCATATCTTATTACTTTTGCCAACTTTGTTCTATAGGTCTATAAGTTTTAGCACTGTAAGTATATCTCCTACTTGAGTCTTCTCCTTTATGTTGGATTTCAGGACTTATCTAGCACATCAAGGAGGGACTAAGACCTATTTTAAGTGGAAGGAGAAGTGGTTTCTCTACTACTTTTACTTCTTTTTGCTTTTATGTGGTATCGTGTGAAGCACCGTCCTGTGACACCCTATAAAGGTTTATTCCCTGTGGGGGTAATACGTCCAATATAAATTGCAGTGATGCTCCAGACTTGGTCTCCAAAGCAACAGCTCTCTTTGTTCATACTCACAGGCTTATCTCTGGTCATCAAATATCACCACTGCTGGGTTGATCCAAAGGAGCTTCCAGTATAAGCCATATGCTGATGTGGTTTTTGTTAACCACCCATTTTATTAGCCGGATTATGTATGTCCTTGGATCAGATTTACTAATCTCCTCTTCATGTATGTAATAAGCTCAAGTCCCTAAATTGACCTATGACCTCCAGTCCCCAACACCAGTTCCTCTTCTTGACTCATCAGTTTGGGTCCTTATTTATTATAATCTTCTGTACTGGAAGATCACATTAGCATACTTCCAGATATGTCTGGAAATTGTTTTAGGAAATTGTTTTAGGTGTGTTTATATGTTCATTACATAATCGGAATAGCTAAATTACTGAGAAATAAATATAAACTAACCATGCATAGGCCAATCATGTGGAGCATGTTGTGAAGAAACGGTTATAATGGAGCCAATTCTATGCACCTAGGTTCTAAATAAAGTGCTTTGCAATTGTGGTCATATAGTTATTTCCCCCTCATCATTTGTGACAAACAATAGAAAAGTAGTTCACAGCTTCATCTTAGAAAATGTCATAATTATCTTAGAGTACATTAGCCTTATTAATAACAAATCTGAATTTCAGCAGACCATCTTCCCCTTGGGAGATGAGCATCAAAACATAGGCCCTCTGGGATGTGGAGAGGAGAAAATTCTTCCTTGAAACCCCTGCTTGCAACAGGAGTCAAATGCTGGCCTCTACATCCAGCTTTGAGTCTAAATTACCACAGACGCCATTACAGAGTCCATTAAATATTTAGCTAAATAGCAGTGAAATATGAATTACCTTCAAGTGTAGAATCTTCAGAATGTTAGTCCTGAGAGACTGCTCTGAATTTTTCAAATAGAGAGGAATGTGACTCCTGCATTGTGGCACGCATATGGCACACATACTATGCGCATGCTTCTAAAAGAGATTCAGATGAGTCCCTCGCCATGATTTTAAAAATTGATTACCATCTCCAGATTATGAAAACTCTTCTATGTTGAGGAGTTCGTGTTGCTACACCTCATGCAAACCTCATCTAATTTGAACTCTTCTATTTGCTGAAGTCCTGAACACTACAGCTATGATCCAGTTTTATGGCAGAACGGCACACTCTGCGCAAATGTTACCCTCACTGTGGGGGAGTCTGACCATTAAAATGATTGTGCATTAGCTGCCACATGGTCATGTTCAGTTTGGATTCTTCATAGCAGAAGGAATAATAAGTATCTAGTGGTGGTTTCTTTGTATATCCAAGAAGTATGTCTACATTTGTCCCTATTTAATTATTTTCCCCAAAGAATGTAATAACACATACTTACAACTAGCAGTAACAAAACAGAAGAGTTTGAAGAAAAGATTCACCTTTAATCCTGAGTCCCAGAGGTAGTGATTCATCACTTTCTGTTACACCTTCTTTTGTCTTTATCTATACTGTATATTGTGTTATGCAGATATATAATGAAGGTTGTACTTTGAGCCTAAGACACATCCATTGATTGGAGTCAGGCAAATGTGATGCTCGAAGGTGGCACACCAGAAATCTATGTGCATGATGGACAAAAGAACCTCTGTTAGGAGAAACCCTATAGAATTTGGCAAATAAACAAAAACACTGAAAATTACTAATCACTAGGGAAATGCAAATTTAAAACTACAATGAGACATTATGACACACCCATTAAAAAAGAACCACAACAAAAAGTCCACCACTGACAATAGTTCCAGAACAACTAGACCTCCTATATGCTGCTGGTAGAAATGTAGTATAATATAACCACTTTGGAAAAGTGGTTGTATCCTAGAAAGTTAAGCAAGTACCTACCATATGACTCAGCTATTTCCCTCCCGGGGATTTACCTAGTGAAATAAAGGCATATAACACAAAAAGACTTCCACATGAACTTTCATAACAGCATTTGACATAATAGCCACGAATAGGAAACAACCCATATTTCTACCAAGAGCTGAATGGTTAAACTTGTGTATATGCATACAATGGAATAGACACAACAACTTGTGTGGATTTCATAACACCTACACTGTGTGAAGAAACCCAGGGAAAAATAAAAGAATGGGTAGGGGTACAACTTTTCTTTATATAAAATTCTAGAAAATGAAAACTAATCTAGTGAATAAACATACATCAGTAGTGCTTGAAGGTGGGTTTTGCAGTAGAACAGAAAGAAAGGATTGAAAAGGGACATGAGTAAACTTATGGGGTGATGGATATGTTCAGTTTCTTTTGTAGCAATAGTTTCATGAGGGTATGATACACCAAAATTTGTCTGATATTCACTGAATACATTCAGCTCATTGTATGTCAACTATAGCTCACAAAAGCTATAAAAACATATTCTTTCTTAGATCAAACTAAATGTATAAGTCAGAGCTCATTGGTTGTAAAACATAGAAGGCGATTTGATCAAAATTAAAAGAAGTTCATTGAAAGAATTAGGGGAAATAACAGAACTGTTAAGAAGGCTAAGAGCCAGACTTTGAATGAAGCAAGAAAAAAGACAATTTCAAAAGCCCAAGAAATGAGAAGGAAAGGAGTACTTAAAGTTGCCACCATCTAGTTAGGGTGCCTCTGGTGCTTGATAAATAGAGTCCACCATTTTCAGGCTGAGATAATGGGATAATTGACTTTAAACATTATCATTCTGTTCAATAGTAAAATTCCAGGAAGGAAGTACCTCCCCTTGGCTGGGAAAAAGTGTGTGTGGCCAACTCTTTAAGGAAATCACAGTGCTGTTAGGAAGGGAGAGGGATGCTGGGTACCATAAAAAGAAAATGCCTACCACTCTTGAGAATGTTTATATTCTGTGCCAGTTACTATTGATGCATAAAAGATCACTCATAAACCTACTAGTTTAACACAATAAGTCATTTTATTTATTCTCATATGGGTCAGGAATTTAAGAGGGACTTGGCTGGGTGGTTCTGGCTCCTGATGTCTTGTGGTCAAATGAAGCTGGAGCACCATGGGGCTTCTCAGATACCTATCTTCTTGTGGTCTCAGTTTTCTCTATATAGTTTCTATTCATGGGTTAGTCAGGGCTTCCTTTTCATGGCAGCTTCACAGTAGTTGCATTCTTCAAGAGAGAATATTCCAGTTAAAAAAGCAGAAGCTGCATTGCCTTCTGGGATGCACACTTAGAATTACTTCTACCTCTTTCTGTTGGTTACACATAAATCAAAAGCCCACCTAGATTCAAGAGAACAGGACATATATCCCATCTCTCAATGTGAACAGTATCAAGATCATATTGTGAAAAAGCACATGTGATGGGAAATAATTGTTGTGACCATCTTTGGAATGTACAGGCTGCTACAGTTATTCTTCATAATTAGGACATTTCTGTTGTTCTAGGCCAGCACATTCAGTACACTGAATTTCAAACTTCTTGTGGGAGAGTGTTTTTAAAAATTAAATCAGTCTTTCTGTTGCTTTCATAGAGCAAATATAACTACGTGATTCTTAAAATTCTGCTAAAAGCTCAGCTCCTGAATTTCCCTTGGCAAGAGATGGTACAATAAAGAACGAAGCACTAAAATAATATTTGTAAGCTTTGAGGTTGTGTTTTGTCCTTGCTATTAACTTTGGCTACTAAATCTCAGTTTAAGTTTTTGTAAAATGAGGATACTCTTTCTCCTGGGCACTTCACAGCTTCAGTATGAGGACCAAATGAGATTTTTAGGGTGACAGCATTATAAAAGAAAATGTCACATACAAATGAGATTTGCTGTTGTTCATTTAAGAAATTTCAATGTTTTGGAATTCAAAGGGCAGAACAATTTTCCCTAATGTCATACTTAGATATATTCATCTGCCACAGTTCTCTGTAACCAACTAACTTGAAATTGGTTGTGCTTATTTGCCTTTGGTAAAATGGTGACAGAACCACACATTCAGGGTTATGAATGTAACCACTGTCATCTTCACAGTGTTCCTGCCATATGATTTGATTTGTATTCTGTGCATCATATAAGCCCTTTGCTTAGCTTAGTAAATAGTTCTGAACTTCTAGCTTCCAACATTATCACTCAAGAATCCCTAAATCATTTTCTTGATCATTACATTGCTTTGATACCACTCAATATGTTCTCTGGGCTTTGGTTCATTGTCTCTCAAGTTATTATTTTACATTTGTCTGTACGAAACTGCATTCTCCATTTATTGGCCTCATCATCATGAGATACCAATCCATTTGAATCACACCATCGTATTTTCTCCAATGCACTGTGTACATACCATATAAAACTAATAAAAATCTATGTACCTTAGAGGAGGTTATGGATATTTTATTGGTCATACTTCAGGGTTAGAGTAACAACTCAAAGCAAGCTGTCAGTGTTTAAGATACCAGGCCAATGAGCAGAGGAAAGAAAGGCAATGTTTTCAAAGGGAAAGCTTTGATAAACCTAGTTTATAAACTTGTGCCACAGTCTCTAGTAGCCTAGGGCTCATCATTTTAGAACTATCATTTTATCTTTGCTTAAATACCCGTATTACAGTGTCTTTTAAAAATACATTCCTAGTATTAAAAATTCGACTACCTAGGTCAGAAAACCAACACAGTTTGATCACTATTAAGAAAATTGCTTTACAATTGGACAAATGCATTTAATGAAAATTAAACTCAAATAACCTCTAGCTTATTTTATGCAAGACAGTTTTGGGACCTACTATGTGGCATGGAGGTGGTTAGGGTAAAAAGCAAACCTCAGAGATCTGCTTTTGAGAATGACAGACTGTCAGAAGAAAAAACTCAGTAACAGATGTTTATAGTTTTAGATGTAATATCTTTAGATGTTTCCATAGAGGGTTGTACGTGTACAGAGCATGGAGTAATTCTGCCTAGGAAGTTTAGGGAAGGTTGAAAACAAAAAGAAATTGAGTTTAAGAGGCAATATTGAGAACTGTGAGTATTTAGGCATTTCGACTGTGAGATACTGCGCAGTGCGGAGGAAGCACTTACACACAGACCAAGGTACAGTCTGTTGCCTCCCTCGTTCTCCTTCACCTGAGGCAGCTTCTGCAACTCATAGGAACATCTACAGGACTTCTGGGGAATTGGACAGATGGTCAGGGATACTGTCTAAAACTTACTGAGGATAATGAGACCTCCTAATTGAAGGACTGGGCAGAAGAAATCTGCAGGAGAACTTGGAAGTACAGGTCTAAAAAACAATGTATTAGTTAAGTTGGAAAAAATCCACTCACTGTGTTCTTTTAAAGGATACCCAGGCCTGCAAGGGGTGGTTGTGTGTGTGTGTGTTTATTGCTATGTGTAGGAAAACAGAAAAAAAAATCTCTGCTGCTGCTCTGACAGGATTCAAAAACTGGAATACAATATTAATGTCACATTTTATTCATTTATTTTGGTAAAATTGTAATATCATTGAATAGAACATTTTAACTTCTTAAGGGATCCATTTTCAACACCAAGTGACAGCATAAGTCAGTTTTTTTTTTTTAACTGAGACGTAACTAGGCACAGGAAGAAAATTATAAAATCAACAAATATGTCCCTTTCATAAAAGATCTGGTGGTGACCTGGGAGGCAGTCAGTCAAAAACACAAGCAAGAATTCCAAGAGGAGTCAGGGGGCAGTAAGTGATCAATCTGAGCTCATTTGTTAATTTAGTTTTCCCTTCACTTTGAACAGCTGTTCTGCCTGATTCAGTACTTAATAACACAGTTTCTCATTGTCCTCTAATCATTTGATATATGAAACTCTTATTTCCCTAACCAAGCTATATTCTCTCCGAGGGCAGGGATTTTGTTCTTATCTTTTCTCTCCTCGTCTATCAGTGCTCCATGGAGTGATCAGCAGGCATCTGTCAGATTTCCAGTGAATACATATTTGGTGGTCTAAAGGGTTATTGTACTACTTCAGCCTTAGCTTTCTTTTCTGTAAAATAAGAAAATTAAACTTGATGATTTCTAAGGCCTTTTCCTATCCTGTGTATCTAAAATTAAGGTTTTAGTCTGCTTGTATTTTACTGGATAGAATACACCTACCTTTAACATCTATAACCAGGACTTAATATAACACAGGTATCTGCCAGTTTTCTTGTGAAGTCATCACATGACTTATTTTACTCTACTATTCATGAAATTACAGACAGGTAATATGTACACACACTCTGCCAGGTATTTTAGAAAATGCTAGAGAGTTCTTGGTTAGCAACGTATAGTATTTACCTTCCCAAAGTTAAGATGATTAAAAAGGAAGAAGAGAATGAGAACGAGAAAGAGGAGGGAGGGAGGGAGGGAATTTAGTTTAACAAATACCATAGAGTGAAATGAAGGCTGTGTTAGGAGCAGGTGACCAGTTATGGAGGCACATGCCTGAACACCCAACTGTATCACATGGGATTTGGGATATTTGGTCTGAGATGACTTGAAAGATGAGGATGAATCAGTCAGTTCAAGTATGAAACAGAAAGACAACATGTCACAATGTCCTAAAGCTGGAGAGAGCATGATTTACTGAAGGAATTTTTAGGTAAGACTAGAGCAAGTTTTTGTAGGTGAGATGACATAAGATATGCCATAGAGATAGGGACCAAAAGTCAGACTTTGAAGGGCATTAGAACTTCCATTAGAAAGTGTGGAAATCACATGATGGTGGTGGTAAGTGTATTACATCACTGATTTGCATTTGAAAACCAAAATACTTCTACAGTCCTTTTATTTATTTTTCATGTTCTAGCCATTGGAATCCAACTCACATTTTCTGACATAATCTGAGGTCATCTGTATCTGACATAAATGTAAATGATGCTTTTTACTTTGTTACATGTAGCAGATACTCCTAACCAAGTCTCTGACACAACTGTGCTTTCCAATGAAGATGAACCATGAGTATTTTAAGTGGCATCGATGCAAATATAAAAAGTTGATGCCACTAATTCATTTTGTAATTAACTTGTCAATACCTTCAATAACGTATTTGCTTTTAGTACACATGTTGGTCAATTAAAATATTCATTGCTGAGTTAGTACGAGAGCATAGTAAATTTCATGGACATCTACACTGAATTTGGATACATACTTCCTCCTTAATTGTTAATAACAAGACCTTGAGTAATTCATGTGACCTGTCAGTCTACTTTCTGAAAAATAAGGATAATAAATCAGTTTTTATACAGATTTAAATGACTCTTTGTAATTGATAAGACCCACTAGCAATTGATAAGACCCACAGTGAGGGCTCAATAAATATTAACTCATTTTTTTCCTTCCCAAGGCTATTTTCAGTAAGAAATGAAGAAAAAACTATTTGGGGGTTTCTGTTTATTTTATTTTTTTATTTTTTAATTTTTTTTATTTTTTGTGGTTACCGGGGGTCAACCTCAGGACCTCGCGCGCCAGCAGGCGCCCGTGCCGCTGAGCGATATCACCGGCCCTTTTTTCGTATGTGGGTTCTGGGAGTCGAACTCGGGCCCTCGCACTTGCCAGGCAGGCGCTTACGCTGCTGAGCCATCTCACCGGCCCCTCTGTTTATTTTATATCAAAAACTTAATAAGAACTACCACATGACAAACATGCTAGGTGTTATAATGTGAATATGAACTAGCACCTGTCATAAAACAGCCTGTTTGGAGAGAAAAATACATTATAAAAACAAGATAAACATTTTCCTCTCCAATTTCCAACCTTCTTTTGCAGGACAAAGAATTATTCCACTTTTTGATTCAAAGTCTTGGTAGGAAAATGTTGGTCATGCCCCAGATTAAACAGATAAACAGACGACTTGAAAGGAACTATAATCAAGCCTCATGAGAATGTTTTTACAGTTTCAGGCCTGTTACTCAGGTCAAGTTTATAAGATTCACAGTTCAACCCAAGTAGAGTTACTCTCATGAATTCACGTAGGACACTTTAGGGACTGTATAAGTCTGTGTGAAAAAGAAAGTAAGTATGAATAACCAATACCAAGTAGAAATTGAAAAGCAAGGAACAATACACATTTATTGAGAAGCTACAATATTTATAGTAACGCCGGGCATGGTAGTGGACGCCTGTAGTCCCAGCACTTGGGAGGCTGTGGCAGGAGGATTGCTGCAAGTTTGAGGCCAGCCTGGGCTATAAAGTGAGTTCAAGGCCAGCCTGAACTGAATAGTGAAACCATGTCTCAAAAAGACAAAAAAAAAAATAGTAGTGATAACATTATGAATATATGTGCATTTGGAAACAAACACAAACAGCTTTTCATGTTTAATGATCTACCATTAAGAGTGGTATTTGCATTTTAGAGACAAATATGCAAGCAGCATATTTACTGGCACTTACTGAATGCTTCATATATGCCAGGCTCAGTGCTAAGCCGTTTACTTGCATTAACCTCCTTAATTCATACATCAGTCTTTGGAGGTAACTATTACAGTAATTTTCATTTTATAAATGAGGAAACTGAGGGGCACAGAGGTAAGGTAATTTGGCCAAAGACATACAACTAATAAACACCATACCTGAAATTCTAACTTAGGCAATTTGGTATTGGAGTCCACACTCCTTACCTGTATGCCACCTTGATTCTGTGTGATACTTAATGTCATATATAGCTGGATGTGCCGGATACATTCTGGCGGGTATTCTGAATACTAGGAAAAGAGTGAAATATATGTCAACCATGACCTGGAAGGACATATGATGTGATTGAGAGACAAACCTACCGACAAGCGATTATAGTACTACCTAATAATTTTTATTATAGTGTTTATTTTCCGAGGTCTGAGGGTGAGGAGTGGAAAATAATCAGGGTGGTAGACATAAACAAAGCAGTGCACTACAATAATGTACTCTCTATTAAAACTAAGGCAGATTTTGCAAATTGGCAGTCCTAATTTTGTTTGACCTCCAGGAGTTTTCTTCCCTTTCTTTTTTCTTTCTTTCTTTCTTTCTTTCTTTTCTTTCTTTCTTTCTTTCTTTCTTTCTTTCTTTCTTTCTTTCTTTCTTTCTTTCTTTCTTTCTTTTTCTTTCCTTCCTTCCTTCCTTCCTCCTCCTCTTCTTCACCTCCTTCTCCCCCTCCTCCTCCTTCTTTACTTCTACTTCTTCTTCTCCTCCTCCCCCAATCCTCGTCTTCATCATCTTCTTATTATTATTGTCATCCTGCCCCTCCTCCTCCTTACTCTCCTCCTCCTTCCCCTCATCTTCCTTTTGCTCCTCCTCCTTCTCCTCCCTTTCCTCCTCCTCTTCCTCTTCTTCTCTCTCTCTCTTTCTGTTTTGTTTTGGTGTTGGTGATTGAGCCCAGGTCCTTAAGCATGCTAAGAATGTGTGGTACTGCTGAGCTATACCTCCATGCAGCAAGGAAATCTAAAAAATTAATTAATTGCCAGTATTTAAAAATCAGAATATTTCAAATAAAATTACAGATATCTAGTTTCTTATGAAATACCAGAACTTTGATAACACTGTGTGCATAGGGCATGATGAAGAAAATCACTTAGCACATAGCACCTACTCAATTTAGAATACTTACTTCACCTGTTCCTGTGAACTGTTGTTCCATATATATTAGTTTGCAGCTGGTATTTTCTAAGTTCTCCATGGAGTCATAATTTATCAGAGTATGTGGTATCTGTCTTAGCCACTTTCCTCCTCACTGAGACACAACTCCCAACAACTACAACTTAAAAGAGGAGAGGTCTACTTTGGCACATGTTTCAATCCAAAGTCCACTGGCTCCAAGGCAGGATGGCATGGCAGAGGGGCATGGTAGAGGAAAAGTAGCTCACCTCAAGGCAGGCAGGAAGCAAAGAGCATCATCGGAGGAGCCAGGAAAGGAGATATAACCTTCTGGGTAATATCCACAGTGACCTGCCTCTTCTGATGAGACCCCCGCCTCCTAACAGCAATCAGCTAAAATGCCCCTACAATTAAATTACCTTCCACAGGTGCTGCCTATGATCACATGAAGCTTTAGGATGACATCTAGATATAAACCATAATATTCCTCCCCTGGCCTCATGCTCACATCTTTATGCAAATACATTTAGTCCATCTTTAAGAGTTGCCGAAGTCTTAACAGTTCCAGCATTGCTGAAAAAACCAAATCCAAAGTCTCCTTTGGGACCTAAGGCAAACTTAGCTGTGAGCACCTGTAAAAATCAAAAGAAAGTTAAATACTTCCAACATACAGTGACACATGGTAGACATTCCGATTCCAAAAGAGTAGAACAGGGGGATAAAAACCAGTCAGACCAAAGCAAGACTGAAAGCCAGCAGGGCCAACATTCAATCCTGTAGCTTTGTGTTCAGCACCTGAGGCAAGCTGTGGGAAGATGTAATCTCTAAAGGTTTGGACAGCCCCACCCCTATAATATTGCCAGTGGTTGTACTCTCATGACTTTTCCCTTGGCTACCTTTGTTTACTCATTGGCTTTCCTCAGACGTTCTATGTTCCTGGCTTCTCCAACTTTCTGGGCTCTCTGGTTAATTTTAAGTTTCACTCTCACAGCTTCATGCACTGCCCTCTCAGGGGCACACTGCCTGGCCTCCCAGGCCTTTTTAATGAAATCTGGGTGGAAGCTTCCGTGACCCCACAGCTCTGGCATTCTTCATGCCTATAAAACCAACACCACACGTATGATGCCAAGTTCTGCGGCCAGCTCAAGAAGTAGCTGGGGTCCCTTGAGTCACAGCTGCAGAGGTCCCTGAGTACCTGGATGGCTGAAAGCTATGAACTGAATCCCAGGGAACAAATTCCCTGGGTGGCTCCCATTCTGGAGCATGGTGGTTTGGGGCCCTGTTCTCAAAACGGTCTTTCACTTTTACAATATTGACTCTGTGCGGGGTGAGACATTACTGGTTCCTCATATTCCCTCAAGGTATTTTTCCTGTTGTCTTAATACAAAGTACTTGGCTTCTTTTTAATGCCCATCTGTTCAGCAAATAAGATCTCAGTTTCATCTTTGCAGCCCCAACTTTACCAGAGCTTCCTTTCTGGCCAAAGTTAAAACTTTTTAAATCAAGTTTGCCTTTTGCCTTGATTGTCAAAGTAGAGCTGGCTAAAAGTTTTCAACAGTACCCATTCCACAGGCTCAATATAAGGCTGCCCTGAAATTTCCTCTGCCAGGTTAATTAGCCTGCCACCCTAAATCTCAGTCTCCCCCAAAATCTTAGGACTTGAGCAAAATGGAGACAAATTTTCTGCTAGAGCATAACACATGTAGCCTGTTGTCCAACTTCCAAGGGAGTCCTTCTTTCCAACTGAAACCTCCTGAGCCTGGTTTTTACCGGCTAGATTACAGTCAGCATTCTGATCAGAGCTCCAAACAGAATCTCCCATCAAGCTTGGCTCACAGAATTCTAGGGCTGCTTCTCCAGCCTAGCATCACCACAACTGTCCAAACTCCTTCCTCAAGCCATTTCCAAAGGTTTCTGAACCAATGGTCAGGTAATGTCACAGCAACAACCCCACTTTTAGTACCAAAATCTGTCTTATTGACTTTCCTAGTCACTGGGACCCCTCCCCCCATCTTAAAGGAGGAAAGGCTTATTTTGGCTTGCAATTAGTAGTTGTTTAAGTCCGTAGCCTGCTGCCTCTAAGGCAGGACAGCATGGCGGAGGATAATGGCAGTGGAAAAGTTGCTCACGGCATGTAGGCCAGAAAGCAGAATGAGTAAAGGGAGGAGACAGGAAGAAAGATGTAACATTTTGGCCTATACTCACAGAGACCTGCTTCTTCTGATGAGGTCCCACCTCCTAACAGCAGTCAGCTATAGTGCCCTTATAATCCCGTAACCTTCCAAAGGCGTCACCTATGATCACATGTGGCTTTAAGGAGAAATTTAGATATCAACCATAACAGTACCTATATTCTTACATCACTACCTATATCAGTACCTCACTGATACCTATATTTCACGAGTGGCAAAAGCATAAAAAGAGGGAGATGGTGCTCTACAGGGAAATACTCTGAAAAAGAAGGTAAAACCCAATTTATGAATGAGACAAAAAGTGCTACAGTGCAGAGCAAAAACTAATAAAATAAATAAGGCTGACAACTAGTGATAGGTGACACCTTACTTTATTGAGCTGTGAGTGTACCTGTCATTTTGCAAGGCATATTAGACATATTAGATCTTATTTGATCCCTAGAATAAATAACCTTCTGAGGTTGATATTATGATGTTCATTTTACAAAAGGACCTAAGTACCTAGAGAAATTAAGCAACTGGCTAAGATCCCTGGCTAATAAAATGTTCAAACTAGGAATACAATCTTGGGTAGTCAAACTATAGCACCCTAGCCAGCCAGCTCTTAATGAGGATGCTATGCATCCTGTGTGGTAAGTACGGGAGGGATGATGCAAGAACATTTTTTAAATAAGTAAAAAAACTGTGAGTCATAGAATATAAAGCCTTGGATTAGAGGTCCCATTTGACTCAGCTATTCCCCTTCTGGGTATCTTCCCAGAAGAATTAAAGGCATCATACCACAACGATATATGCACACCCATGTTTATAGCAGCACAGTTTGTAATAGCTAAATCTTGGAAGCAACCCAAATGCCTATCAACCGATGAATGGATAAAGAAGATGTGTTTTTTTGTATAATAGAAAAAAAAGGTAATATTGAGACATTTATAGCTAAATGGATGGACCTTGAGACCATAATCATAAGTGAAATAAATCAGACACACATGTGTAAATATCACAATATCTCTCTGGTATGAGAAACTGAAATGTTCAATAGATATTGTGAAATAGGAAGAAACTGATCAAAAGGAAATGAGAACTAGGGAGGGTAGAGGGGGAAAGGAAGGAAGGCAAAGAAAAAATGAGAAAAGAAAGATAAAATGAAAGCAAAGCTTTGCGAATTGGGAGAGGAAGGGGGTTTAAAGGGAGCGGACAGGAATGAAAGAAAGAGGAATCAAGATATATTGTGTACAGGTACAAATTCCCTATAATAAATATGATCATTATGTATACCTAAAATGTACCAATAAACTTAAATAAACTTAAAAAAGAGAATATAAAGCCTGATGCACATTCAGATCTTGTAGAAAATTTTGTGGTGCAGGTTTAGGAGCTAGGTAGATTTTAACACAAAATTTTGTAATCTTGAGCAAATTGATTAATCTCTTTTCCTCACTTTAATGATCTTAATAACATCTTCAGTGTTATTATAAGGAAGAAATTGTATAAAAATACCTTACTTAAGGTAAAATGATACAGCTAACAGGTATTGGATATTTTGTGGATGTCAGGCACTATTTTCATATATTCATTAGTTCAATCTTAACAGGCAGGTACTACTATTATTTCCATTTTATAGATGATAAAAAGGAAGAACAGAGCAAGTAAATAACATATTCAAGAGAGTAACACTTCATAAAGTTTAGGTGTAGGATTTAATCTCTGGCTGTGTTGGTATCTTAACCACTGTGCTATAACATGCATTTATTATTTTATTGTTATTATTATTTAAAAGGCCTGAAATTGGGGTTAGATCTTTCATCCAACATTCAGTCATTACACAAATACTAAGTATGATCATGCTTAGCGTCATAAAGATAAAATTAATATGATCACTGACCTCAGAGTGATAGACTAGTGGTTAAATTTGGTTTGCAAAGGAACATTTATAATACTATGACATGTATTATAATAGATGAGAAAACGTCATTGTTGGAAGATGTTTAAGATGATCTTCACAGAGATGATATGAGCTTATTTTAAGAATGAGGAGGCTCCCATCCCATAGAAAAGTGAGAAAAAAGGCATTAAAGGAAAAATATACAAAAGAAAATGCATAGAGATATTCACTTATTGTTTCAACAAATATTTGCGGAGCTGCTGCAAATAACACAAATTCTTGGTGCTTAGAGAAATTCTGAGTGCTACGGCATGTGAGCAAGAAGATACAAACTTACTCTGAGCTCATCCAGCAGGAAATATGATATTAAAGGTAGAACATCTAGTTCAAACTAACTGGATAATGAGGCATTTGAGAGGGAATTGTGGTACAAGGTGATTCTGGAAAAGTAGACAGGGTTCTAGTCATGAACAGGCAGGTAGAAAGATTCTTTGACCCTGGCTATAGTCTGAAACCCCCGTTCCCTACATCTGCTGTCCAGAAGCTCAAGGATAATATTAATCAGGAATAAGGATGCTTTTCTACAGAGCGGCTGCATTTTTTAGAGAGATATGCTGTCTTTCACTGCTCACCATTCTTATTGGTCCTTTTCGAGTAGCGTGAGAGGAGTGCTATTGACAATCTCATCATTTGACTACAATGGCAAAGTGAGATCTGAAATAGGAGCTCCACATTGACAATGTATGTTAAAAATTACAGCTTACTGTTATTAGCAATTTATTAATATTCCTTATTCTTTCTCCTAAAGATGTAAAGGTATGAGGACAATAGGGAAAACATAGATTTTTGTTTCAGTAAATACAGATGAACTGGAAAAATACTGCTAGATAATGGCCTATTGATATCACCCAGTTAACATTTCAGCTACAGATGTGAGACAGAAATTTGACTAGCACCCACGTGGAAAGATTATAGGGGCAAAGAAAAACTAAATATGCTTTATTTTTACATACTCAATTAAATGGAAAGAATAAATAAAGCATTTGAACTTAAATTTTTTACATTGACCAAAGAAATGAAAGATAATATCCTCCTGAGTTATCCTCCTGATAATATCCTCGTATTGAGAATACGAGCAGAGCTCTTTGTTTTGGTGTTATTTCTACATTCATTTTTTTCTTTCAATTTTTATATTTTTTATTAGTACACATTTGTAGTACATAATGATCACATTCTTCTGGGGAGTTGGTACATGTACATAACACATAATTATTTTTTATCTCCTCCTCCCCCTTCCTTCATCTCTTCATCCCCTCCCCATTTGCAAAAGGTCTAACTCCCTATTTCCTATTGCCTATCTTTTATTTTGGAAAGCAGAATTTTGACAGTGATTTTTTGTGTATAATATTCATTCCCAGGAGCCACGTCTCACCAATAATAGCACCTTTAGTTTGTGTGTTTTTTTATTAGTAAATGTTTGTGATACATAATGTATATATTCATCTGGGGGATTGGTACATGTCCTTATTGCATCTTTATCCTTTCTACTTTCCCTTCCCCTCCACTCCTCCTCCACCTCAGTCTCTAGATCTCCTTCCCATTTGCAAAAGATCTATCTCCCTGTTTCCTATAATCTATCTTTCTTTTTGCTCTTTGAATTTTTTTTTTTTTTTTTGTGTGTGTGTGTGTGTGTGTACCAGGAGTCGACCTCAGGACCTCGCGCTTGACAGCAGGCACTTGTGCTGCTGAGCGATATCACCAGCCCTTTTTTTTCCTTTATGTGGATACCGGGAGTCAAACTCAGAACCTCACGTTTGCCAGGCAGGCGCTTATGCCGCTGAGCTATCTCACCAGCCCTCTTTGAATTTTTTATACTTTTGATTTCTCATATAAGAGAAACCACACAATATTTAAGCTTCTGTGCCTGATTTATTTCACTAAGCATTGTGGTCTCAAGGTGCATCCATTTTCTCACAAATTACTCAGAATTACCCTTTTTATGGCTGAATTTATTGCGGAAACTGAAGACTTCAAAACATTGGGGAGCTTTCAAATTCTATTCTACGGAATCCTAGGATTTTTTCGACATTCTTTAGTATTTCATCAAGGAAAACTTTATCCTAAAGATAAAAATACATACATAACATCATTCAGAGAAGGTTATAAAATAAACTAGGAGAAAAATTCAGATTATTAGTGAAAAGCTCATTAGCACCTGTGATATTGGTAGTGTCCTTGAGGAGAACGTGTATGAGATGGGCACTCCGATACAAAAGTAGAAATAGATCTAATGCCTGGTACTGAAGGTGAGAGAAGAACACAAAATGGATTTGAATTAATTCCTTCCAATGCTGAGATTTTATAAAAATGTTCAAGTCACTAAAGAGTATGATGCTATGGATTATCCCAATTTGGTTGTTTTCCAAAAGATATAATATCCGCAAGAAATGTTATTACTTTAAAAAATATTTGATATATACTACTGAGCATAGCAAAAAATTTAAGGTGTTTCTGTGTGCTATTATTCCCTATCAAATGCTATGGAATACATTTAAGTGATAGTCATTCTGCTAAGAGAAGAACACTGGGAAGAAAAATAGTAGGAAAAAGGGCTTTTGTAAGGATAATTTTTAAAATATTCAAATATTCATATATTCAAAATATGTTGCACAGACAAATACCAATATGCTAGACTCCTTCAAAAACTATTGGGTAGTGTCATCCATATTGTCATTTTATTCCGGCATGTGTGTACATTCTGTCTGTCTCTTGTTCAAATTATAAATAGTTCATTCTTTGAGTACATGACTAATGAGTGTTCATTGTAAAAGGATAATTTTACATATAATTAGGAAAATAGAGAAAATACAAAGAAGGAAACCAAGCCATCACCAGACTCACCCAGCTAAGGTTTGGTATTTATAATTTCAGAGTTTTCCCAAGCATGTATTCACAAACACTGAAAAACAATACATAATAGTATGCCCATTCACATTATATTGCCAATATATATTATTAGATGATTTTCAAGGACTGCATAAGTCCATTGCTTAACTGCACAATAATTTAAATTTCTACTGATGTTTTTTCAATTTTTTATATCAGAAATTACCACAAATATGCTGTGCACACATGCTTTAGCAGTTATATTGCTATTCTTTGGCATGAATTGCTAAGTGAAATTGCAAGTTGAGAATTTACAAGTTTTCTTATTTTAATAATAATAATTTCAATATTTAATATATACATAATCATTTTAGGAGGAGAAAAAGCAACAAATTAACCACAATCACAACACCCAGTGTAAAAATGTCTTATACTTGGTGAGCTTCATTCCTGAATGCTAATCTATTTCTGCCTATGTAGATTTGGTAGATACGTGGCTATATACAAAAAGGCAGAAAGAGGGAGGGAGGGAGGGAGGAAGTGAGGAAGGAAGGAAGGAAGTGAGGAAGGAAGGAAGAACTTAATCATGATAAGATTAATTGTACACATAGTTATAAATTGAAGGAAATGTAAATTAAGTTATGGTAATTTAATAAAAGAGACACTGAAGTTAATCTCAGTGAAAGCTGAGCCTCAGATTAAGAACAAACAAGCAAATTTTTCTCATCACAGAAGAGATTTTAAGAACACTCTAAATTTCTCCACATTCAAGATGGTGACCTGAACACGTACATTTACATCCCTTATGTCCTGAGATTCTGATAAAATTTTAAAAAGTACTGAAAATAGGAATGACATGAGAGCAAGGCAAGGTGGGTTCCAATAATGAATGAGAAATTTCAACAAATATTTGGGAATCAGAAAACAGTATTAGTTTGAAAGTTTAAATAAGCACAGGCATTTAACATGCTCTTCTGGGACTTCAGAGGACTAGCAGAGAAGCCTTCTACTTTGGTGTGAACAAATAGAGTAGTACAGGGCACAAATGAAAAGTGGGGATGCAAATTGGGGGGTTAACTCTTCAGTTAAAGCTTCTTTACCCATCTGTTATCCCTATTGTGCACACACACACACACACACACACACACACTCACATATAGTCAGTCACATAAAGAAGGACAGATAAGAGACCATTCTATTTACTGGGTGGCATCTATGATTTATTTAAAGGGTAATTGGTTTAGCACATTTTGGGGGTTAAGAGCTTGTGTTTGATATGATGACAAAGATGGCTGCTGGGAAAGGAAGTTAGAATTCAAATGTGGGAAGGCTTATCTCTAGTGAAATAGACCAAAATGTCTGGGGCTCACAAGTGTGCATAATTAGTGACACCCAGTAGTCAACTCTACCACACAGAGCTTCCTAACAGTGACATTGGCTTCTCTTTCTCATAAAGTAAAGGTGACCGGTTTATATGCCCTGTCCAAGCATATACAACACCTAATTAGGAATTTCTACTAAAGGTTTATGCCACTTATAGTACTATTATAAACTGTAAATTTTTCAGTATAAAATGTCTTGTGTATGTTATGTGCTTTACTTGGATCCTGTTTTGTGTAAAAATTGATTTGCAAATTCTTTTTAATTCTTTTTTTTCTAGTAATTATCTTTAATTATTTCAAAATTATTCCTTAACTATTTTTATTTTATTTATCAGTCATGGTTAAATGAAAATTTAAAAATTTCCCTCTTGTGTCTTTGAGACATGACCAAATGTACTTCACGTTACTAATTTACCCCTTTCTTTTTTTTCATATTCTTAAAAGTATCTTCATTGTTCAAGTATTGTTTTAATACATTTAATAGTAAAAGTATTATCTTTCAAAAGTTATTTTTGACTTCTGAGTTCTAACTTATAGCTCTATTTTGAACAATTATACACTTACATATTAATTGGCTTTGGTGTTCAACATTTTTTCCACATGGTTTCATTCTTTTACTTTTATTTAATTTCAGTAAATAAATATCTGATATTTGAAAAATATCAAAATGTTTTCTTCAGAATTTGGATGTAAATACTACATATTATCTGTCCTTCAATGCCTACGAACATTTTCCCGATGCCCTTTCATGTAAGTCAACACTTAGTTCACAATAAGTTTGAAATCATACTTTTGCATAAAACTTACTAGAAATTCCTCCTTTGCCTTTACTGTTTCGTACTGCAGATATATGTGAGGCTATCCTGATCTTTTCATTATATGTATCCATTTAAAATATTTATAAGGTGTTTAAATATTTCATTACGTGTAGCAATATAAATATACAACCATATAGTAAAATAATAATTTTATTAGTAGTACATATATAATTAAGCTGGTGGCCCTCCTAGCTGACACAATTGGCCTTTTTTGCTCTTTCACCACTCTCTTGAGAAAGCTGGCTTCTTGATAATTGCCTTCTAGAATAGCACAAATTGGTTTTTGCAACTAATAATCATTTTAAAATAGACTTCATCATGTCTGTTCCTTTGTCCCTTATATAGCATCCACAGTATGGCCGTACTATCTTTGGCATGGTTCATGAGGCCATTATAGCACCTTGACTTCTTGAACAGCGAAACAGATTTCTTTGATTTCGACTGTCTCTGTGTCTGAGTAAACCAGGTTCAGAAAGGAAATCACTCTGGTGGTACACTATGAGCCCACAGGTTTTTATTGGACAATCTTGTGGAATCTATGCAGGGTGTTTCACCTCAGAACATTGAAAAAGATTAATTAAAAATTAATATTTTAATTACAACTCCCCAGCCATTCAAATGTGGGCCTGGATTTACAAAAAGAATGATTGCATGTGAAAATGTTTTGTAAACATGGGAAGTGGGTTATAGATGTAGTGGGACAGAGGTAGGCTTTGATATCTGAAGGTATGGATTTGTCACATAAGATTGGAAAATGGCAACCTGCAAGCTGATATCATTACTGTTTCTTTTATAAATAGGAACAACATAAGTATCTATTTAATATATTTTTATTATCATCAGGTTAGAATGTATACAATATACCTAGTACAGTGCCTGGCGCAAGACAACTTTTTGATCAAAGTTCCCTTTCTTAAAGACATAGACATCTGGGCCGGTGAGACGGCTCAGCGGCTTAAGCGCCTGCCTTGCAAGCGCGAAGGCCCGAGTTCGACTCCCGGAACCCACATACGAAAAAGGGGCCGGTGATATCGCTCAGCGGCACGGGTGCCTGTTGGCGCGTGAGGTCCTGAGGTCGTCCCCCCGGTACCCACAAAAAAAAAAAAAAAAAAAAGACATAGACATCTGTTAGCTGCTACTGTGCTAGAAGTACACATTAATAGATAGAGAAGAGTAGCATTTTTCATTGAAAATGATATCCTTCAAGGTATTTCTCTTATAAAACTGATGATTATGAGTACATGAAACCAATTTGCCCTACACTGGAAGACAATGATCAAAACACTTGGTCTCTCAGAAGGTTAATGAAATAGCAGAAAAGGCCTGTGGTGTCAGCCAGAACAACTGTCAGCTTAACTAGGTGCTTGCATCTGAGTAGTGATAATGTTGAAGCGCAAATCCTTTTGGATGGTTTCCAACTCCTTATTAGCCAAACTGGGCTTAAGGAAGCTCTAAAGCCTGGTGGGAAGTGGCCATAAAATGCCAGGGTGTCTGGTGGGAGAAAGAGCACTGCTGCCGTATGGGATGTGTAAAAGGAGATCGTTTGCAGGATGGTATTAGTGGATAGAAGGACTTCTAAATGGATTGCAAAAAGAGATGGACAGATAAATCAATTTGTTTTTCCTCATCCCCTTCTAGTAGCTCAGATTGAGAAGAAAATTTTTATTTCTTAGCTAGATGACCATGTGAATTCATGCTTTCAGCTCAAGCTGCAAATTGTTTATTGATGGTCTCATAACACACAACCTCTGAAAAGCTTCTGAAATATTTGAGATATGAAAAAGGGACAATTATTGGCTGTAAAATATTGAAGAGAAGAACTGCAAAGTCTGAATGTCTATAAAGTATACTATAAGGTTATTAACTGTTAACTTTGTCAGTCTTTGGAAACTTCATTATATTTGAAAACTAAGTTTGGATTCCTTCATTTTGCTAGAGTTCTCAAGTGTGTAGCATGATTGCTGAGATGTTGTGCTCAGTGATAAATAAATTGTACACAGGCAAATAATTTCAAAAAAATTATGAAAATCCCTAAAACACTATATATCCAAAATTTATATTAGCTGTAGGAAATGAATGCATTCTAATACATTTGGTCTGATGTGGAATAAAAACTCTGAATTAGAAATATAGCTTAGAACTTACCTAGGTTTCAAATAACTACCAAACAATTTATATATTCTTTGTAATTCAAAACTCTAGAAGATTAAAATGCTTTTGCTCTCCTTTGTGTAGAAAAACTCGACAAGTAGGAAACCTAAATAAGATGGAGTTGACTTCTTTCTGTGAGTATACGCAGGAAATTTCAGTATATTCCCTAAGCTCTCAGGATCCATGTTCAGCAACATTTGCAGCATCTAAAAGTAGTTGGCATTTCCAGAAATCTGAGAGGATGCAAATAATTAAATTTTTGAAATGAAATAATAGCAAGGGAGTCATCAGTTAACATAGCCACAAGAGCCTTTCATCACAGGAATAAGCCAAACGTTTGGCAGTGAGTTAGGCTGTTAAACTCAACATTTGCCTAATTTATCATCTTGTTTGTGATGGCATTAATTTGATGGGGTCTGACATCTCATCCAGGTTTTTAGAATATTTATTATGATCTGTTTTTTATAAATTGAAAAATTCCACAAATTATACTACAAAATCTGTCTATTTGTGTCTGTTTTGTCTTGGCAACAAAGATGTTCAGCAGAGTTTGCTCAGCTGTTCCATTACCAAACCCATGTTTCTGAATCTCAGTATTTAATCCAATTGTCAAAAGTCAGTTCTAACTATAAATCACTGCTGTCAGGACTCCCTTTAATGTGCCTGTGGATATTGTTATTTACTCTTGTGTCTTGTCTTTGACTATGCCTCTTAGATCATTTGCTACACCTTGGTCAGGAAAACATCAGCTTATCTAGATATTTCCAGTAGAAAGAAGTTTGATATTGAGAATGAGAAGCTCTCAAGACCATTGAAGTTTGAGAGAATAAATTCAGAGTGATGGCTGTCAAAAATATTTACTATCTTCTCCTGTCCATGTCCCTATATGCAGTTTCCAGAGAAAATAATGCTCTCCTTGTCCAGTGTCATCCAAATCCCTTGCAGGTGCTAGCTATGCAGTCTGGGAAATGTAGTCTCCAGAATTTGTACCCCAGTGGTACAGGAAAGAAGGATGGAGATGGATTCTTGAATCAGTGAACATTAGCTAGCTTCATAAGTGTATTCATAATGGTTTTGTTTAATCATTCAAATGTATTTGTAAAGTAACTAAATAATTTCATGTTGATTAAACTTGCCAGCATCAGAAATGTGGCCTAGAAGATAGTAACTAGATATTCCAACAAAAAGGGTTTAATGGCAATATTTAGGTTTAAAACTGCTTTATACTATCTCCTTTATGGTTATTTTCAATATGGTTTGTCAAATTCTTTAAACAATAAACATTAAGGCACTCATATCTTTTTATTTTTAAATTTTTATTAGTATGTGTTTGCAAACATAATGATTACATTCACTGTGGGAAATTGATACAGGTACCTGTCACATTTCAGTTCTTGGTACTTCCCTTCCTCTGCCCCTGCCTCCATCTCTTTATCCCTTTCCGATTGTCAAAAATCTATCTCCTTTTTTCCTATTATCTATTAATCTAGTGTTCCCCCAAGCTTATTTCTCCCATATCTGTTCAAATTGCGGCACATTTCTCCACATATTTAAGGATGGCTATATTAAATCATTCAAACAACATTTGTTGAGATCTGTTGAAAAACCAAGTTGGGTTTCTGTGAAAACATGAGAAGTATTGAATGTCAGAAATTTAACAGTTAATATTTATGTAAATTACTTTTGCACATGAACAGAGGTTTCATGTATTTTGAAGTGGAGGGTGATGATAAAATTTGCTATTCCAAAGAAAATGGTAAGACAATCACATTGATTCTAATTGTCAACTTTACTTTCTCTCATTTTTAAAGCCTCATCTTTTTGTTTTAATTGTCTCAGTCCCATGGTAGAGGTTAGAAGGGATGCTCTCATTTCTATGTTATGAAAAAAATTAAATCAAGGTCTGAGAGAAGAAAGTCGGTATTACTGTCACTCATAAAATATCTTTATTGTAAAAATCAATTTTGAGTTGGCACCATCTGCCCTCTGAATCATTAATTAATACAGTTAATTAACTAATCATGATCTGTTAGTAGAAAATTTTAACATTTCAGGGAATTATTTTACTACATGTTACCTGATTTTCTTGGAATAACTGCCAATAAATATATTTTAAACATATTTTTGAAATGGAATAACATTGGCTAAGGGATCACAGTTGTGTGAACATTGAACTGATTATCTCTGAAGTGCTGCTTCATAGAAAAAATAATAGAGACTGAGTATTCTGGGAAATTGTTTCAATGTTCTCTATTCAGATAGAAAGATAAGAATTTGTTTGTTATATTGTGATGCTTTTTAAAGAATGGATTTTAAATTAAGTAGCAAGTGCCTTAGAATCTTAAACTTGAAAGTGAGCCTAAGGGGTTAGGGGAATCAGTCATCTGATGCTTAACTTCCTTCCACAACATTCCTAATGAGAAACAGTATGAGCCTAGTTTGAAAGCCTTGGGTTAGCCTATTCTATCTTTTAGTTTGCAAACCTGCTTTAGAAAGTGTAAATGTTCATAAACATATGTCATCTTTATCACTATAAACTGAACTCTATCTTTCTATTTTGATCTGTTTTGGTAAATATACTCTGTGAAGCCATAAAGAACAAACTTAATCCTCTTCCATATGCCAACCTTTCATATCGTTAAAGATAGTTATGGTTTCTATCTTTCTAAAAGATTGTGATAATTATCTGTTAAGATTCTTCCTGTATCCTAAGCATTTTCTATTTTATCTAAGTGTTTTTTTAATTATTACCTATAGATATCTCGGTTTTTAGCACCAACTAGTTGTTTACACATATTACTTTTGGTTATATCTACATCTAGCTGCAAGGGAAGCTGGGAAATGTTTATACTCAGGGCATCAGTGTACCCAGATGAAATTCCATTGCTTTTTATTATGGAATAAGTAGAGAACATATGTATAGATAACTACCTGTTCTATGTGAGTATTTCACCCATAGTTATAAAAGGTATTTTACTTCTAGTTATGTTTTTCCCTTAATCTCAATTTATTCAATATTCACTTAGAAATGTCATCTTTCTTTCAATCATTTACCTTCATGCTTTTATCAAATCTTTTATTTTAAGAATTTCTAGCTGGACATGGTGGCACATACCTATAATCCCAGCACTCAGAAGGCTGAGGCAGGAGGATTGCTGGGAGTTTGAGGCCAGCCTGGGCTATAAAGTGAGTTCAAGTCCAGCCTGCACTGCATAGTGAGACCCTGTCTCAAAAAGAAAAAATAATTTCTCTATACTAACCAAAATGATAATCTGTGCCTTGTATCTACAGAATTTAACATTTCAGAGGTTATGGATGACCCGAGAGATACAAACTCTTCTTATGTATTGTTAAGGGAAAACACTTGACTCATGACCTCCACAAGATTAATAAATTTATACTGAAAAGAAGGGAAAAGAAAAGAAGAAAATAGAAGCAAAAAATGGAAACAGAGCTTTTGTAAATAAGGAGGGGAAGAAAGTTGGAAGGGAGGGGAGAGGAATGGAGGAAAAAGAAGAATCAAGATATATTATGTACTGGTACAAATTCCCTATGATGAATGTGATCATTATGTATATCAAAAGTGTACCAACAAAATTAATTTAAAAAAAATTTCTGTATATTTGGTTGTATTTTTATGTTATTTTAAACCTTCTATTTATCCTTTTATTTCTATTTCCTTTTCTCTATTTCTTCCTTTCAGATTGCTTGAGTTTCTTTCTTCCCGTCATTCCATATTTTTCTCTCCTAGGTTGGAAATAAATTACATTTGTAGGTTTTAATGGCTATCCTGATAATCCTAAAGTGCTACTATCAGTGCCCTCCTGAAAAAAAATCACCAGAAGGTTACCTATAGTCTAAGTTGGGTTTCTAGTGGCAGTGAAAGAGGCAGCATATCCTGAAGAACCAAGGGATCTCTCAGTAAGAAGATGTTAGGGTTGAGTTTGTTGTTGGATCTGGGCTTGTCTTAGGTGATTTGTGGTAGGGGTGGTTCAAGAAATCAGTGCTTTGCTCTGGTTTAGAGACCATCAGAATACAGCCAATTCTATGTTTGGGAAACAATAATGTTCTATCCTGAAAGCAGGAGTAAAGGAGCTGGGCTAAAACTGAATTGCTAAAGAAGCAATAGCCGTTTATGTTAGCCATAATAGAGGCTGTTTGGTTATGATTATGGTTTGGACATAGGTCATGTATTTCCTGTCTTGAGACACGATTACAAAATGGTCCTGCCTTTGTCTTGACCCATCATTATCCCAGAGTGGCCTTGTCTGATGCTTGTATTCTGTTAGATTGTTCAGATTTAGTAGAAGAACATCATGTCCTTGCTATTACAACCAGGCCAATTCTGTTCTAATATCTGTCAGGGACTGCCTTTTTTTTTTTTTTTCTATCTCTACGGTAGTAATAATTATCAGAGTGCAAAATTTATTTACAATTTGCCTATTTCCTGGAAAACACAGGGACCTTAGAAAATGTCTCCTATCACTTCTTTCATTACTTAAATGTTATTATTATTTTTAGTTTTATCATGATTTCAAAAAAATCCTACCTAGTTATTTCTGCTGATATTATTGCTTTATACACTTACTGTTTATGTAGTATACCCACATGTTTACCTTTTTTAGTTATTATTTAGTCCTTTCTTACTTTTTAGGCCATTGTTTTAGGGCCATTTCACTTCCCCTTGAAGTGTTGGTTACGTAAATGGTAACCTCTGAGGATTAATGTCATTTGTCAATTATTGGAATGTTCTTATCCATTATCATTTCAAATACTGCCTCACCACAGTTTTGGTTACTTGAAGTTGTAACAGGTTCTGATTCATACCTATTTGGTGATTTTTTTTTCCTATTTGGTGATTTTTATAATCTCACTTTCTGTTATTATTCTTTTAGTCCTATGAATATATCAAGCAAATTTATATTCTATATCTGATAATACTAAAATCCCCCACCTCTATGAGCCTTATTTTTTACTTTGTTGTTTCTTTTAGCTTATGATTTTTCTGTTTTGATCATGTATTTAACAACTTTTTTATTGTAAGTTCATGTTTCTTTAACTTTGATACCTATATTTAAACTGCATTATTCCAATGAGAATTTGTATTTATTCTGTCAGGAACCCAGGGGCACTATTACACTAGGATTGTATGAACTCAATTTTCATTTTGGGCTTTTGGGCTCATACAAATAGTACAAATTGAGACCCCTCTACCAACGCACTTGGGTTCAGATAATTGTCAGGTATTTGGGGGTTTTGTTTTTCACTCCCTGTTCTATGCAATGTCATGACCAAGATAGACATGCATCCTTATATTTTACTAGTTACCTCCTGAGTTGTGCCCTTTCAACATCTGTACCCATATGTGGCATCTTTGTTCTGAATCCCCATCCTTCCTAGATCTCAGGCTTTGTTTACACATAGAGGCAGTAAACTTAGGCATTAAGTTACTACCCACAGAACTCGTTATGTTTGACTTAGATTTTTTTTTTTTCCCCCGTGGGTACCGGGAGTCGACTTCACGACCTCGCGCTTGCCAGCAAGCACGAGTGCCGCTGAGCGATATCACCGGCCCTTTATCTTCTTTATGTGGGTACCGGGGGTTGACCTCAGGACCTCACGCTTGCCGGCAAGCGCTTGTGCCACTGAGCGATGTCACCGGCCCTTTTTTTCCTTTATGTGGGCTCCGGGAGTCAAACTCAGGACCTCGCACTTCCAGGCAGGCGCTTGTGCCGCTGAGCCATCTCACAGGCCCTCACTTAGATTTTTTGTTTTGTGAGGTTGACATTTTTCTTTTATGCTTTTAATATAGATTTTAATATATTACTGAATTTTTACCTTATCATATTTCTGTACAATCTAGATCTCTTTTAATTTCATTAAAATGCAAACTTTGTGTATTTGAACCAATATCCCTTTGTTCGAGAGGCTTCTCTGGACTCTCTCATATAAAGTAGGATGCCCTCTCATTCTCTTACTTTTTACATGTCAATTTTTCTTTGTTTACTGTCTCCCTTTCCCAGGGTTGAATGTCAGATCTATTAGTTCAGAGACTCTGTCTTCGTTTACTGTTATAGTCATAGTACTCACCCCAATGGCAATTTCACAACAGGTGGTCCGAACTTCTAGAATCCCTTCTGCTATTTATGTGTGTCTGTTTCCCAACTACTCTGTGCTTTGCTTCTAACACCTACATATTGTCTGTGCCTCTCTTTAGAGAGCTACCCTTTGCCCTTTGGAACTGCTTTACTGATGCACACAAAGAGCTAGAACCACAAGAAAGTTTACATAGCCACTCTAAATGGGCTTTAGCCAAAGACTTACTGATTTAAAAATACTGAGGGTGCAAGTTTCACTTCAGGCCGAAGCTGGGAGCTTGCTTCCCCCACTCCCTCATGACTGTTTTCTAGGAGTCTGCAAGTAAAATTGCTTGACTAGGAATTCTTCTTTCATAGTCTGCCAACTTAAGGCTGCTCAATAAATATTTATTAAATGAATAAATAAATATTTCTCTGAAGTCAGACATTCTTGTCAGGCTGTTGTGCTACTTCATATTTTCTGTCATTTCAAAAATTGTTTTTTCTTGGATATTTTTCTTTGGATTTTTATTAAAGTCACAAAATAATCCACTTTAGGTAACATATTTTTCTGATTACCAAGTGCTATGCTTTAGTGTAGAATATTCTTGTGTCTGGGCTGTGGAGTTTTCTTGGCTGGTTTACCTGTCATTGAATGAGAAACAATCAACCTAGGCAATTAGTTGCCATTTCATAAGATTGACTATTGTTCATTACCCTCCATGTTTACTTGGTTGCCATTAAAGTACACCCTTTTGGTATATATGGGCAGGCATTGGTATGTTCAAAATTCCTACCTAAATTTCTCAATGCGAACAGTTTTTATTTAATGTTTATACTAAAAAGAAAAAAGACCTTCTGCTGCCTAGGTAGTATGATATGTGGTATGTGTGAGTAGAGGGCACTAATTTATTTCTTGATTATATGATAGAAAATACCCTTCATCACTTATGTCACATTAAATGCTTCGCTCTCCTTGAAAACAATTTCAATTCATTAGCACAATTTAGTGTTAAAATTATTGTAAATTCCTTGACCTGCCCTTGGTTTCTCTCTATTTCGGTCACCCGTCTTCAATGCTTGCAGAATTAACTTCTTTACATAAAATCCTATTACTTTCTGATTTTAAAGCCCTTGCTGGATCTAGATTTCTTTATAGGAGAAATTCTGTATTTCTTGTCCTATTTACAAGCTCTTTAGGAATTCCTTCTCAGCCCCTTTCTTCAGCCCCATTATCTCCATCCCTAACATTTATTCTAATTTCCACTTGGATTAAAATTGTATCTTCAATTATTCTTTGCTCTTTTGCCTCCATTAATTTATAAATATTGTTCCCTTTGCCTAAAAAATGATTCCACAGCTTTGTTATGTGGAATAATCCTGATCATAGTCCAAGTCATGTTTTAAATATCTCTTCAGGAACATTTAACCCAACCTGTATTTTCTACCCACATCACACAAAGTAAGCCCACTCCCTTCAGCTAACACCCAAAACACTCTCTGTCTGTACCACTGTGGATGCCATGCCTGTAGCTCAGATTCCATTCTAAGACTTAAGGGCTTATTTCCCTAGCTTTCGAGAACGCTGCCACTGGCAGCTCTCAGCTGTTTGTGAGAGTACCACTTGTCTGTGCCAAGGGCTACCTCACCCAAACTTATGCCCACTTCTCAGGAGCACACTGTATCCAATGACATGTTGATATATAGGCGTTATAAGCCCTGCCTCTTGTGCCTGTTTGGGATACTCTGAAGGGCCATCTCAGCTTTAGAGTTCTCTGTGGGATCAACTAAGGAAACTGTTAAGACTATATGGCAAACCAGACCTTTCCTATGCCAAATCCCTCTTTCTTCCTTCCCATAGAGGTGTTGGTCCACAGAGTACTCCCTTATATAATTCCAAGAAAATTAGTCTTCTCAGAGTCAGCATCCCATGAAAATTATCCAGTAACGCAAATTTTATTTTCCCTGCTTAAATGTGAAATCTTTTAGGATTTACCATGGTGGTCATTTTTATTTCCTAAATGTTTGACGTAGGCCCTGACACAGTAGTTCAGTAAATATTTCTCACATGAATGGGTGGATGGATATTCTTCCATTCTGACTAGTTGGATGTTGTGGATGGTGTCTAGATGTCCCCCTAAAGCCTCATGTGATCATAGGGTGTTTTTGGAGGTCGCTGACTCTAGAGTGTATGATTGATTTGTAATGCAATGCTAGGATTAAGGGTGGGTGATTGCTGGATCAGTCCACTGATTGGATTGGCACTGCCCTAATCCCAGTAGTCTGAATACAATATAAGGGACAGAAAGAGGCGTGTCTCCCTTTCTCACTTGTTGCTTTTGCTGTCTTCTGCCACTATGAACTGTTGCCTCTCTACCATGTGCCACCCTGTCTTGGGGCCAGCTGATTATGGACTGAAGCCTCTACAAACTGTGAGATAAATAAACCTTTCCTCCTTTAACTTTGGGTGTTGGGTATTTTGTTTCAGAAATGAAAGAAAAGTAACCATGACATTGGGAAAGAAAATAAATCTTATCCATTTTTCTCCATATGGGCTTATGCACTATTATTAACCTGTGAATTTTTCTCATTCTCAATATTAATTTATGGCAGTGTTTGGAATATATCACACTGATTCTTCATTTGCCTTAAATATAATTAATAACATTGAATTTACTCACCAAAGATCAAAATAAATGATCTACATGGGACTAAATTTTCAAAATTTATATGAGCAAATAAGTCATCTTTTTTCCAGAATAAAATATGCGATGGATTGTGATTTCTTTCTGAAGTTAGACTTATTAATTTTTTAAAACATGAAAGCTATCTTTATAAAATAATTATACAGATTACTCAATTACTTAGACTTATTCTTTCTGTAAATTATTAATTCCCCATTACAGCTTTCTCAAGGGCAATACACAGGCTTATTCTACAGTTGAATGGACTTTTATATTTACATACACTCTCTATATGAGACTATATATATTCCCAGTACTGATAGATATTACCCTTATCATACAAAATCATTGAGGCATTGGATGTCCAAGCAAGTTGCTTAAGATCACAAAAGTGGAAGAACTGGTACTCAATCCTGGGTCGAAATTATACTTAATATTTAATTTCCTTAGAGGAAAATATTAAATGAGTAGTTTTTTTCTTTTAATCCCACTCCTGTTCCCCATCACCAGTCTTGCTATTAACTTTAATGGTTTGCTTAAAGCATGACCTTAGCTAGGGATATTAACATTTAAAAATTGAGTAGTTTAAAAAAGACCATCCTTCAGTTTGAGCTCTTCTCCCCATCATATTCTGTGCCGCATAGCTCTACTGTATCAATAAAGTGCCAAGGATAATGCTTAGGCTATATCTTCTCCCTTCACTCCTCTACCACCTTCCTACTCTTCCCACATGAAACGGTGAATAAAGGAGTCTTACTATAACACTAGTTTTTCAAAACCCTGTTTAGATTGTTTTTCCCTCATAATTAAATTAAAAAACGCTAATGCTATGCTGGATGTGACTGATTAGAATTTCCTATTCATTCCTGCCTTTTTCTTTGCACTATCCTATTCTGCTAAAGCTAGAAAAGAAAAATCATATTGCCCAGACTCTTGCAGCAAGTATTCTAAATATGAATTGGGTCCTTTCAGTAAGATTCATTCATAAAAGATTTAGAAGGCTGACTCCAGGCAGAGACCAAATTACAGAGGCTGTTTTTGCTGGCCTGTAAAATTCAACAAGTCAAGAATGTCTAGAAAAAGCTTTGACATAAAAATCAAGGTCGTGGGCCGGTGAGATGGCTCAGTGGCGTAAGCGCCTGCCTGGCAAGCGCGAGGGCCCGAGTTCGACTCCCGGAACCCACATACGAAAAAAGGGCCGGTGATATCGCTCAGCGGCACGGGCGCCTGCTGGCGCGCAAGGTCCTGAGGTCGACCCCCGGTACCCACAAAAAAATAATAAAATAATAAATAGCATAGAGATTTTCATGTTCAAAATATTTTATGGTTGCTTCATGCACAATAGTATATCTAGGATAACACAGAAGAGCAGTTGGAACTTGCACGTTGGAAACAGGAAGTCTCAGGCTGGGAATTCCTTTTTTTTTTTTGATGCTCTCCCCCCCCCCCGCCCCCCACTCCGACAGCAACACCTGCAACTGCTGGGCTGTCCACCCCGGGGGCACACTCGCCCTGCTGGGCTTGCCCTCCCTAGGTCCTTTTACCCATCTCTCCTCCACTTTCCCTGCTCACCCTTGCTCTTCCCCACCCTGCTTTCTCTTTCAGAAGGCTCCCCAGGACGCCTAAGTCCCGCAGCTTCCAGCCAACACCCTGGCCCCGCCCTGCTCCCTAATGCCATCCTCCCGAGGGACACTTCCTCAGGAGGGAAAGGGGCTAGAAATTCCCCCGCCACACTCCATTGATGCCCTTCCCCCAGCATTTTAATTTCTGCTTGCTGAGACACCGCTGCTCTGCAGCGCTTTGCTGATTCACGATGATCGCGGAGGGAAAAGCCTCATTGACTTGTGCCCCTGCAAGCGGCGAGGCGAGCAAGAGTGGCTGCTAGGGCAAACGCTTTGGGAAACCACCCACCATTGAGCAGTGGAGGTGCTAAATGGCAGAGTGGATGCCCTGCGTGGCTTTCAGCCCGGGCAGAGGAAAAGATGAGGGGGGGTGGCAGTGGGAAATACTGCCAGCTCAGCTCCGTGAGCCAGCCGCATCTAGTGGGTGGGCACTTCTCAGGAGGCCTAAAATCGGTCTCCTCGCAGCGAAAGGGACAGGGATGTCTCATGTGCCCTGATGCCCGTGCAGGGACAAAAGTAAGAGAAGGGAAAGGGAAACCAGCCCACAGGTCTCTTTGGGAACCTTTAATATTTTGGCGAAGGGCTTTCCATTCCTGAGTCTTTGTTTGTACAGTACTTCCAAGTGATTCGGTCCCAACCTTGGTTTTCTTCTTCAGAATCTCCGGCCTTTTAATGTCAGCCCTTATGCAGGCTGAAGAGCACGCATGCCCTCTCTCAGTATCCCGGGCTGAATCTTAGAGCCTGAGACACTCAGCATTGCTCAGCTGGCCGGGGTGGGTGTGCTGTTCTCCCACGCAGAAAGGGCCTTTCCTTTGAAAACAAGACATGGCTAGTCCTCCCAACTCTATTTCTAAATGTCCTCCTGTGGGGGAACTTCCACCCTGCTTGTTTTAATTCTGAGGCAGAACTGCCTGAGAGTGGATCTTTAACCACCTTTTATTGTGAACAATGCAGTTAATGTTGGAGAGAGAGAGAAAGGGGGGGGCAGAGCCTGCCACAGCCTCCCTATTTTTCTTTTGACTTTGACATTCAGGGGAGCATTGACTTGGATTTGCTTTTGGGACCATGACGGTGGGAACAGATTCCACCAATCCATTCATGAATTACCCTTTTGGATTAAAATTAATGCATACTAATATTGGTCCTTTAGAAAATAGCAAGAAAAAGAAGGAAACAAAAGCACCCTTTTCTCTGTACTCCCACCATTTTAAAAAGTATTTTCTGTTAATAATTACTTGTACACATAGATAATATAATAAGGAGATTAAGGCTTTTGCTTCTAGAGCCACTGAGTTGAGTCTTTGCTCCACTAATTATTAGCCACCATATACTGTATTTGGGGAGTAACTTCACTTGTTTATGCCACAGTTTTCTTTTCTGGAAAATGGGAATAATAATAGTACCCACCCCACAGAGTTGCTGTGATGATTTAAATGGATTATAAGATGTAAAACACTTAAAATAGCACCTAGAATATAAAAAATACCTAATAAATTACAGTCACTGTAATTCTAGTCTTCTCTCTATATGTGCGCAAAAAGAAAATCAGTCCCTGACATTAAAGAGCTGGCTTGGTATTATCAGCTGGGCCTCAGTGTCGCTAGGAGCCGTTCTGGCACACACAACTAAGCTTTGGTGTTCTCCGGTTAAACATAAAGCATTGCCTAAAACACTGATGTCAGATAAGGGTGTTCTGTAACTGTGAGGGATTAAGACGAAATGAAGACCACTCTATAATAGTGTCTGAACACAGACCAAACATGAACCTTGTCCAAACCACAAAAACGACTGAACAGGTTTTTATCCTGGTTAATATAGGTGACTATTGTGGCCTTTTAAAACACAAACTACAGCACTAGTCTCCCTCTCTCTTTCTCTAAAGATTTATTAAGCCATTCGACCATAAAACTATCCCTGCTTGCTGATGACATCCAATCTGGAGAAAAGCCCACTTACTTAAACCTTCCCCCAAATCACTTAATACAAACCCATATGATTTTTAACATTCTGTTATTAACATGTGCCTTAGTTCTCCATGGTGTATGTTCTCCCTTACTGCAATGAAAAATGAGCCCAACTTGGTCAACTACTGGTATGGTCCTGGTGGTCTTTGGTATTGACAACATATATACAGTGTTTATGTATTGGGGATCATAATAAACATTGTTTAGTAACCATTTTTTCCCATTAAGATCATGGGCATTTTCTCATGTCAATTTATATCGCTATAAAAGATTTTAATGACTATAGAATTCCATCATGTGGCTGAACATTTATTTAACTTATATTGTTGGACATTTAATTTTTAAAAACATATTCTATTGTAAATAACACTGAGCTGAACATCCCGTAAATAAATCTCTGACTGCATCTCTCTTTTTTAGGGTCAAACACCCACTACTACATTTTAAGTAGAGTGCCCCTAACATATGCCTCTCTAATTATTGTCAAATTGGAAGAGACAAAGTCATTCCTTCACAGGGATTAAATTCTTTGATAAAGTACTGAATTAGTACCACTTTACAGGGATTTCTATCATTTGCTACATTTGAAATTGGTCTCCTGGCTCAGTCTTGCTCAGAGGTCCAAGAAAGATTGATTATGGTGTGGGAGTGTGGATTTAAAGCAAAAGGTTATTAGGTTTGATAAGGTTAGAAACAAGGGTCTACTCTTGCCTAGCAAATGTGTCAGGTGTTAACTTTCAAAAACGCCACCATTTTCTGCCTGAGAAACAACAGATTATTTTCATGCATATATCTTAAATCTAAACAGTTCTATGTCAACCATGAAATCACTTTGCAAAATGGGATTATGCAAAGGATTTTGAGAGGCTGCAATTGAGGCTGGCACTTAGTATGGTCTTCTTGTAATTATTTTATACCATCCCAATCTCAATACTGATATATTGCTAAGTGGAAGGTGTTTTTACCATCTTTAAAGATCTAGGTGAGATTTCTTAGAGAATGGAAACATGCATGTAAGGTCAAACAAGGGTTAGCCATTCAAAATGGGGAAATCCCCTAGCAAATATCATATTTGCCTCCAATGGGTCTCATCCTCATTTTAACCAAGAAGCTGTTTTATGCACAGCAATACTATACTTCTTAAAATGGGACGCCAAGGAATACTTCTAAAGGTAGTTTAAACTTGCAGTTAAAGGGAGAAAGCTGGTGTGGCAAGCCCTCACAGTCTAAGATGAAGAGACATGATGCTGTGTATAGAGGAACCCTGCACCAAAGGGTACTGCTTGTATATCCCAGTCTTTCAGATTGTCCTGCCAATTTAGCAGGTTCTCAGTGTCATCATGAGTCTTTTAGAAAAATGATCCGGGAAGAATAAGGAAAAGATCATGTACAATTATTTTCCTGAATAAATACAGTATTCAGGGTTAACAGAGAGTTATTTCCCACAATGGTTTTGGGGAAAACAGTTTGGCATAGGCTGTCTTTGGGTGTCTGTGCTCACAGTGTCACTGGTGGGTGAGGCAGCCTGGTGCAAACCTGCCTTACTTTTTTCTTCAAATGGAAAGTATAGCCTTATCTTCTCTCCATCTTTCAAAATCCTTCTATCTTTCAAAGTTTTCTTAAAATTGCAAATCATATATAATAGGTCTACTTGGACTTCCACAACCAAGATTAATTAATTTAACTCCATTGAGTAATTGTATTTGAATTATTTCATTGAGCAAATTCCTGCTGTGGCTGATGATTAGGAAAAATTAAATAAGCGATTCCTTTTGCTAAGGAATTTGTTGTCTAATAGCGTTGAGTAAATACATAGAGAATTAAAATATAAACCTGTGTAATGTAAATGACAGAGAAGAGGTCCCATCCCACCAATTTGTGGGCTCATAAAAGGGATAAATGGGGGCTAGAGGTATAGCTCAGTGGTAGAGCACTTGCTAGCATGCTTGAGGCTCTGGGTTTCATTCCCAGTACCCCACCCCCACACATGCACAGGCATAGACAATATCTATTTGGTTTCTAGTCTTAGAATACCTTTATCCTAGAGTTATCATCTTGCTTGCTGTTTTGTTTCCTTGTGATCTAATGTTTCATATCTGTGTATAATATGTTTTCTGTTCTCGTAACAAAATTTTAACCTTCTAATGACCATGAACCTTATCTTGAACTTTTTATTCTACCTTCAGATCCTCAATGCCATGATTTGGTGCTGAGTAGGCTTGAGTAAATATGTGTTAGTTGCTTATTAGAGTAAAATACATAAGTTGCCCAAGCAAGATGGGGATGTTGCCTCCTCGGACAAATGGTTTTTAAAATCTTTTTATTGGAATCAATGTTAGGTAATAAAAACAAATAAAGGAAGAAGTTAATAATTCTGATTCCACATATTCAAAATATGTGCTAATGCACATGAGAAATTTGGGTTATGAATAAGATGGGTGTGGGGACATGCTGATTTAAGAGGAACCCTTTGAATATGATTGTATGAGCACATTTTAGCATGCAAATGAATGTTGCTAATTATAAATGTGTATCTTTTCACTAAACTGTGTGGATTGGGACACTGGTTTAGACACATTTTACAAAGAATAGTATGAGGCACTGGAGACATCGAAAGCAGTAAAGTGTAAAGCATTTAAAAGCTAATCTATAACTTGAGTGGTTGGGGGATTGTATTTCAGCACACATAGCAGCCTTTTGAATCACTGGGCTAGTGGAGGTCCCCTTCCTCTTTTTTCTTTGGAATGGGCCTAAAATTTTGAGCTTGGTCAAAGAGGATAATCTCTCCTGATTCTGGTGATACCTGAGTAATGTTACTTTTTTGTACTAAACAAAGTGCAATTCAGGCTTTTCATTTAGTCAAACTAGCTTTTCCTTTATTGCATCTAAATGAGGAGAATTAAGCTATATTATTCATTTTCAGCACCAGGGACAGATCTGATTAAACCTAACTACCCCTACCCTTTGCAACTTTCCTAACTTCCAAGTTAATTTTAGAGAAATTTCACAGTTAAAAAGGTTCTTTAAACTAATATAATCCAGTAGTTCAACATATTTTTCTGAGACAGGCCAATTAAAATGTAAATAAATTTAAATTGGTGAACCACTAATCCAATACGACCATATTTCAAATTATGACCTATACTTTATACCCTTGTGATGTGTTTAGGGAGGGAAACATTTAAAGGAAAATGTAAAAATGACTAAAATATAATCTCTTACATTTTAGGAATAATTGTGCTGAAAATTTATAGGAATGATAGAAAACAGAAAAAAGACCATTTTATTGCATTTTATGTGTAAGTTTAGCCCTAGGCATTTTAAAGTATCTTAGCCTATGTAATTTGCAAAATCACTCCGTAAGCTATTAGTTATTATCAAACCCATTTTAAAGTGAGGAAATTGAGGATTAAAGGGATTATCTTATCCAGGGTTCCACTGTAATAGAAGTATAAATAGAACCCAGGACTATTCTATATAAAAATACGTATTTGTATGCTCAATACTTCTACTTTTTAGCAGAAAATTACTTGACTCTTTTTCTAAGATGCCTTGACTGGTTATCATAATGTGTAAAAAGGATCATTATCAGATAATATAATGGGCTATGACTATTATAAGCAATTTATTGGTATTTATGTATTTGCTAATAGTAAATACATAAATACATAAATACATAAATACATAAATACATAAATACCTCTTTACTATACATAAAGAGGCAATATTGTGGCCTACCAATTAATCAGTTTTTCAATATTTGGATTCATTTCTGATGTTGGTATTTTTTTGAGGAGTTCTGTGGAACAACAAAAATATTGTTATGGAACCCAAAATGTTTGCTGATCTAATCCAACCCACTCTTTTTGCAGATGGCAAAACTTCTGCAGTCCTTGTCTGGATTTTACCAAGAAAATCCCTCAAAATGTTAAAATGGAAAACTGTCAAGTGGTTCTAAAATACATAACAGAAAAAGCAACCAAATAGACTCTGACCTTATGCATGTTGAAATGCTTCCATTTTTCAGTGGTTTACCGGTCATCATTATATTGCTAAGGGAGAGCTGCTTTAATTCTCTTCCTTTACTGTGTAAAGTGAACGGAGACCATTCTAATCACCAGGTCCATTGTCTTATGTTTGAAATAGGGGACATAAAAAATCAGGGGGTTTCCTGATACAAGTCTTAGCTTCAGGGTAGTCTTTCTTTGATGTTTACATAATTTAATCCTTTAAAAAGTTGTACTCTAGAGCATAACCTAAGAACAAAGCACTTTATCCCTTCTGTTACTAGAGCTGTGTATTTCTTGCTTTGACTTTTAAAAATGACAAAGCTACAAGGCATTCTGTTCCCCATGGCTGATCACTTCCTCCTAGTGAATGGCATTATGTTTGTGAATTAATTAATAGTAAAATGTGATTTACATATTCACAAATACGAGAATTCTAGATAAGTTAAATTGGGAAGCAGCTCCTAGGAGAGGCTAAGTGCGGGAAGCCAACAAGTCAAAGATCCCTTTTACAGATAAAGCACAGGACTTGGCATTTCCAAGGGCTGCTTTGCTTCCACCTTCAGGCATCTTTTGAATATTGTAAGGAGGATTATTCCAGAGTTGGATAACTCTGTTCTGCCAAGATTTAAAAGGTTTAGCCTCAGGTGAATGCCATTACCTCCTGGAGGGTGCCAAGCAACAGGAACTAAAGTAGTTTGGATACTGCCCTAGCCATTAGCAGATATGGTCCTCCATTCTGCTGTTTCCTCACTGCATTTAAGATTTCTGTCCTTAAAATGAATATTATAAAGAAGATGATTATATCTCCCTGATGAGGATTTCATGTGTAAAATGATGATGGATACAAAGAGCATTGAAACAACCACATATATTACTGGGCCTGCTAGGTCCAAGGAACTTTGCTAAATGTGGAGCATGAAGAGATGTAAAGACCATTCTTTCAAGATGTCCACTGTTCAATGGAGTAAGCCCAAAGGTAAAATAAAAACCTTGTGCAGTAAGGAAAGGACTTTGGTGTGTTATGGAATCAGTGAAAAGGGTTTCTTCTGACCTCACCTGGAAAGCAGAGGTGAGGTTTGGAAAAGCTTTGAAGAGGACATGCACACACGCTTTGTGGTGCTCCATTCTTATCCTCTTGGCCTCTCCTGGAAGCTCGCTCCAGTTAGCTCCCATATAGGCTGATGGCTTCCTTTCTAATTGATGTATTTTCTAGCCATAGGACATCCCGCAAATGCCCAAGTACTAATGCCCTGAGGAGTGACTCTGAATTAATGAGGGATAGGAAAATAGATAAACACCCAGACATTTTTGCTTCCCTGTGGGACAACTCAGAGATGCATTTCCCACAGACTTTCAAAGAATTCCCAGCATGGTGGAGCCCTACTTGCCTGTAGCACTAACATCCTCCCACTCACTAATACACCCTTTATTGGCGTTCTGTCTTCGTTTCCTCTCTCTGCTTTCTGGGAATCACTTTTGTTTTATTTTTCCTTTGTTTTGTTTGCGACAGGGTCTCATTATGTAGTTCAGGCTGGACTTGAACTCACTATGTAGCTCAAGCTGGCCTCAAACTCGCAGTGATCCTCCTGCCTCAGCCTCCCAAGTGCTGGGATTACAGGCATGTGCCACCATGCCTGACCTTGCTTTCCGGGAATCTTGTCCCCCCCAAAAAAAAACCACTTGCATCCACATCTTTGTTTTGGGGTCTGTCTTTGGGGGGACACAACCAAAAACAGGAGTGACATCTTAATGGAGTCTCAAAGTTACCAGTTAGTCAAGCCTAAAGAACTTAATAGTAACTACATTTACCTCAGTAAAACTGTTTAAAAATTAGCTAACCTACTATTGAAGGAAAGAGTATTCCAGGGAGAATAACATCTCAAATTATAAGGATGAGATAGAGAGCTTAGCTTGTCTTGAGATCTACAAATACTTCTGGATGGGTAGGTAGTAGTTTGGAAAAGCAGTAGTTTGCAATTGGTTAAAAAAAGAACTTACAAGCTTAGTATTTGTTCTGAAGGTAATGGAGAGCCTTTTCAGGGTGTTAAATGGGAATTTATGGCCAGGTTTGGGTTTACGGTCTAGATGTCTGGTGGCCACATAGAAGGTGGACGAGGGAGGACAACACTAAAGGCAAATAGACCATTTTAGAGGTCATCATGATAATTATGACAAGAAGGATTAGGGCTTATAGCAAAGTAAAGACCAGGGGATGGACAGAAAGGGAAAAGCTGATATGTTTATAGGGGCATAGAATTGGCAGGACTCAGATGATTGCAAAATGGAGCTAAAATATTGCATTGTAGTTTCAGAAGACACAGTATCATGCCTAGCCAGATCCACCCCCAGAAGTGTTAGTTTATTCCTAGCAAATTCCACTGGGGAATAGAGATTCTTGTCAGGGTGAGGGAGGAAGAAAAGTGGACTGACTGTGTTAAACTATAAATGACAACACATGGGGTCTAAATGGAAAGTATTGGGCATGACAGTTGGACAGGGAAGTCACTGGCCTGTAGGAGCCCACAAGGTGGAGGCTACAGTCCTTTAGGTCACATCCATTATGTGGAGATTCATGTGTATTAATAAATGACATTACTTCCAAGGGAATTTAATTTGATTTGAGGGCCAATTGTTTAGACGAAACAACTTTTCTTAGAGAAGGAAAGAGCATAAACATGGAGAAAGAAGAGAAGAAGGAGGGGGCAGGGAGGGAGAGAAAACATACAGTTTTCATGAGTGAAAGTCTCCAGAAAACCTCCTCTCTTTGGTTCATCTCAATACTCTTCATCTTTACAACACACGACTGGGGATTTTCCTTCTGATGATTTGCTAGAACCCATTCCTGAAGGTGATCAAAGCCCATATCCACGGTACATATAAGGTCCCCATTCTCTGAAAGCAGCTTTATCCTTCTGTTCAGAAACACACAGAGACACATATATGCACACACTCTTGTGCCTGCTTAATTTACACAGTTAGAAATCACAATGAAATAAGAAAGTAAGACCAATTATTTTATTATTAGACACTTCCTTTCATTGACAACTGTATGGGGGCACTGTAAATATGAGACCATTTTAGTGAAGTATTTTTATTCCTATCATGAATAGTGCTGCTGTAAACATTCCTGTATCGGTTTTTGGGCAGACACAAGTTTTCGTTCCTCCTGGGTATATACCTAGGAGAGGAACTGCTGGGTCATATGATATCTCCATGCTTAACATTTTGAAGAACTAACAAACTGTTTTCTAAAGTGCCTGACTTATTTTTCATTCTCTTCAGCAATGCTTTTTTGTTTGTTTTTAACAAATGTTGTTTGTTTTTAAATCATTATATATGCTAATTCTTTTCTGTACTTATTACTAGATGTTAGTTCCATAAAATCTTGGCAGCTTCACTCTTGATTTCTCTATCTTTTAAATTATCCTTTGTGATGAAAAACTTTTAAAAATATCTTAAAATGTAACTTGAAAATCCTATGGTATCATAAGAATTGGTGAGGTAGTCTAGAAGACATACTGGACTGCACCAATTGATTACTCAGATACATGTGGAAGGATCTTTGTTTGCAGATCCTGAATTTCAGACTGCAATGTCCATATCTTGCAGCAGTATCCCAAGTTTTCCAAAGAGCCTTCAATTCAGAGGGATGATTTTAGGCCATGGGACAGCAAAGATGGAAGATGGTGACCATGTTATCGCAGTACGTGACCACAGAAGTGTAGAGGATGAATGTTGATTCAGAAACAAGACTTAGTTCAATCACCAAGAGGCCCAAAGGGGCTATCTCAACTGAGAGCACCCAGCATCAGAAAGACTCCCAGGAGAAGCCCCAAAGCTGAGAACTCTCCAACTTTTATTTAGAATATCAGTGTAAGTGAAAAAAGCAGAAGAAAAGCAGTTTGGGCAAGGAACTGTTTCCAGGCTAGTCAGTTTTTCTTGGGGAAAGGGAAAGGACAACAGCCAGACACAACATGTTTCATTAATCTAAATTTCTTGTTTTATTTACCCATTCATTTGTCATTGAGGCTGTGTGCTTTTGCCCTGAAGTTTAAACATTCACTCCTCAGCCAAGGCCCCCCCACACACACATGATAGTCACTCATCTTATACCCATAAGGGGAAAGAAAAGAGAGAGAGGCCAACCAGAAGTAAAAGACCCAGAGAAAATTGTGAGAAGGTCACAAAGATTTAACATGACACCTGTTACTTTCAGTTTGGATGGTAGCCAGAGAACCAGTGCCTGAGTAACAATGGTAGGTCTGGTTTGGAGCCACTTGGAAGCTTGCTCACTGCTATAATTTGGATGTTGAATGTCCTCCAAATGTCCACATGCTAAATGTCCAGTGTGACACTATTGGGAAATATTGGATGGAACCGAGGATGTCAGGTCTACTGTGAGGCCCTTAGGGCATTGAGAAAATGCCTTTGAAATGGATTGTAGGACCCTTCCTACTTCCTCACTCTCTTTTGCTTCCTGGCCTTGAGAAGAGCAGTGTGCTGTGCCACACACTCCCTGCCGTTGTCATTCAGCACACCCACTAGAGGCCCAAAGCAGTGGGTCCACTCAGTCTTGGGCTGGAACCTGTAAAACTGTGAGCTTTGTAGTTACTGTCTCAAGTATTTCATTATAGCAACCGAAAGCTGACTAATATGCCCAATTCATGTCTTCCCCTTCTCCAGTTCAAACTATTCTCCCCAACTTCGGCCTTCCAGTTCCACTCTACATCTATCCAGCCAGTCTCCATTACTGTGGCTGGTAGGGTAGTGATGAAAATTAAAGAATGGGAAAAAGAGGAAAGTGAAAACATACATGTTCATTACCTTTTCCCCCTACTTTTTGGCCTCCCTATTTCTTATCAGGTTCGTAGGCCTATTGTTTAGTTTGCCTCATTTGGAATAATAACACTGTGATCTCTTTAAAGCAGTTAGTATCACCTAAGCTACAGTAATGAATTTCCCTACAGAACAATAAAGATGAAATAAGGTGGTAACAAAATCCCACAGGAAGGTCTATTAACTAATATTATTAAGTGATACTTTCTAAATGAAACATTTCCTCCACTGTAATATTTCATTACTAATAGTCCTTAGGAATTTAAAGAAAAGAAAGACCTTTTTATTTCTCTGGCTTGGTCTCTTGGTATTCATAAAGAAATCTGGGCTATACTTTATGATACCGCAAACCAGTGGTCAGTCCAGTCAATCTGATAACAGAACAAAAATCAACCACATTATTTAACATTATGTAGAATGAAAGAGCCAATTATTTCAAATATTCATGTGCAAATCATTTATTTTGACATCATATGGGCATAGTCAAATCAATATTTAAATAGTATTTAAAAAGTCATTAATTGGAACCGTATTTGTTGGTTGTCTCATACATACGGGAATATTTCTCATTTAACAGATGGCTTTGCATCAATCCCATCTCAAAAATTAGTAAACACAGACTTTTCTAACCATGGAACAGAAGTAAATACATAAGAAAGGGCCAGAGGCGGAAGACAACTTATAGAAGCTATGAAAACTAAGTCAGTGGTGGTTTTTTTTTTAGTATTTTTTTTAGTAGTATATGTTTGCAATACATAATAATTACATTTATCTCGGGGGAATTGGTACATATACATAGCGTATCTTAATTATCTTTAGACAGCGGTAATTTGTTAGTGGCGGTAAGATTGTCTTCAGAAATTCAAACTTAGAAATTCAAACATCAGAGATTTTGGTTATTACCCTGGTGTATGAACAGCCTAGGGCTGCCGTAACAAAATGCCGAAAACCAGGGGCTAAAATGACAGAAAATCACTGTGTCACAGTTCTGGAGGCAGGAAGTCTGAGATCGAGGTGTGGGCAGGTTTGGGCTGTGAGGGAGAATCTGTTTCATGCCTCCTTGCCTAGATTCTGGTGATTTGCTGCCAATCTTTGGCTCTCTTTGCCTTTATAGATACATTAGCCTTGATATTTACATAGAATTCTCTCTGTGTGTGTATCTGTGTCCAAATTCTCCCTTTCATTAAGGACACCAGTCATACCAGATTAGGGCCCACCTTACTCCAATTTGACCTCATCTTAACCAATTACATCTGCAAAGATGCTATTTCCAAATGAGGTCACATTATAGAATATAGGGGGTTAGGACTTCAACATATGAATTTTGGGACACACAATTAAACTGATGAAGTCTGGTAAGAGATCAATTCTACTTCCATAAAGGCCCAGCAGTTCCTGTGAGCTAGGGCAAAAGTCACTTTTGATTTGATGTTTAGGAGCGAAGATAAGGACAAAATAGAAAGACTTGTCCAATTTTTCATAAATCTGCTGTCAACTGGCATCTAGAAACATATAATTCTACTTTTTTTTTACTTAATACCCTTCTGGTAACTTCTTTCTGCATTTCAGAAGGCTGAGACTGAAGGTTGCTTTACAGTTTGAGGTACAAGAGAAACTTGACCTCACAGTTTCCTGAGAGTGCTTTAGGTCTCCTCTAGGTTTGAAGATGACGGTGTGAATATAGTCCTACTTTGGGTGTTTCATGTTGTCCAGTCCAGTTTGAAGTTTTGTGGTAGAAGACCTATAGGTGTTTTCCATTTTTCTCTTTTTAAAAAAAATTAATATAAATGACTCTGTCCCATAGGAGGCATTTCCACCCCCCAAGAATTTTCAAATGCTCTCTCAGTCTTCCCTTCTGTTTTATTTAACAATATGCCCCAGTTCCCAGCTTACCTGCTGCATCCCTCTCCCCAGCTCATGTTATGGCCATCTCCACCTCATCTTCACACTTGTATAACTTTCTTTTTAGATTTGGGAGAGAATCACTTGGCTATTATTTTCCACCCAGAAGAAAGGGGGCTGAGATCATTCTTTTATATATCCTTGACACTTAGGTTGAGACCAGCATATGTGAGTTGTCAGTCCTTGCTGTAAATGGTTGATTTGCAAGGCTATCTCTCTCTCTAGAACATCTCTACTAGCAGTGTCATCTTGAGCTATAGACCTTTTGTGAGTAATGTCACAGGATATTTGTATCAGTGCTCAACAGGCTTTAGAAGACTTTGCTTTTACTTGTGACAAGACTTTGTCATCTTGCTCTGCTTAATTTGACAGTTTCATCAAAGTGGCTCCTTTTAATTATTGATTTTTGTTGAAAGTTTTTAGTAGGAAACTGATAGAGATTGCCCAGTGTGGTGGCTCATGTCTGTAATCCTAGTACGTGGAAGGCTGAGGTAGGAGGATCACTGTGAGATCAAGGGCAGCCTGGGCTACATAATGAGTTCAAGGCCAGCCTGCACTACATAATGAGACCCTGAGTCAAACACACACACACACACACACACACACACACACACACACACACACGAGACTATGCCTACATAGCGTAAGAACGAGTAGAGGACTGAGTCAAACTACAGGGCAATTTGCTGGAGAAAAACTGTAAGGCTGAGCTTTCATTTGGTACCCCTTGGCTATTTATACATGCATGCTTCTTGATTGGATTTTATATATGTGCATATATAAAATCGTGTTCCTTACTGGTATAGTGGAAATTACTGAATTTAATCATAATTTTCTCTCTATACAAATCACTGACCAAAATTTATTGTAAGTCCACTGTGTGTATCACTTGGGTGATGCAAAAGATTGGAATCCTGTTCTCAAGGAGCTTGATATCTTGATGGGGAGATAAGAATCTTCATTCGTTCAACAAATAGTTATAAAGCAACTAATATATGCCAGGCCAAAATTGAAAACCGATCTATGTGGTAAGTAAACCATCATCCCTACCTCAAGAAGGTAATTTGGAAGACATAGAGAAGTTGACAGCACGTGTCAAAAGTATGGGGAGGACCTCACCTGAGGGAAGAATAGGGCATTGTAAGAGCTGGCATTATGGGCAATGAACTCAGACTGAGAGAGTCAGGCAGGCCTCCTCGAGACAGAAGATGGCTAAAAGAATGCACCGCTGTTCTATATGTGTTTAGCCCTAAAAGAGTGGTGCAGGCATAAGTGGTATTCAAAGATGGTAGAAGCCACTTCATGCTGGGCAACGAGGGGAGATTTCATAGAGCAGTGGTGTTTGAGATAAACCATGAAAGTTGATGTCAAACACCGTACAGACGTGGCCACTCTGCACCTCTGCATTGTGGAAATTTCTATAGGGAGTAGGGGTGATGAGACAAGCCTGAGATCCAATATGGTCAGAACTAGAAAATGTAATCTGCCAGAGAGAATGTTTGCTATTCAGTTTGAGCCAGCTGTAATTGCCATCCAGTACCACACATATGTGTGGGATAAGAGGTTGCTAGGGGAGGGGTGGGCTGTACAGATGAGTGCAGTAACAGTGCAGTTATTTCGAGTTGACAGACAGATACTAGGAAGAAGGGGCTATTCTGGTGTATGAATTAAGAATGTTTTTGTCTAAGTAACAAACACCAACTAATAGTGGATTTGACAAAAAACGATTTACTTTTCCTGCATAACCCAAGTCTAGAGGTAGCTTCTGGGACATCGGTTAATGGTTCAGCAGTGTTAGGGCTGGCATTTTGTCATTCTTTTGACTTGCCCATTATGTTTGTTGCTTTATGGTCAAAATACAACCATCACTACTCTAGGCATCAGGTTGACATTGAAAACATGAAGAAGGGGGCAAGTTACATCTATTCCTTAATAAAGAAAGTACTTTCTCCAGAATCGCACAAGCACCTTCCCTTCCCTTCCCTTCCCTTCCCTTCCCTTCCCTTCCCTTCCCTTCCCTTCCCTTCCCTTCCCTTTCCTTTCCCTTTCCCTTCCCTTCTCTTCCTTTTCCCTTTCCCTTTCTTCCTTTTTGAGCCAGGGTCTCACTATGTAGTCCAGGCTGGCCTTGAACTCACTTTGATTCCCCCCTCTCTGTCTCCTGAGTGCTGGGACCACAGGCGTACCACCATGCTCAGCTCTTTTCATTTCTTAGTCTCCAGACTTGCAGCATATGGCCACCCTTAGAGGTTTGAAAAAAGATTCGCTTTTTCAACCTTTCAGAAAAGAGGAAGCGAAATGAGTGTTGAGAGCACCAGGATGGAACTAAGGTGTCTATCTCTGTGTGCGTATGCGTGTGTAGGAAGGCTAGGATTACTTGTGGCCTGGGTTGGGGATGAGGACTAGGAGGAGCCTTGGTGAGGGGGAATCAAAGAGAAAGCCATTTGACTGGAACTCACACACTGCTCATTTATGACTTCGTGATAGCTCCTCTCCACCATCATTCCTTCTCTAGCTGCTCCCCAGGATCCATATCCCCTCCCTGACCCTCAGAAGCTGACTTTCTCTTGAATTCTGCCACTGGTCCCTTCTCGTCTCACTTTGCTCATACCTTCGGAGAAATCAGGAAGCTGACACTGGCAGCGCCCGAGACTCCTATCAGGCCTAGTAGCTGTGCCGACCATGAGCTCCCTCTGGGTTGGGTTTGGAGTTGCCAAGTCTCACATCCCAGTCAGACAGAAAGGAGGAAAATAACAGGGGCTTGTGTGGCCAATGATCAGTGCCAGAGAGCTGGTATGAAGCCAGACAAGAGCCACTCTGGAATAAGAAATATTTGCTGTAAAGACACTTGATACTGGACTTCCGCATTTTTACATGATTTCTTCTTAGTGTTTCAGTAAGCTTCTTTTCCAGAAAGCTCATCCTTGTCATCTCAAAACTAAAAGAGAAAAGGAATTTACTTATACCTTACCAATTAAACCATGGGGGCTGCTCTGTCTTGGGTCCCAAGCAATATCCACCCTTTTATGAAGGATCTGGAATAGAAGCTACATTCCACTTTCTGGGTCTGTTTGGACTCTTAGATAATGCCAAGATCAAGAAATGGTGTTGTTAATTTTTTTATTGACAATGGACTTGGTTATTCTGCAGAGATTAATGAACTTAGATAGAGTCTGGTCCGACCCTGTGAGGATTTCTTGTGATGGTTTGCTCCCAGCCTTCCTGAATGTGCTAAATGCAAATGAAAAGCCAATATCAAATGCAAAGGAAAAGGTGCAAGAAAAAGATTTGGCTTTGGGTTCTCCCCCTTTCTGAATATGGTGCTTGGGAGTCTATTTACTAATCTATGGTATATTGAGCCCTCAGCTAGAAGGTTGCCCCAACACACGTGTTAATCATTATTTTTATTTTGCAGAGAAATGAGAGTTAGCAATGGGTTCAAGGCTGAAGAATATGTCAAAGAGTATGATGAATACAATTCTAAACTGAGGAATAACAATCATTCTGACCATAGACGGATTTATTTATACTTTAAAAAAAATCACGCCTAGCAGCAAACGAATAACTAATGAACACTTTTGTCCGTGGCCAGCAAAGTGGATGGGGTCTCTGTTAGCTATGATGGTTAGGCAAGACCTCTCAGAAGGCAAAGTTGGAATTGAGAGCTAAGTGAAAATCAGGTTGCCATGCAAAAATCTTGGCAAAAGCACTCTAGATAGAAAGACTGAAGTGTAGGAATGTCCTGATTTGGCAGCAAATAGTGATGGACAGGACAAGGCCAGGGTGCAGGAGGGGGAGCATGACAGAGACTGCAGTTGGACAGATAGGAGAAACTAGAGGTTCAAAGGGTCTCGGAGGCTACAGTGAGGAGTGGGGATTTTGGTTTGGTTGAAATGGGAAGGGGATGGGGGATTCAGAGAGGAGCAGCCTGTTCGATCAGTATGCTCTGATTTCTATGTCCAGTGGTCATTCTGGCTGCTGTGTGAGGACAGGCTATGTAGGGGCAAAAATGAAAAGGAAGGTGAGGCTATTGTTCTAGAGAAGAGTTGTGGTGACTTGGACTACATGTCTTAGTTTCGGTTGCTACAACAAAAATACCGTAGGCTGGGAGGCTTAAACACTAGGCATTTGCTTCCCACAGTTCTGGAAGCCAGAAAGTCCAAGATCGAAGTACATTCTAATTCAATTCCTGGCCTCCTTCTCACTGTGTCCTCACCTGTGGGAAAGTGAACTTTGGAGTCTCTTTCTCTTTTTATAAGGACAGTAAACCCATGATGAGCTCTTCACACTCACGGCCTCTTCAAAACGTAATCACTTCCCCCCAGCTCTAATCACATCAAAGGTTAGAACTTCAACATATGAATTTTTTTGGGGGGGACACAAACATTCAATCCATAAGGCAAGATGCTGAGATATTTTAGAGACGATAGGACTTACTGATGAATTAGATATTGGGTATGGAGGAAAGAGAAGTATCAAGGACGACTCCATAACAATGTAGGGGGAAATCTCTGAGTGAGCGAAGGCTCCCTAGAGGTCTGCTGTGCCCAGTAGCACTGTCTGTAGGGAAAACAATGAGTTTGTGAAGTCTGCCTGTGTCCTCTGATACTTCCTCCCTGCAGCCCTTCTCAATCCCAGCATCTTTTCATTCTCAAAGTTACTTTTTAGTTTCTCGAGAGCTGCAGCTGTGCACCTCTTTCTTAGAAAGCAGCATGGGGATAGATAGTGGTTAGGGTTTGGAACACACGAGACTGATGCTGAGTTCTGTTTCCTCCATTTACTTGTGTGATACGGGCGACTTGCTTCTCTGAATAGCAATTATTTTTCACGTATGAAATGGGATGGGAAGAGGTATCACTTAAGAGCTTTTATTTTTATTTTTTTGAGACCAAATAACACAATGAATTAAAGTAGCCCAGAACAGTCTCTCAGTAAACTCATCTCAACTTCAATTGCGCTTTACCTCTCTTGTACCCCGTTTGGGGCCTGGCTTGGTGACAGATTGGCTACTCGTTCATTAATGAACTGAATCATACTTAGATATTGTCCTGCTTTCCAAAGCTAGCCTCACGCAAGAGCAATTGGGAAGCTTTAAAAAATTCTCAGGCTCAGTCCCCACCTATTAGCATTTCGGACTAAATTGGCCTGGGGGGAGGTATCCAAAACTCAGTATTTTTTAAAGCTCCCCAACTATTTCTAATGAACAGCCAGGTTTGAGAACCCCTGTTAAATTAATGGTTAGTTTTAATTAATGGGCATCAAGTAGGTAGTAGCATTTCTAGAAAAATGTTGGAGTTTGTAAGAATTTGTCCCAAGCTGGAGTTTTCATTTGAGGAAGATAGGACTTTTCTAAAGAGTCCCATCTAAAGTTAATGTTTAATGCCCAATTACCCTGTAGCAGACAACCTCCTAAGTTAGGCCTCTCTCTTGCTCTTGCTCTCTCTTTCTCTGGATTTAACCACATTGGTCTTCTTTCTGTGCCTTGAAAACCCCACATTCCCTGCCTTCACGCATTCTGTTTTTTATGACATACCTCTTTTACATCCCCTTTTACACTGACAATTTATGAATCTAGATATTGTTTAGGTTTCCCTGTCCCCCTTTGTGGGTCATTACCTGTCTGCCTGCTTGTTTAATATCTGTCTTCTACATTTTATTTTAAACTCCACAAAGGCAGGGGCAGGCCTGCTTTGTTCATCATTGAGTACTCAGTGCCTAGCCCAGCATAATATTTATTGAATGAATGTAACAGAAAACATTTGTTTCTTCAGTGTTGTACTCAATCAGATGTGGTCCGTAGGTGGAGACAGATTCTAATGTCAGCTTCGTATGGGGACTTTGAATGATTATCCTCTTCCAGGCTGCATTCTGGGTGCTGAATCAAATCAAGTGGTCACTCTGCCACCTCATGGCCTCATTGTACTTTCCTGTTGTCTGGCCTTAGTCAGAACCATACAGTAGTTTTAATAACGTTGAATAACACACAGAAAAAGCTGTAATTTTGGACTATTATTCCTAAGAAGCTCCTCTGCTTCAGTGTAAATTCCTGGCTACGAATTGTTACATGGATTGGGGAGCAGGGAGCATTTGTTCAGGCAGTACTATCAATGTCTGTGTTGGGGGTAGGGGTGACTCAATTCCACTGGCTCAGGCCCCAGTTTAGTCAAGGTATTTCCTTATCAAAATGCTTTACTGGCTTGTCGATCAAAAACGCATTTTTATTACTAGCGATATAAGTAGATCTTGGTGCCTGCTTACACTTCCTGTGGGTGAATTGGTGGTGTATTTTGACAAAGCTCCAGGTCATTTTTATTCCTTCATTATCAAATATTAGATCTTTCATCCTTCAAGTTTATAGGGGAGAAAAACCCATGGACATCATTTTAAGCATTTGTTGAGTGGTTTGGGGATGGGGTGCCTCATATGTTGATCTTGAGTTAAGTTATGAATGCAAGCCATGTACCTGGGAAGTGATTCAAGGGAGCTCTGGAAGGAGAGGTGGGAGATGAGAAAAGGAAGGGAAGCAAGCTGATACAGGCATATTAATGACAGGGTTATTTTTGTGGGTGACTGACTGTCAGTCCTGTTATAGATCCCTGTGAGATTATGTATAACCTGCCTCTGAGTTGTCCCACTGAAGGAAAGAGGAAGCTGGATGTGTATCCATTCACTCCCACCCTTCATTGGTTGATAGTCACTGGGGGAAGGATGATAATCCTTGGCTTTTCCAGCCACTTACACGCAGGATACATTGTGCCTAGAGAGAGCCCATAACGCAGAGAGCCACTGAGACTGTCCTGGAGAGCCATAGATGTGTAAGAGAATAATGAATAGCAAGAGGATGTGGGAAGGGTACTGATAGTATTTGCTCTACCAAAGACCTCAGAATGTGTGTGCCACAACGATGGGAGTAGCCCCAAAAAGTTGATACTTTTGGAGGCCTTATTTTTCCAAGTAATGATAATTCAGGCAGATGTAGAGAACATAAAATTAATGTCCCAAACATATGCATAATCAAGTATAAACAGGTAGGCAAATTGAGAAGGAATGTGTCCTGCGTGCAAACTGGTAAACTATACCAGCCAACACTAGCCCTTTCCCAGTTTGTACATAAGGTTGCAGGATTTTTTTTGGCATATTTAACAAATGTCAAAGACACCACCAAGTAGTTGTCAGGAAAATAAGCATTGTTACATTTATATGCTTTACATACAACTCTCCCACAATCTATAGGGCAACTACAAACAGATTTAAACACATTTGGGCTTGGAGTATGGCTCAGTGGTAGAGTGCTTGCTTAGCATGCATGATGCTCTGGGTTGGATCACCAACATCATGTACACCCAATTAATTAATTAAAATAATAAACGTATTTACCAATAATAAGTATGTTTTGATCTCTTTGATACAACTGAATGGCTGTTACACTGAATGCAAGTTGCCTTATCAATTAGGATTTGTGATGTCAGCCCTACATGAAAGGCACATAATGAAGAAGTTTTGAGGAAAAATAGTGTTAAATAGTGTGTGCTGTGTCTGGTATAGACTAGGTGGAGTGGGAAAGAGCATAATTTAAGATGAGCCAGCAGCTAGCCTGAGGAATTGGTAAATAAAAGAGAACCACTCCAAAACATTTGTCTTATGCTCCGTTTCCTTTATATGATTTCATGTGGTTTTTTTTCCCCACTAAAAGGTAAACTAAAGCAGGGGCTGTTAACTCAAAAATTATTTATCATGGTAAGGCTTTATCCTGCCACACAAATGTCAACTGGAAGCATAAGAAAAAAATATTTATTTTGGCTGGCTTGTATTTTGCTTTGGGTTTGACTGAAAACTGTTATTAGCACTTATTCCCAACTTCCCCCACTGCCTTTCAATCACTGAGCCAAAAACTGGCTTCATTTTCTTGAGGTCATATTAGCTCTGGGCGTGAGGGGCTCAGTGATGTTCAAAAAAGGGGAGCTAAGTGCTGCAGTCAACATCTGCCTAAGCTTAGTTTTCAAGTGCCCACCTCAATACATTGCATTAATAATTTTTAGAAGTGATTTTTTTTAAAACTAAATTTATTTACTTAGGGAATCATCTTCCTACATTTCTTGAAATATTCATTGGTTAATATTTAATCAAAATACAACACAACCAACACACTAGAGAAATAAAGATACCCTACAGATATAACAACATAATTATGGCATTCATGTGTGAAAACCAATATGAAAGAGTTTCTAGTTTTCTAAATGACTTTTTAAAATTTGAATTCATTTCTGGGCTTTGGTCTATATTGGGGTGGAAGATGTGCACCCTGTTTTCTCAGGTGCAGTTACCTATGGGATTGTTAAATATCAAGGGCAGGAAATATACTCCTAAGACATGGGCTAAATTCTGCTGACTTATTTCCTCACACCAGAGTATAGGCATGATTACATGTGTGGCCTCTAATTTCTGTGAGAGCTAATACCTCATGTATTGCCTCCTTTGAATGGCAGGTGGAGGCAAGCTTTGAAAAGAATGGTGAGGGTGTATGGTTGTATCTGGTCTAACATCATTGCAAATTACCATTGTTGACACATGTGCAATAATGTATTTACCTGTGGGGTTAGTGGACAAAGAAACTCCTTGCAGTTTCTTACATATCTCTTCCACTGGAGCCACCTTTAGGTGGGTGCAGCATGCCTTTGTGAATTGGCCGGCAGACCACATTACAGTTGAAAGATAAGAAAGAGTAATGGTGGGCAGCTGCAAATTATCAGAATCACTTCTAGAGCATCTAAAAATAACATATTGATCTTTTCCCCAATCTCTCACCAGTAATGGAAAAATCCACTCTTCCTTCATTGACAATCACTGCCTTGGTGAATATATCGGTCAGAATTTCATTAGGAAAAGAGAAACTAGGAATTTAAATGGAAGGAATTTAATACAGGAATTGGCTATACAGACAGGTATTGGAAGGCCAAAGAACAAAAGGGAAAGCTGATGGAAGTCAAGAATGAATAACAATTGCAGGAAGCAGTTTCTACCTCTGGGCTGGGAGAACAAGAGGAGCTTAGAGAGAAGGGCCCTAAGGGAGCTGGTGCCCTGATCTCTGTGGAGCAGTTGCCCTGCTGTTGATTCTTGGGCCAATGAGGGGATGATCCAGTAGGTGCACTGAGACCCCAGGTGGCACAACCCAGTGAATCAAGAAGCACAGATGGCTGGTCGCCCAGGTGCTGCTGGCACTTCTGAGGGTTTCAGGTGAGGCTGCTACTAGACAGGTGCCAACAAAAACTGAGAAAAAAGTAGGAAGACCTTTGTCTCTTCCAGCCATGCTATGATCTCCTCCAGGAGATAACCAATGTTTAATTCATTCCCTGTTGGTAGAACTGAATGGAAGCCAGCTAGTAAAGGCATCAGAGAAAAGCAGTGGGCAGGTCCCATTTCCAGGATCATAGGGCAGAGAATAGAAGGGTGGGCCTGAAGCTGAGTGGCAATAGGGAAAGGACTGTCACAGTGGTCCTTTATCACTTACGGGAGCGAGTCTTTGTCCTTCATCCTAGTTTCTGCTTTCCATTCCTACTCAACATGGTCAGTTCCTTGCTTGGCCCCTGATGGGGGAAGGATGTTGTAATAAAAAATACAGATGAGTTGCTGTTTCACGTCAGCAATATTTTCTCCACTCCTGGACTTCCGGAGGACCTACTGAAGCCTTTCATGTTACATTGAATACAATAAGATAATTTGGATTTGACTTTAAAATATATCATTGATTTAAACAAGGTTTAAGAATACTGAGGCTTGAGAGAGATGAAGAATGTATCAGAACACATCAGAAAAGTTAACTCAAGCAATAGGTGAGTACATCTCCCTCATAATCCCTTATAAAACACTTCACTGTTTACATTCTTATTTTGACTAATTTGAAGGACTTAATAAGGTCTTAAAATCCTCCTGGTTCACTTTTAAATGAACCGGCAAACTGTAAGATTCCCTTTGATCTGTGTATGCAAATTGATCTTTGAGGCTGATGCAGATGACAATGGGATTTTCCAACTGCACAGCAATACATGCTTAATTATACATGGTATTGTTAGAGGAACCCATTTTTCATGGAATTAGGAAGGTTTCATAACTTTGGTAAAGTCCTTTAATGAAAATATTACTGAGATTGTGGCGCTGATATTCTAAGTAAGTTTCTAATCACCAGTGATTGGGCTTATGGGGGTTTTTCCTTTGTGATAAATAAGTTCTTTTATGTCTGAGGGTATGTGCTTTATTAAAAAAATTTTATATTTGTCAGTGCAAGTTTCTGATACGCTGATTCAGTGGCTGATATAAAAATGTACCTCCTGGCAATTAGCATGCTTTACTTTAGGAAATATTTGGGAAAGGAAAAAAAGTAGAGGAAAAGTTCATAGGGAGAAGGATAAAGGTTTAGTTGCTTGGTTGTTTAAAAAATTATTTGTAAAGTGCCCGAGATGATGAAAAACTCTTGTGTGTGGCTGAATTCATAGACACTGATTTCCTATCCAGGAAGTTAGAACCAGTCAGAGAAGGTCACTCTGCTCCGCTTTCATGTTTCAGGCTTATGCCTGGGTCCCCTCAATTTCTAGGCTTCTCAACATTTTAACTCCTTTTTTAATTCTCTGTACTGGGCCCATATATTTCTTGTCTTCTTTTGAATCTCCAAAGATTGTCATTTATCTGCTGGGCTGGCAAGCATCATGCCATTTTTCCCTTTTAATCATATTTTCTCAGAAAGCGGAAACAGTGATGGCATATGGTTTTGGAATCAGGGTATTCCTCCACCCGCTGCAAATTGTCTCAGCACCACAGATTTCCTTGTAGATAAATTAGGCACTTCTGAAAACAGGATGAGGTCTTTGAGACCTACAGCTATGCTTAATTATAATGCCTTATATTTGCATAATGTGTTAAAGTACACTGTCTCCTATAAAGGCACTTACCTCATTATATTTTAATTGTGTTGTTTACAGGTCTGTCTCTCTTAATAGAATGTGAGCTTCTGGAGGGCCAGAAATATATATTTCTCATCTGGCAGGCCTAGCGCCTGGCATATAATTAGTGCTTTAATAACCATTTATTGAATATGGGATAAATCTTTACTAGTTTTACTTATAAGATTATCATGAGGATTAGATGAGCCATTAGATGGAAAAACCCTGATCACTAAGCTTGGTATATAGATGGCACTCAGTAAATGTTTTTTAATTAAGTAACCACTCCTGTGATATAAACAGGATTGTTATTGGGATGGTTGTAAGAGGTAGAGCCATGGAATGCATATCTTTGCTTCTTAAGGTGAGAGTTTTTCCACCCTACTTACCAATTCTCACAGTGACACATAGCCAGAAAAGCGGAGAAGTGCTAGTCCATTGGTTCTCAAAATAAACACGATTATTCACCTAAACGACTACTAAGTCCTATGAGATCATTTTGCTAATACATGACATTCAAAGGGGAGCAGTGTGAACAGAGTTCAAAATAAGGGATATCCCTCACAGATACATTCCCTCCAGAAATGCAAAATACGATGGGGGTAGCAGATTTACCTTTGATTGAAAATGTAGCAGGTTGCAGTGGAATTCATGTGGGTAAATGTTTAATCATCAGTTTCTCACTGTAAGCTCTAGGAAGTCAGCTTTTGTCATGATCTGCACTATTTCCCCTGTGCCTGGAATATAGTAGGTGTCTTAGACTGTGTTCATGGGCATAATTCTTCACTCTTCTTTCCTCTTCTCTGTGTTTTTATTTTTGCAGTGGTGGGCATTGAAGCCAGGGCCTTGTACATGCTGTGCAAGCACACCACGATGAATCCCCAGCCCTTTTTATTTTATTTTGAGATAAGGTCTCACCTAGTTGCCCAGGCTGGCCTCAAACTTGTGATCCTGCTGCCTCGGCCTCCTAAGTAGCTGAAATTACAGGCATGTGCTACCACATTTGGCTCGTCCCTCCTTATTCATCCACATATTTTTGCCATCTGACTCATTAGTTTGTCCCATTACAGAGGCAGAATCAATGTTTCTGCCTCTTTGTTTTGAGTTTGCCTGTGTGACTTTTTTTGGCCAAAGGAATGTTAGCATACCAAAGACTTAAAAGAGAGACCACAAGCCTTGACAGCATTTCAAAGTGTCTCCTTGCACCTCTGCTATTGGCATGAGAGGTGCATGACTGGGTTCACTCAGTAGTAGTACCAGGAGGAGGATGACAGACATGTGCAGCAGAATTGAACCATCCCATCCAAACTGGACCAGAAAATCCTACTTCCAGTCAAGATTTGCAAAGTCATTCAGCTGAACCTATCCTAAATGAGTTGACTGTATTCAACACGGATCTGTAAGAGTATAATAACCGCTGGTCCAATATATGTAGCTTGGGGTGGTTTTTGCGGTATTTTTGTAGCAATAACTAATTCAGATGCTTAATGAATATTTGTCGAATGAATGAATGCATATATGATATTGCATGGTCAGCTGTTCTTAGGGATCTGTTTCATTTCCTAGTTTTACCCTCCTTCGCTATCTGGTAGTGAAAGAGAAGAAAATGCCCAGAATTGCGCATCCGGAGACCTATTACTTCTTAGTTTAAATTATTAAAATTTGCTTCCATATATTTATTAGTGCATATTAATTATACCAAATATTGTTTCATTGTGGCATTTATGTACATGCATATAACACACTTTGATTAGGTTTTAACAGTGGCTCTGCCAACCTTAAAGAGGCATTGCTGAGACAAATCTGTAAAGTTGGGATGATAGTACCAACTATGTGTCCTGACAATTTCACAGGAAGTGTGAGGGCGAAAAGAGATAGTAGACTTTGAAAAAGCTAAATGTCCTCTACCAATATTATTATCAGGTTTTTCCATAGTGATTCATGCATCTGACCTCATCAGAGAACAAGATATTTCACAAAAGAATGTTTTTCAGAAAATAGAGGTTTGTGTGTGTAAATGCCGTTACATTTATTTTTTGTAGTCTTCTTAAGCATAGTATTTGATGTCATCGTTACTTCTTAATGATTCAGGATTGTAATTTTGAGCAGTAATAGTTTTGGCCTTTCTTTAGTTCATCAGCTCAGTTGTGAAATAAAGAGGGTATTAAGTGACCTCTAATGACTTCCACTCTCCTTTCTTGTTCTAATGTTTCTTTACTGTCCTGCCACACAGTGATGTCTTTAGGGACTATTGAAGCCACCCCTTACCCAACTGTTCTGCTTTGATAATTCCTCTGCCTGCCATTGTCACTTGTTCCTTGCCCCTCATAGACTTTCTTTGGCTATAAGCATGTTGCTGTTTCTAATCCACTGCTGTTTTCCACAAACAGTGATTTGGAGACCAGTGGTATCATTCTGTATTTGTAATATAATTAAATTCACAGATTTTTGAATCATCTGTGGTGCTGAAAAATCTTTTTAACCAATTTTGGGGTGACCTGGGTTACAAATGGTTAAGCTGGCTTAAGTTGGACCTCTGGGTAGATCAGCTTTTCCCGACTTGTTAACCTTCCATCCAAGCTGTGCTTTAGTATGGTCTCGAGTCTATACCCAAATTGTTCCTCTCCTTTCACTCAACAGTACTTTGTAGTGTTCTGTAGGGGAAACAAAGCCAACTTTTTCAGACACCTCATGTTCATCCCCTTTGCTATATCCTATTCTGCTTTTAAATAGAGAGCACCATTTTACACCCCACCTAATGAGAATAAAATTCCTTTTCTTTCTTTGGTATTGGGAATTGAACTCAGGACCTCACGCTTGCCAGGCAGACGCTGTGCCCCTGAGCGATATCCCCGGCCCAAGAATAAAATTGCTAAACATGTTGTAGTGGATTAACTAATGGTCAACTTGAAATGCCCAGCTGAACTGAATCAGTGTGGTGCTGGGTGTAGAAGGCCCACCTGAGGACTGTTGCCAACAGCATGAAAAGAGACTGGAGGGGAAAATGGTGTGCTGTTGATTCTCCTAGGGAAGCTTGTCATGCTGGCTTTCCTGATATGAACTCCACTGTTTTCATTGTCAGAGAAGCTCAGGTGCTCTCAGGTGCTTCTCTTTGGGGTGAGCTCTGGTCCTTACCTTGAGCATCACTTCCTGGCTCCAGTGCAGATGCCTCAGTTTGCTGAGACAGATCCTTCACCCCACTGGTGCAGACTTTCTAGCTTCCACCACTGACCTCTGGGCCTTCCCAGTGCAGATCCTTGATACAGACTTGCATGAGACATTGTCATGAGCTCTAGGCCTCCAGCTGGACTTGTAGAGGACATTGCCATGGGCTCTAGGTCTTCAGCTGGACTCGAGCAGGACATTGCCGTGGGATCCAGGCCTTCAGCTGGATTTGTTGGGTCTCTAGAGTGTGGACAGATCTCCTGCACTCTTTTGCATTTGACTGGGTGACTATTATAAAATAATCCTATAAATTATGTGTCCCATATTAAATATTTTCCCTTGTAAACCCAGACTATAACAAAATTAATCATAATTAAGCTACTTCTGAGTTGTGGTCCAGCTGGAGTTATTCCACACCAGCTGTGTCACATGATGTAGTGGAAAGAATGCAAATATGGAGTCAGATACACATGGACTCATATGTTGGCTTTGCCACCAGTTAACTGTTTTGCTTTCTGCTAGGTTATAATTTTCCCAACTATAAACTGAGGTGAATCATACTCATAGTTCCTACATTATTTGTCCTGGTTTGAGGTTTAAATAAGATATATGTATTGAAATTTATCATAATGTTTGGCAGATATAAGAATTTGATAAATGTTATTATCGTCTATCTTGTTATTAAGATATATTTACCGGGCCGGTGATATAGCTCAGTGGCATAAGCGCCTGCCTGGCAAGCACGAGGTCCTGAGTTTGACTCCTGGTACCCGCATATTAAAAAAAAAAAAGATATATTTACTGTAGAAATTTATAAAGTAGAATGGTACAAATAAAAAAACCATGGAATTTCATCACTTAAAGAACTGTTGTTTATAGGCACACACACAAACAAGTACATACATATATATGCCTATATATTATATAGTGGAACGAATAGGCATATATGTTATGACTATCAATATAATATATATAACGCCTACTGTGGGGAGTGGCTGAAGCGGAAGATCTATCACACAGGTGAGCCAGGTGAACAAGTTGCTCCAGCCCCAAGAACACAAGGCGCCTGAGGCAAGCTAGGTGAACAAGTTGTTAGGCAGAGGGGCTTCATCTGACATCAACCTGCTGAGTGTATAAATAAACATGCTGCAGTCATTGGGCGCTTCTTTTCTCCACCGAGAGAGAGGGCGTCACCTGACCTCAGCTTTCTGCATTTTCACTCTTGCCTTCATTTCTTCATGGTCCTCCCCCCGGGAGTTTTTGAGAGCTGCACTGGACACAGCAGCCTACATATTAAATATGTCTATATATTATTCCTGCATATATCATGCCTATGTTTTAATAGGCATTGAATATATAATGCTTATATATTAATGGGAATTTATATATTTATTTTGGACCTCTTTTTAGGTGTTCCAGATCTTCTGGAGCAAAATATTAATACACATGTTTAAAAAACAAGTTTCTTCCCAAAGGGCTGGGAGAAGGGAGGCCTCATAATCAAATTATGTACAGCAATTAGAACCTGCTTTTGCTGATAACTTGGCTCAATTCCATGATGTTTCCTAAATATGTGCCTCGTGGATTATATACATATCTGTTTCTATCTTAGATAAAATAATTAAGAGTAAAAGTGCTTTAAGTCCTGCTTTTTTGCAGGGCTATATGTTCAAAGGTCAGCAATCTTTCTGGATGGGATGGCAGGAATTATCTGTACAGAATAGTTACATTTTTTTTTTAATATGGGACTGCTATCGTTCCCTTGGAGATACCCCACAGATTAGGCAGCCAGAAATCAAGTTCAATGCTACAAAATGTCAAAGCTTCAGTTGACAAAGAAATTTCAGAATCATGGTGTGAAGTGCAAAGTAGGCTTTTCCCTGGAATTTTGAATAGAACTCGTATTTCAGAACAAAATTCACCAAGTCCCCTGTGTTTTGAGTTCAGAGAATTGTCAGTCCCTAGGAACAGCCCCAAGTGTTTGCCTGCTGAAAGGCACCATTTCAGCAGACAGGTACCAACACCCTTCCCCTATTTATATGCTTTCTTCTTTATCAAGTAAAATATGGATATGGGATATAAAGCCAACTTTGGGATAATTAGACATTGGTGAAGTGACAACCATTCCTTCATCCTCCCCTCTCTATGGAGCATTCAACTTGTTTCCTCTTTCCTATGTAAGATAGAAGGTAACAGAATTGGCATAATCTCCCTGCCAAGTGGTGAGCAAGACTCTCTGCTTTATGATAATCTGAGAGGCAGAGTGTCAGATGCGGTATTCATCCCCACCCTTTGGCATAGCAAGGGTGTGGAAGTTTCCCGTGCTTGAGTGGGCATAACAAAAGGTGGCTAGAGCTGAAATGCTCTTGCTTACTCTGCTAAGAGGCTGAAAGTTTGGCAAGGGAGTACCCAGAGAGAGAGTGCTGAGGAGGAGTGAGAATGTAGCCAACTTCAGCTGGATCTTCCATTCTAGGGCATTGCTCAAGGAAGGCCTCCCATGGGGTCATCCGAAGAATCAGTGTGTTCTCTTTTCTCAGAGAGCCAGCATTTTCATTCTTGTCTCACAAAGGGAACCCGGAGCAGTCAGATTTAGATGACACCAATAAAAAAAAAAAGGATAATGACCTCACCATGATCACTATACCATGATACCTCTACCATGTAAAGGAACTATAATTATGACTAAGAAAGTGGAGGGAAGGCATGAAAAAATCTTTCACTTCCCCTTCTCCACTGGAGGAGTTTGGGCAAAGAAAAGGGTAGTATATTCCCTCACCGTTTCAGACCTCAGGAGCCCTTAATCAGCCTGGCTTAGAGGAAGACTTTGAATCAAATATGAGATTGAAATTTTAAAACAGGGAAGACCATGTTTTAAATGGTCTTGATATTAATTAAATATTACATTAAATATATAAAATTATATTAGATGCTACCATAATATAGAAAATACAAATGATTAAATAACATAGTGATTAACTTCTTGACTTGTAATATTCATCCAGCTTTTTATCCAATCAAATGTCTATCGTGTTAAGTATTGAGCAAAAATGTAAAGAATTTGAAAATGCATAAAATAGGTAGCAGAAGAACACTTATGGTAGAAATTTCTGATCGCTTACCAAATTCTTTTTCCTTTTCTTCTAGGGTATGCAGCTCCCAGCCTCCCTTGCAGTTGCATGTGGTCATGACGCTGGTTCTAACCAGTGGAATGGGAGCAGAAGCTATGCATGACTTCTCCCTTAGGCAGTTCCATCATGCTGTCTTTCCTTGTCAGCTCAGTGCAGACAACTACAAGGCTCTGAGGATGCCCAAGCCACAGGGCAATGGAGTTTGAGTCCCTGAATTGCCACATAGGATAAGAGTCACCTAATGACCAGGAAGAGCATTTTGGACAATTAGGTGAGCAATAAATAAAAATTCTATTGTATTTGAGCTGTTAGGTATTTGGGGCCTATTTACTATAGCATTTTATCCTACCTTAGCTAGCATACTACTGCAATAAGAATTTTCCCTTTATTAATCAGAAGTTTGGTTCTTTGCTAATCTACAAATAACACTTACTTGTTTTGACCTCTTTTTATCTTTCCAGCATTTCTTTGTGTGGCAGGAAATTAAGTGACTGTGCAATTCTGTGGAGATATAGTAATTGAAAAGGATTGTATTTAAGTGAAATTATTAGAGTCAGATTTAATTGATCAGGTTTTTTTCTTTTTTCTTTTTTTTTTGCTAAAGCCAAATTTCCAACGTTAAGAACAGTTACAGGTAGTTAAAAATCTCCATGACAAAGGACAGAGACTATTGTAGAACCTGGTCCAGCCTTGCATGACTGTGCGATCATAGGTCCTGGGCTTGGAAGTCAACACATCCTTTCTTATTCTTTCTTTTGGTCATAAGAAAGCCCCAGAAGTTTGGTATTCTCCTAGCCTTAAAGGAGGAAAATCTTGTGGAATAAGGGAGGAGAAAAGGAAGGGAAACTTCTTTGTTCCTGAAGGAAGACTCTAGCAGTTGTGAGATAACACTAAGGAGCTCGAAGGGCATTCATCTGTGTTTAAACATTTCATCCAGGCCTCTCTGATAACAAAAGAAATGTAAACAAAGTAGATATGAATTTTTAGGATCGGGAATTGATCATTTTTAAAGACAGAAACTTTAAAATTAAGTCGGTGAATACCGATATCTGTGTATATACACATATATGTAAACTTTATACATTTTGTTTATCGTTGCTTGACCTATTCTTTTAAAATTCACTCTAGATTTAGCATGAGTCTGTATAGAATTTTTCAGAACTCAAAAATACCTGCTGGGAAAATTCGCACTGTGCTAAAATAGATTTTATGAGAGACGTTCTCAAGAGGAAATTGCAAAATAAATTAGAATAACCAATGTCTTTAAGCAAATGTCATAAATAGAGATACTGCAAAATCTTTTCCTATTGACTCCCTAGTTCTGATTGGCATTTCCCTTTTCTTCATTGCTCTGTCAGTGATTTATTCGAGGCTGAGGGCAGATGCCTGGATGATTTGTGAGGCCTACCTAATGCCACGGTGATAGGGATCAATGGTTTGCTCTAAGAAGTAGTAAAATGCATCATCTCTATTGAACAAACGATATTTCTAAAAATATTTTGCTAAGCATAGAAATAAAACTTGAGATTTACTGTCAGGAAAGCAACATTAGAAAGTTAATCCATCTGCCTCATGACACGATTGGCATTTCTCTCAATCAAACTTTATCTGTCAACCCCTTTGAAAGGAAACAGTCGCCTCGAAAAGATGCTCATTCCTAAATAGTCTTTTTTGGAGGAGGAGGAAGAATTCTACTTGACACAGTGCAGTTTGCTGTATCACTCCTTTTCAAAATGAAGTTCAGGACAAGTGACTGTTAAGACCAAATGAACCAAAACCAATCCTTAGATATAATTGTGTTCCCTAAGCTAGGTGACTAAAATAAATACTTTATATTTAATTATTTAGCTTTTACTTTTCTCTATTTATAAAATGAATTAGATGCTCAATGCAAAAATTTGGAAAAGTGAGACAGTCACAATGGCTCATGCCGTTGTAATCTCGGCTTCTCAGGAGATTGATGCAGGAGGATCATAAATTCAAGGCCAGCCTAGACAACTTGGTCAGACTCTGTCTCAAAAATAAATAAAATAAAATAGGGATGGAGATATAGCTCAGTAGTAGAGTGCTTGTCTATCATATGCAAGGCCCTGGGTTCAATTGCCCGTACTGAAAATATTTGGAAAAGCCAAATGAACACAAATCAGAAAGCAATGACATACCCCAAAATAGCTTCATCTATATTTGTTTAACATTTTCTATGGTTCTCCTTTATTTAAAACATTTGCAGGCCGGGCGCTGTGGTGTGCATCTGTAATCCCAGCATTCAGGAGGCTGAGGCAAGGAGGATCATTGTGAGTTCAAGGCCAGCCTGGGCTACATAGTGAGTTCAAGGCCAGCCTGAACTGCATAGTGAAACCCTGTTTCAGAAAGACAATAAATAAATAAATTAATAAACAAATAAATAAATAAAACATTTGTAGGTTGTGGATTTCAAACTAGAACTGATACTAATAGACTAGTGAATGGGCATATTCAAAGTGAAAAATAAAACATGATGTACAAAAAAACTACAGAAATGTGATTGTACTTAAAAAAATATTGCAAGCTAAATTTTTATTAGAGATAATTAGTACTTTTGTTCTAGTAAAATGCTGTCATATTTTATGAATAAAATATATTATAATGGACACTAACTACTGTATATAATTAATGTGTAGGGTTGCGGTAGTTCAGGAATCATTAGAAAGTTGGGAAACTACAATTTTACAAATGCCACACATGGAATACAGAAATAAATGGATTATTTAGAGTATTATCGTGTATTATAACTCTTGATAATGAATGTGAAAGCTTTTTGTTAATTCTAATGTGAAATAGAGGTGCTATTTTTACTATTATTTTAATGAAGAAGTCAATAGAGGAAAAACTAAAGTTCTACAGGAACTTCTCTTGAATCCTTAGGAGGACATAATGTGCTGAACATAGAGTTTGAGCAAGAAATATTTAAAGGGCGATCACGTAGGAGAGAGATTCACTTTGATCCTATGAATCCCAAGGAGGCTCTTTGAAAGGATAAAATAGGGGCCGGTGAGATGGCTTAGTGGCGTAAGCGCCTGCCAGGCAACCGCGAGGACCCGAGTTCGACTCCCGGAACCCACATACGAAAAAAGGGCCGGTGATATCGCTCAGCGGCGCGGGCGCCTGCTGGCGCGTGAGGTCCTGAGGTCGACCCCCGGTACCCACAAAAAAAAATAAAAATAAAAAAAAAATAAAGGATAAAATGGGCTGGGCGTGGTGGCGCACGCCTGTAACCCCAGCATAAAATGGGCTGGGCATGGTAGCGCACGCCTGTAACCCCAGCCGGGGCAAGGAGGATTGCTGCGAGTTTGAGGCCATCCTGGGCTACATAGAGAGTTTAAGACCAGCCTGAACTGCAGAGAGAGAGCCCAAAAAAAAAAAAAAAAAAAAAAAGATAAAATGGATTTTTCCAGGATAATTACATTACTTAAAATCCCTTTAGAAAAATAAACATTAAGTTAAATGATAACTAAATAAATAATTTACCCTTGTCAGGAAATTTCCCTTAAATTTCAAAATACGTCCAGCAGTTTTATTTCACTTTGGATGTCCCTTGATTAAAACCTGGGCTGGGCTTTGGGACCATATTGAGTTGTTTCCCTTTTTGAAAAAACATTTTGGTCTCTTCATGTTGAGCATTTTCCCCAAGTCAGCCTGTTAAAATACTTCTTTCATGTTTTAGTTAGAAACATTTCCAGCACTTGAAAAGCAAATATAGTATGTTTATGTCATCTAAGAAGCCGCTAGCTTTGCTAGTTTTCTACTGATGTTAAAACTACATAATTTGTAACAGCCCAAAATGCTGAGATTGCAGAAAGTTGAATTCTTTTCTTTGAAAATATAACAGTATTTTATTATCACAGAGTCTTTGCTTTATTTCTCTGTGTAAGTCAGGGTAGGACAGGTGTCACAATAAGCAATTCCAAAAATCTCAGGAGCTTAATAGACTGAGAGTTTACTTATCACTCATGTCACATTTGAACTCAGGTGAGGGGTAGACCTAAATGTTCTCTACTGAGTCATTCAGGGATCCCGTTTCCCTCCATCATGCTGTGTGAATCACTTCTACACACATCTCATTGGCCCAACTCATTTACATGGCCCCTTCCAATTGCAATCTAGCTATATGCACAGGAAGAAAAGGAAATTGTATTTGGTGAATGCATAGTAGCCTGTGTCAGCCCCCAACCCCAAAATGGAATAATCTCAAACCAAAAGTCTGAAATCTTCTAGATCGTTCCTTAAAATAGAAAATCACCATTAAAATTAGAGGAATGGTCAAGTGGCAAACATTTTGGTTTTAAAGCCAATATATACCTGTGGATCTCAAATTGGTATTTAGAAGACTGAGTATTGATGGACTATATAAGTCTTGACTCATAATCATACATTATCACATGGCATGATATGGGTCAGTGATGTATGACTCTGGAGACCCTACCTCTGAAAACTCTCAAAATTGATACATGAATACACATGCAAAAATAACATTTCTAAATCAGCCATCCACTGAGCCAGTGCAGGGAACATTACATAATGCCCAAGAGCACCATGCTGTTCTTTGCTAATGATGCACTTCTAAGAATTGTTTCTTGGAGATTGTCTAAGAGGTCTTCTACCAAACTAATGGGTGTTCAGAGAAGAGTGACTAAGAGAGTGAGAGTACTTCAAACCATATCATTCATTCAACAGTGCTGCAGGCCTACCCATTCCATTTGCTGTGGTGCTGGGGAGATGCAGATAACAAAGGAAGCAGTGTTTCTGCCTTTATGGAACTTTGTCATGGCGACAGTGAACAAGAACACAAATGTCTGAGCATGTTAAAGAGTTATGAAGAAAATAGAGTGGTATGCTAGGGGGTGTCTAGTGGCAGGGAAACTATTAGATGGAGTCAGGGAAGGTCTTTCTGAGGAAATGAGATATTTTAATGGAAATCTGAATGATACGAAAGGTCCAGCCATGTGGGGAAGGACATTTCAGATAAAAGCCCTAAGGTGGGAATGACCTTGGTATGTCCAAATAGCAGCAAGGCCAGTGGAGCCGAAGCTCATGAGCAAGGGGGAAGGACAGGTGAAGAAGCAGTCAAAGTGATGGGTAGTGCCCATCTCATGGTATTTGGATTTCATTTGAAGTATGGTGAGAAGTTACCAGAGAGTTCAAGTAGGAAAGTGACATGATTGGGTTTACATGATTTAAACTGGTATTCTCTAATGCTTGAGTTTGTTAATACATAAAAATGTTTACTTGTTGTCTTTAAAAAAAAAAACCCAATGGGCCACACGTGACTAAAAGGAACTATAACAGACAATTTAAAATTATACAGAATTATTTCTGCTTTTCTAGATGTCACCACCAAACTATCTGTACAGTGTGGTCTGCCTGGAGCTGTGAGCTGGGCCTCATGCCTGCAATACAGTTGTGATCGTTAACATCAGCAACAAGTGCCGTGGTACTGCCTGCAATGATGCAAACTGACCCAGGGCCAAAGTAAACATAAAAAAAAATAAATAAATAAACTGGTATTCTGTCTGCTGTGTGGTAAAAGGAAAAAACAGGAGCTGAGTGGTCCCAAATGATGGGAGTGCAGTGATCTTGCTACTGGAGGCTCTGTCCCACAAAATTTAACCATGTGCTCCCATAAGAAACATGGACGCTACAGCAGCAGTGGTAATTTTGGGAGGCTGCATTACTGTCTCATTAAAATAGAAAACCACCCTTTCTTTCATTGGAGATCCTTTGTACTTTATCCTCCTATCTTAATGCATATTGCTAATTGTTATTTTCTTTAGTAAAAAGAAAAAAAAGAAAGAATGAGTAAAAAATTGATTTTTATTATGAAAAGTCCAATTTTGGCTAAAATACATTCCTAGCCTCCTTGCCATATGGGGGTGGTCAATTAGATATAGGCAAAACATATTGAGTGGGACCTATCAGAAGAATCCATAACAAGGAGAGTTCTCTTGGAACATAGGGGTGATGGCTGGAGATAAAGTAACCTTGGTCTGCAGCGATCTTCTGGGTGGAAGCCATGGACTTAAGAGGGTGGAGCAGGAAGGTAAAAGGAGCTCAAGTTCCTAATGACAATATGGAGGCATCCCACATCCCTCCACTGCCTCAGCCACACTTCTTTTATGCTAATGAAAGAGAAACTTCTATATTGTTTAAAGGACTTGTATTTTAATTACGGGTAGCCAAATATCCCTAACTGGTGCACTTCTGTCCAGCTGAAGCTACTTTTTAGAACAGCATCTCCTAGTTTCTGTGAGGTGCTCTCGGACAAATGGTTTCCTAGGTCAAATACATTTGGTAAATGATGCATGTACCTTCTTCTATCACCCTATTTAATAATGCACCACCAGAGCTAGCACCATCCCACCTATACTCCTTTTTCTCTCCTCCTGCTTCAGATTTTTTCATGTCATTTACCAGTATCTAACATATCACTGGATTCCATATGCGATATATTTCCTGTCTCTTCGTAATTCAAAAGTAAGCCCTGTGAGGATTTTTGTTCATTTTCTTCACTGCTGTATCATCTGACCATCTGCTTCCACCCAACTATTCAGTTTGTAGAGTAATGAGCAGGGAGACTGATCAGGACTGACCATGACAGTGACACTTTGATGCCTTGATTTTTACTTTGCTCTCCCTCTCTCCTCTGTCTTCTTTCTCTCTCCTTCTCCCTCCCTCCCTCCCCCCTCCTCTCTCTCTCTCTCTCTCTCACACACACACACACACACACCCCACACACTGTTATAAATTGGCTTCCATTCTCTCTTTGGTCTGTGCCTTACTGGATTAAAATACACCTTAGAAATAAAGGTCAAGGACTAATTGGCAAGGGGAGAGAATGAAGTCCTTGATACTCCCCAGCACTTGTCAGTGTGGAGGATTTTATGTGATATGAACTTGTCGGGAAAGGGTCCCCATTTTTCTGCTCTAGGCGCTAATGATGGCTTTCCTGGACTGTCTTGGTAGAAGTTGAATGATGAAAAAAAGACGGACCCTTCCAGTGTTCTTTATCTGAAGGGAGCCGGCAGCAAGTGCCACTGAGATTTTAGGTTAAAATGAAGAAACTTGCAAATATGTTGCCATTATGACACCTATCTGTCCCCAGCCCCCTGCCTTACCTGACTTGGATACAATTTTCAGTGCCTGAACTTGCACTCTTGCTTGGCATGAATTAAAGAATAGGAATGAAGGTGTGCTTGATAACACAAAGGGTGTTACAGAGATCACAAAAGGCCCAAGATAGGGCACTACATCTTCAACACAAAAAGAAGGAAGACACTTTCTCCTATCTCAGCGTGATGTGTATGAGAGGTTACACAGCCCTGGGCAGTCTGGTTACTTCAGAAATGCCCTTGTTAGTGAGGCAAGAGGGTACGGGGGCACAGTCCTGGAGCTAGTCTGGGATACCAAGGCCTTTTTTTTTTTTTGGTTCTGAGGTCTTTACTTCCTAGGACTCAATTTCTTTGCTTGTAAAAAGAAGTCAAAAAGGTCCAAGAGCTGCCTGCTCTGCAGCAATTTTGGGGAAATTAATAAAGCAAATAACTCATATTATCTTCTTTCAATTAAACATTGCTGCTTACCAAACTATTATCAGGTTTAGTAGCTTAATGTAAAGCAATTTATTATTTCTCATGGTTTAATACAAGTATAAAATGAGATCACATCTTTATAGCCTTGAGCACAGGACTGGGCACAGAGTTGACACTCAACAATTGTTAGTCTTTACAATGAGGAGGAAGATCTTTCACCTGAGACTATCATAAGCTATTTGCTATTGTAAAATTGCATGTTGGAGCAGCACAGGAAAACTAGGGGATTCCTTGGTACTAGGGCTGCCCTATAATGTACAGAGTCCCATAAAATATTTGCCACTGAATATAAATAGTTGAATTAAAATGTATCACAAAAGCTCATGGGAGGTAGAGAATTTTATTGAAAAAGTTTAGTCTAATAAGTAGAAACACTGTATTTACATTCTTGTTTATTGTCAAATCAGTGTGCATAAAGATTCTTTGTCATTCATGTCCAGCCTTTATCTGTTCTTGTTCAGATCTAGGTACCATTTATTAATGTTCTTGTCAAATGTGTTATTCCTGAACAATATCACATTGTCCCTGCCCTTCAAGAGAAAGAGATAGTAAAGGCGGTAGTACTCACAATGCCATTACTTTTTGGAATCTGCTTATATTGAAACCACATAGATCTTGCCCTATAGTGCCCTACAATCCTTTGTTTGATGCAGCCTACTTCACTACTCATACACTGTATCATCCATCGTATGGCCATGAATACTAGCTTTTGATGACTCTCTCAGAGGTTGTTTACCATGCTTTGCTGGTGATAGACAGTATTATCCAAAGTATGCAGGAAAATGTGAATAACAAGTCATTTTTTTTCTGGTCAAGTTTACTGTTCAGAATTTTATATGTAAATGAACAAAAGACATACCTTCCAGCCATCACTTGAATTCTTGAATCTGTAATCATTGCATTCCTAGAATGCAGTCTCTTTCAACATTGATCAGCATCTTGGTTGCCAGTGAAGGGGTGGACAGGAGAAATTATGCCCACTTCTATCCCTGTAAAACAGAGGTGGAATATGGATGGGTGAGTTGACATGTGTACCTACAATATATGTCACAAGCCTCTTTCTGTCTTATCAATACTTTTCCCTTTCTATTTTAATAATCAAGAACAATGAAGAAGCTTTTGTACAAGTCATAGCATTGACGTAGAATGAATGTTACTATAGTGTAGTGAAGAGGTTGAGGATGGGCATTTTGAGGAATTTAACTGAACAAGGAATTCTTATTAGCATTTCTCTATAACTCTTTGAGGAGGATGTGGGGTTGGCCAGACACTCTGATAATAGATACTTAGAAATGGTGTCTATTGATGAGCATGCATGAAGAAAATATTAAGATTCCTATTTATATTTACTTTTGGTAAAACAAGGAGAAAAAGAAAGAACAAATATGCTTTACTGATATTTAGTCCTGCCAGATAAAATGCAGGACCCATGTTAAATTTGAATTTCAGAGAAACAAATTTTATTATAAGTATTTTCCAAAGGGATATACTGACACTTAAGTAATATTTGCTTATCTTTCTATCTATCTATCTATCTATCTATCTATCTATCTGTATATCAGTATTTCTCTATACATCTTACATAACATATAGATCTTATCTGTTTTATGCATAATATTATGTATACTGATATTTAGTTTTACAGATATTAGATTTTTTACAGCAGATACTATCAAATTTTTAAAATGACATTATTTCTATCTGAATCTGTGTATCTTTGTGGATCTCTTTCTCAGCTGTCACAGCTTTAAAAATCAAATATCAAAGTGAACTGAATTTAGCACAAGATTTTAAAATAAATAATAAATAAAAGCAATTTTGATTGTATTTCTCTCATTAAAAATATATTTTCCCATGAGATCTTTGTACCTTTAATAAATGAAACAAATTTAAATATCAATTTTTTTATTCATACATGTTTGGAGTACATAATGCTTACATTCATCTTAAGAAGTGGGTACATGTCCTGAACATATCTTGATTCTTTTTTTTCGCCTTCACTATCCACCTTCCTACCTCTTTCTCTAGATCCCTTTTCCCCATTTCATTTATTATTTTAGTGCATTTTTATGACATATAAAGATTACATTCATTGAGAGTAGTAGGTAGATGTACATAACACATCTGAAATCTTGTAGGTCCTCTTTCCTTTCCCGCTTCCCCCACCTCAGACTCTTGGTTCCTTTCCCATTTGCAAAAGATCTTTTTCCCTGTTTCCTTTTATCAGTCTTTTATTTTGCTCTTTATTTGTACTTCAGATTACTCAAATGACAGAAACTATACAGTATTTAAGCTTGTGTGTCTGGTTTGTTTTACTTAATATAGATTTAAAATATTGCATACTCATTTTTAATCATTTTAAGACTTCAATTTTGGGAATATGTCTTAGTTACTTTCTTCATCACTGGGATGCAATATCTGACACAAATTAAAGGAGGAAAGTTTATTTTGGCTCACAGTTTCAGAGGTCTCAGTCCATGCAAAGTCAGCCAGTTCCAAGGCAGGAAGTACATACATGGTGGAACAGACTGGTGGAGGAAAGCTTCTCACATCATTGCAGCCAGGAAGCAGGGAGAGTGAGAGGAGTTGAGAAGGGAGATATACCCTTTCAGGTTATGCTCCCAGTAACCCACCTCTTCTGACCAAACCCCACCTTCCAACAGAAAGTCAGCTATATTGCCCTTGTGATTCAATCATCTTCTAAAAGCCCCACCTATGAGTACATGAGGACTTTTGGGAACATCCTCAATCCAAACCATAACATTCTGACCTTGACACCCCAAAGACTCATGAGCATCTCTCTATGCAAAATACATTTAGTCCATTTCTAAGAGTCATCAAAGTTTTAACAGTTCCAGGAGGGCTGAAAAGTCTTAAATCCAAAGTCTCCCCTGAGACTCAAGGCGAACTCTTAGATGTGAGCCCCTGTAAACACCCAAAAGAAAGTTAAACATTGCTGACATACATTGGCACAGAATAAACATTCCCATTCCAAAAGGGAAAAGACACAGAAAGAAATAGGACCAAAGCAATACTAAAATCCAGCAGGGCAAACATTAAATCCTATAGTCCCATGTACAGCATCTGGAGCAAGTTGTGACCAGATGTGAACTCCAAATGTCTTGGGCTTCCCCACCCATGTGGCATTGCTGGTTGCAGCTCTCAGAGCTTCTCTCTTGGGTTGGCTTTGCTCACTGCCTGTGGTGTTCCTCAGCAGACATTCCATGTTCCTGACTTCTTCAACTTCTTGGAGTCTCCACTGCACTTTTGGCCTTACTCTCACAACTTCTTGAACAACCCTTTGAGAGGTACACTGGTTGGCTTCCCAAGCCTTCTCCTGAAATCTGGGTGAAAGCCTCCCTGACCCCACAACTCTTGTATTCTGAATGCCTGTAAAACCATCAGCACTGTGTGGGTGATGTGAAGGTCTGCCACCAGCTTGCTCAATAGCCAGGATCCTTTGAATCATGGCTGTAGAGGCCTGTGAGTGCTTGGATGGCTGAGCCCTGTGAAAGGAATCTTGGAGAGCCAATTCCAAAGGTGGCCCTTCTCAAGCAGGGTGCTCTGTAGTTCTCTTCTCAAAAGACAGCTTTATAGCTCTGCACACTTGAACCTATAATGGGTGGGGTCTTGTGGATTTTTGAAATGCTCTCAAGGTATCTTTCCTATTCTCCTGATGTAAAATACTTGGTTTTGTTTTAATGTTAAACTTTTCAGCAAGCAAATTCTCCTGGGCCAAATCTTTATAGGCCCCAAGTTTATAGGTGTTTCCTGTCTGGCCACCAGCAAAATTTTCACATTATTTAGCTCTGCTTTTTGGTCCTGCTTTTCAGAGTACATATGGCTAAAAGCTGCCAGCAGTACTCATGCCACAGCCTCAACATTGGGCTGCCTTGAAATTTCCTCTTCCAGATTAATTAACCCATTGCTCTTAATCTCATTCTCCTGCAAAGTCTCAAGATGTAAGCAAAATGTAGACAAATTTTCTACTAGAGATAACGCACATAGTCTCAAGTTCAACTGCCAATGGAATCCTTTTTTCAAACTGAAACCTCCTGAGCCTGGCTTTACTATCTGCATTTCTTTTTTTTTTTTTTTTTTTTTTCTGTGGGTACGGGGGGTCGACCTCAGGATCTCGCGCACCAGCAGGTGCCCGTGCCGCTGAGCGATATCACCGGCCCTTTTTTCCTATGTGGGTTCCGGGAGTTGAAATTGGGCCCTCGCGCTTGCCAGGCAGGCGCTTATGCTGCTGAGCCATCTCACTGGTCCTACTATCTGCATTTCAATCAGCATTCTGGTCTTCTGAGCTCAAATCAGAATCTCCCACTAAACTCAGCTCAAAGTATTCTAGCTGGTATCTCCAAACCTTTAGAAACTCCTCCCATGAGCTAGTTCCAAAAGTTTTAAACCACATGGTCACGTAACATTCACAGCAATGACTCCACTTCCTTGGCACCAAAATCTGCCTTAGTCACTTTCCTCTCACTGGTATAAAATACTCAAGACCCACAACTTAAAGGAAGAGAGGTTAATTTTGGCTCACAGTTTCAGAAATTTTAGTTTATAGTCAGCTGGCTCTAAGGAAGGATGAATGTGGTGGAAGGGAAAGGTGAAGGAAAGCTGCTGACATCTCGGTGGTCAGGAAGACAACAGAGCAAATGGAGGAGCCAGGGAGGAGGATATACCTTTCCAGATTATGCACGCAGTGACCTGCCTCCTCTGACCGTACCCTGGCTCCTAACAGCAAGTCAGCTATACAGCCGTCATAATTCAATCACCTCCCCAAAGCCTTGCCTATGAGCACATGAGACCTTTGGGAGACATTCTTGATCTAAACCATAATATTATAATGGTTATAATATTATAATTTTAGGATTGGTTTTTCCAGATCTATGAAGAATGCAGTTGGTATTTTTTTTTTTTTTGTGGGTACCGGGGGGTCGACCTCAGGACCTCACGCGCCAGCAGGCGCCCGTGCCACTGAGCGATATCACCGGCCCCTTTTTCGTATGTGGGTTCCGGGAGTTGAACTCAGGCCCTCGTGCTTGCCGGGTGGCGCTTAAGCCGCTGAGCCATCTCACCGGCCCTGCAGTTGGTATTTTTATTGGAATTGTATTACGTCTATATCATTTTTGATAATGTGGCCATTTTGACAATATTGTTTCCTATTGGAATACTGATTCCCAGATAGGAACAAGGAATGTTTTTTCATTTTCTAATGTCCTATACAATTTTATTTTTTCAGAGTACTGTAGTTTCCATTATAGAGGTCTTTGACTCCTTTGGTTAGGTTAATTCCTTGGTATTTAAATTTTTTGAACTTACTATGAATGGGATTGTTTTCCTGATTTCTTTCTCAGTGGGTTCATGTTGTTTTACTGATTTTTGTGTGTTGAATTTGTGTCCTGCCACTTTGCTGAATTTGTTTACCAGATCTAAGAGGACTCTGATGGAGTTTTTTGGGTCTTCTGTGTCAAAAATCATGTCATCTGCAAATAAGGATAGTCTGACCTTTTCTGTTCCTATTTATATTGCTTTTATTTTTATTTTTTTCTCTTGCTTGATTGCTCTGGCAAAAATTCAAGTACTAATTGAACAGGACTGGTGAAAGGAAACACGCTCTTCTTGTTCCTGATTTTAGAGGGAATGTCTTCAGTTTTTCTCCATTTGGTATGATGTTGGCAGTAGTCTTGTCATAAATGTTTTTTATCAGTTTGAGGTAAGGTCCTTCTATACTTGTTTTTGCCAGGGACTTTTACTTTTTTTTACCATGAATGGATATTGTATTTATGTCAAAGATAGTTTTAGTCATCTATTGAGATGATCATGTGATTTTCATACTTACTTTTGTTTATGTGGCATATTATGTTTATTGATTTATGTATATTGAACCACCCCTGCATCTCCAGGGTGAAGACAACTTGGTCATGATGTATGATCTTTATAATGATTTGTTGCATTCTGTTTGCAAGTATCTTACTGAGGATTTTTGTATCAATGTTCATTAAGGAAATTGGCCTATAATTTTCTTTTTTTGTTGAGTTCTTGTATGGTTTTCTTATTAGAGTAACACAAACTTCAAGGAATGATTTTGGCAGTGTTTCTTCTCTTTCAATTTTATGGAAGAGTTTGAAGAGTATTGCTGTTGATTTTTCCCTGAAGTTTTGGTAAAATTCAGCAGTAAATCCACTGGGACCTGGCTCTTCATACTCAGTAGGTTGTTTATTAATGCCTCTATTTCATTGCTTGTATTTTGTGTGTGTGTGTGTGTGTGTGTGTGTGTGTGTGTGTGTGTGTGTGTGCTGGGAAACTCATGACCTCATGGCTGCCAGGCAGGTGCTGTTATTTCATTGCTTGTAATTGGTGTATTCAGGGTTTTCATATTTCTTGGCTCAGTTCTGGTAATTCATATGTGTTTAGGAATTTATCCATTTCTTTCAGATTCTCTAACTTATTGCAATATAAATTTTCAAGATAATTTCTTATAATCTTCTGGATTTTGGTAGTGTATGTTATGATTTTGCCTTTTTATTTTCTGATTGCATTGACATGAGTCTTTTCTTTCCTTCTTCGGTAGGTTTGACTAAAGGTTTATCAATTTTTCAATCTTTTCAAAGAATAAACTATTTGATTTATTGACCCGTTGTATTTTTAGGTTTCAATTATGTTAATTTCCTCTCTGGTCTTTATTTCTTTCTATTCACGAATTTTAGATTTTGATTGCCTTTTATTTTTCTAGGACCTTGAGATGCATCATTAGATTATCGATTTAGGGTTGCTCAATTTTTTAAAATGTGGACACTAATAGCAAATTTCCCTCTTAGGACTGCTTTCTTTGCATCCCATAGGTTTCAGTATAATGTGTTTACATTATCATTTGATTCTAGGAGCTCTTTAAGTTCTTCCCCAATTTCTTATGTAGCTATTGGTTATTCAAGAGTGTATTAATATTCATGTGTTTTATTGCTTCTGTGATTTCTTTCACTGTTGATTTTTAGTTTCATTCTGCTATGATCTGTTAGTATGCAAGAGATTATTTAAATTCTTTTGTATTTATTTAAGCATGAGTTATGGCCTAAGATATGGTCTATTTTGAAGAAAGTTCCACGTGGTGCTGAGAAAAATGTGTATTCCATTGTCATTGGAGGAAACACTGTAGATATCTGTTAATTCTATTTGTTTGATGGTGTGATACAACTCTGATATTTCTTTGTTGATATTTTTTGTCTGGTTGGTCTATTTATAAGAGTGGGGGATTAAAGTTCCGAACTATGATTGCATTTGTATTTATCCTTTCAAGACCAATAGTTTTTTTTTTTTTTGTATGCATATGTCTTTTTATGTACAGTAGTTTTTGTTTTATGAGATTGGGTGCATATATATTTATAATTGGTATCTCTTCCTGTTGAATTGCTTCCTTTATTAGTATGTAGTGACCTTGTTTGTCTCTTCTGGTCAGCCTTGGCTTGAAGTCTACTTTGTCTGAAGATAGTGTAGGTATTCCTGCTTGCATTTGGGCTCTGGTTGCATGGAGTTATCATTTTCTGTCATTTCACCTTTAGTATATGTGTTTCTTTATTGATGAAGTGTGTCTCTTTCAGGCAATTTAGAGTTGGGTTTTGATTTTTGATCCAATCTGCCAGTCTGTGTCTTTTCATTGGGGACTTAAGATCATTGACATTGTTACTATTGGGAAGTATTTACTGAATCCTGTCGGAGCATTATATTTCCAGAGCTGATTTCATTTTTTTTTTCTTTTGTTTTACTACTCCCCCAGTTAAATATTTTCTTTGGGCTCTTTGGTGATGTTGGCCTCACTGTTTCTGTCTAGGATTCTTTTCAGTACTTTCTGCAATACTGGTTTGGTGGTCATGAATTTCTTTAGGTTCTCTTTGTTGTGTTTATTTCACCATTAACTTTGAAGTGCAATTTTACAGGATATAGTAGTATGAATTGAGAATTGTTTTCTTTTAGGGCTTGGAAAACTTCACTCCTACCTCTCCTGGCCTTCAAGTTTTGTGTTGGGAAATCAATTATTCTGATAGGCTTGCTTTTGTAGATTACTTGATGATTTTCTCTAACAGCTTTTAGTATTTTCTCTTTGTGAACAACTACTGGTTATATCAGCATCTACAGAACCTGCCATATATTGATCATATAATTTAAAACTTGTTTTCACAATTTCACACTTTTTTCAATAACTTAGGAAGACAATGAAATAGTGTGATAACAATAATGCTGTGATGTAGAGGATAAGGGAAGGGGAAAGGAAGATGAAAAAGAAGAAAATAGTTCAGGAAAAAAGGAAGAAGAAAAAATAAATAACAGCGAATGAAAAGAAAAGAGAGGACTTTGGTGATTCTTTTTGTCTGGAATGGAAGCTGAGGGAGAGGGGGACTGAGAGGTTATTGTGAGAATAGGGAAAAGAAGGAAGGGGAGGAAGTATAACTGGAAATTGGAGGAAGCTGTAAGAAGGTCAGAACTAATTAATATGTTGATAGAAAGCTCGTGTTTGTATTCTCCATACACAATTTTTGGTGAGGCTTAACCTGATATCACCATGAAAGATACTACCTAAAATAAAGCACTAATCAGTTCTTATTCTCTGTTTTGCACATATATAACAGATAAGAGAAGAAAAAGAAAAGAAAAACAAACCACGTATAAAGACACAGAAGTAGAGTCCTCTCAGTCCTATCTAAACTTAAATCTGAATTCTATGAGTGCATTCTTCTCCCTTAGTTCAAAAATGGAGAGATTTTATCTTACAGCAGTTGTGGTGCCCTGAGCTCCACCCTCTGTGGTTATGACTCAAGACCAGTGTTTGAACTGGTTTCTGTCCTGTGATTTGTTCTCTTGCCTACCAGGCAGATTGCCAAATCTGCTTTGCTCTCCTTCTGCAGGTAGAACTCTGTTAGGTTTCAGCTGCACTCCTATAAGCATGAGTAGCCAGAGATTTTTGCCTCTTTTAGGATTGGACACTTTCAATTGTGTGGGAGGTGGGGAGGATACAGCGGGGCTGGTCAAGCATCCAGTCTTCGGCTGATTTCTGGAGTGACTTCCCCAATTCCTGTGTCCTTCCCTCTATGATAATCCCTGAAGCTGCTTATGTGTGCTCAGTTTAAGCCTTGCCAGATGAGTATGCAGTGGAACACTTTCTGACCACATCACCCCTGTCCAGCTTCCCACCGGCACCAAACTCTCTGTCCTTGCCTCTCAAATAATCTCTATCCAGCCCATGGATCCAGTGGTATTTAGGGCTGAGTGGAGGAGGGCCCTTCTGCTTGGAATTCAGGAATGTTTGGGAGCCAATGGGAAGGAGCACAGGGGTGCTGAGCTCAGCAGCCTTTGCTGAGTGATGGCGTGGATTCTGTACAGGTACAAGGCTTGGTGGCTTTTGCGGGGAGGGGCAGTGGGAGAGTGCCTGCTCTGGCACTGCTTCAGTATCTTTTCTCCACCTCCAGATAACATCCATCACAGCTGCTGCATGCCCCTGTGACTCACTGTCCCATAGATTGCTGAATGCCTTGTTCTCCATATTTGGGAATGTGCCCTTGTTTTTTTTCTGTCCATAGGACTCTTTGATCATAACTCAATCATCACCCTCTGAGTGATTCTCTAGCTCCTACCTTCCTTAGTGCCCTAATCTGAGAGGTCTCCTGCAAATATCTCCCGCACTGGGCCTGGTCTTCTTGCAGAAGGAGAGAGATAGAACAGGTGGGCTGTGGGCAGTGACTGAACACACGAGTCTAGCCACTGCTACAGTACTGGGCTTCCTTCCTCAGGGGGTTAGACCCTTTCCCAAGATGACTTATTGACCAGACCTGGGAAGGTGAGGCAGCCCTGCTTTTCTTTCTAAACCCCTGATACTGCAATCAATCTGGTGGGTTTCTCCTTCAAAGTGCCTCCCCATGTTTGGGTATTGTGTTGTGCCTCCCCTCCCAGTGCCTGCAGATCCTGGTGAGCATGTTGTGGGCACTGCTGTCTTGAGTTTGCCATTATTGGTCTAATATTTTGTTCTCATGTTGTGATCACTAACACTTTTCTTGAACAGATCACAGCATTTTACCAGGAAAAAAAAATTGGGAGCCCTTCTTTTCAATGTAAAACCTCAGTAAAAGTGACAATTTCCTTGGGAGAGTAACACAGAACCTTTTTTTTTTTTTTTTTTTACAGAGATGTGGAATCTTATAAGAAGACCTCATTTTCTTAGTTTCTGGCTGCCTCAGATTCATAGGGAGTTTGCCAAGTACATTGTGCCTTTGTACACCTAAAGATTTGGTAGGGAAGGACAAATGTCAGTAGAGTGTGAAAACTTGAGTCTGTTTCCAGAAAATCTTTACTAGGGATTTTAGCCACCTGAGCTCATGGGTTCTGCTTTGGAGTGGGTGGCTCTGGAGGGCACAGCCCAACCCACCAACCATGGAAACAGCCATGGTGTGTTGCTTTTGAGATCAGCAGCAGCCATCCATAGGAGGGTGACATGACTGACTCCTGGTTACTCCAGTAACCAGGGTGACAGGCTAACACTCATTCCAGTCATATCACCCACTGTGCTTAAGGGGTGGAACAGCAAGGCCCTTACAACTGCAGCAAGAGGAATCTCACAGCACGGGTGACAGGAGGCTTGGCAGCCTCACAGGATGTCTCCAAATATCTTTTACTTGCACGGTTTGGCAGTACAGTGGTGCATGGAAACAGTGTCTGGGACCTAGCTGGAAATATTGGTCTCAGAAAGAGGCTTTTTAAGGTTGGAATCTTCAGACCGAGGCTTAAAAGGGTGTGATAAAGGCCATGACATTTCCAGAAACACTTCTTTTTTGCTGGCCAACAGATGGTGGCTCTACATTTGCAGTGCAATCAGGTTAGAAAAGAAGAAAGTATTTAGAGCACTAGTAGAGCCATTATTTGAATAGTATGGAACATAATGGTTTCTTTGGTAACCAAGCCAAGGAGACACCCACACAAAGTTAGAATGCACTGGGCTCATTTCTGTTCCCCACCCCACCCCCCAATCCCATGAGATTAAAATAGCATAAAGAGAAAGATGAGATGCAGCAGTGTTTCATACAAGAGGGGATTTGTTCCCTATGAGAGTATATTAATGACCTGTCTCTTATGGACAACTAGATATAGCAGATTTTTTGTTATGAATCTCTGTTTTCATGGTCACTCAGAGGGTTTACTCGCTGCCCAGACTTCAGTGATTATATATAGATAGGACACTGAGAAATATGAGACAGAGAAAAATGAGAAACATTTAACCCATTCTATATTGCACACATTCTTAGTGCTAACGAGGCAGAGGCAACATATAAAAGGCAAAACAAGTTTGAAAGGAAATGATTTATCATTTAACAATAATTTCTCTTCTTGCTGATGAAGTTCTGAATCCTTCATCTGAATGAGAGTTTAAAAGTGCCAAATAACAGGATTTACATGCAAAAAGTTGAACGGAAAACCCTCCTACATTCATAGTGCTGTCTAGTAGAATTTTCTGTGATGATGAATGTGGTTTGTATCTGCACTATCCAATGTGGAAGCCACTGGCCACATAAGGTTACTTAAATTTAAATTCTAATAACTGAAAATTTAATGTAAAATTCAGTTGAAATTAAATAGTCACTTGTGGCTAGAGACTATTGCATTTGAGAGTACAATTAGAAGTTCAGAAAGTATGGATTGTTTTCATTACTGTAAAATCACAAAATAGCAAATTTGTCCTTAATATTTCACTTTGCGGTTTTTTTCTGGTAAACTCCACAGTTTACCAGAAGCAACATTTTACTTAACTATTCCAATAACAGTGCTTCACTGTGCACACACTCTACAAAGATTATCTCATTAATTCCAACAAATCCCCAATGGGACAGGTAAGGAACATAGATAATTATGTTTAATTTTATAAAAAAAACAAACAAACAGTAGTCTAAAATGTAAATTATTAGCAGCAAAGGGCATTCTGGAATCCCAGTGTTATCTTCTTTGGCTGTTCTTGGCCTTTTAAACAGGAGTTAGTCTTTTGTCATGTCAGGGTAAAACATTCCTCAAACACTTTGTGATTAAAGGAAGGAATTACTACATACTGTTATAGATAGAATACTGTTTGATGAACATTAGGTTTAAACAGCTAAATATTTATTTCCTTCTCATTTTTACTGTAAGACTTTGGGCTGTGCTTTCCTCTTGGGTAACTAAGATAATTAGAAATGTGCTACTTGACTTGAGCAACAAATCATAGTTAACTTTTGTTTGCCTTCCTTCTTCACGCTTTTTGCAGGGATACAATATACTGTTTTTTTTGTTTTTTTTTTAAGATTTCTTTATTCACAGCCCTTATAAGAGTGACCCAGCAGCATAGCGATATGCTAACTTCAGATTCACAGGAATTGAGGGGCTCCACAGAAGCCACTTTACATACTATGGATATCTGTAAAGCACCTAATAGGGGTCAGAAGTTGTGCCTGGGACTGTGGATCCAAAGTCAGCAAAACCAGAGTCCAATTCTTATGTTTAAGGAGAGTACAGACATTAATCAAATAATCAAGACAACCTATTTATTCTTTTGATGATAGTTCTATTTTTTCTTCCTAGTTCATATATATGAATATATATATATATATATGGTAAAATGTGCTATAGTACTGTGTAATAGCCAAGATATGGAGTCAACTGAAGTGTCTATCTGCAGATCTATTTCTTTTTTGCATATAGTTTTCTTTATTAGTCCATGTTTGCAATACATAATGTTTACATTCCTTGGAGTTGGTACATTTACATAACACATACCAATTCTTTTTTTCATCCCCTTTCCCCCTCCCTCTCTCTCCCTCCATCTCTTGATCCCCTTCCCATTGGAGAGAGGTTTATCTCTCTACTTCCTATTATCTATCTTTTATTTTGCTCTTTATTTATAATTTGGGTTTCTCATACAAAGGAAACCACATGAAATTTAAGCTTGTGTGTCTGATTTATTTCACTTAATATTATGATCTCAAGGTGAATCCATTTTCCTAGAAATGACTCAGGTTTTTCTTTCTTCATGGCAGAGTACCACTCTATTGTGTGTAAATACCACATTTTCTTTATCAATTTGCCATTAGAGAAATGTGAATTAAAACAACACTGAGAGTCTATCTTATCCTAGAAAAATGGCCATCATCAAGAAATCAAATAATAGCACATGCTGGGGAGGCTGTGGGGAAAATGGATCCCTTGTTGGTGGGATACATTGATACATTGTTGGTGGGAATATAAACTAGTAAAACTACTATGGAAATCAGTATGGAGATTCCTCAAAAAACTAAAACTAGGAATTCAAATTCCATTTGATCCAGTGCTTCCCTTTCTAGGTATCTTCCCCAAGAGTTAAAGTCATCATATTACAGTGATATATACATGCCTGTGTTTATAGTAGTACAATTTATAATAGCTAAATCTTGGAAGTGGCCTATAACACAGTATACTGTATTTTAAATTGCATTTATATCAGATGCCATGGAGAAGAGGTGCCTGAGTTTGTAATAGGGAGAACTTACATAGCCATGGAATTCAAATTTTGCTTGTCTGAAACAGGGGGCAAGAGCCAAAGTGTGAGTGGGAATAAACTAAGTTAAGGGCAGCAGGAGGAAAACATTCTAGGTAGAAGGAGCAGCTTGTGCTGAAGCTCTGAGGTAACTTGGATATGGTGATTATGAGCGGGTTAAAGAGGGCTTTTTTTGGGGAAACTTATAGAGGAAAAATGAGGGAAGTACTTGATAGGATTGGAGGCGTTGGAGAAAAGTAAAGCAAGAAACATCTGTGGCTACTTTTTTTTTTTTTTTTTTTTTTTTTTTTAACACCAGAGATTGGACCCAGTGTCTTTGCATTGAACTACATCCCCAGCCCTCTTTGTATTTTTAATTTTGAGACAGGGTCTTGCTAAGTCACTAAGTTGCCCAGGCTGGGCTTGAAATTGTGATCTTCCTAGTATAGCTTCCAAGTGCTGGGATTACAGGCATGTGCTATCATGCCTGGATACCTGCGTGCAAACCTATCTATAGTTTTTACATTATGAGTGAGGAGTGCTAGTAGAAAGTTCTTATGTGTGAGGAGGTATAGCTCATGACAGATTCATAGTTTCAAAACGTCACATTGGTTGATCTTGGAGGGTAGAGAACAGTTTGGATGTTGGTTATACCAAGAGGTGGTGAGGAGCTAGCTTAGATTTGCAAAGACCATTCATTTTTTTTTCACTTACGTTTATTCTAAGCCTATCAGGCAGCATCAGAACTGGTACTTAACCACATTTACGTACTGCATGAACTCTTTTGGCCTAGTGGAGTGCCCTTACTTTTCTGGTAGAGCTAATCTCAGCAATGGTGAGTGGTGGGGAGTGCAGGAAGTTCTGAACTACAGTATTGTAGGAACGACTTCCATAACAGGTGATGTTAGCATCTTAGGGTCTTTTCTATTTCCTTTGTTGTTGCCAGCTTTCTCCAGAAAAGCTAGACACCATTATTTTCTTTTCACTTTGATGTATGGAATACTTCAACATGCACTGACTTGAAAGTATTATTTCAAATTCCTGTCCTGTGGGGGTTTTTGTCTTAATGTATTCCAGGGTTTTAAGACCAACCATGAATGTAATACAAGGATTTCTGGGTTCATGCTTAAAGAATAATCTCAGGTGATTTATATAATGAAAAAGGAAGAAATGCTGAGATTCCATTGTGCTTTTTTTGTGTGTCTATTACAGTACTTGTTTATTCTGACTTAGATTATATTTATTTACACACACATGAAGCTCTTTCTGTACCCCCCACCTCTGCCTTTACCTCCTAGTCATCCTTCAGATAATGTAGCACTGTAACTTCTTCATGGAGGCTTTTCCTGACCTTGGCCCTTCTTATATGCTTTCATGTACTCCTCTGCTGTCTGGCTACTGTCTTCCTGCTGGATTAGAAGGTCTCCAGGGCCTTCGACCTTGTGCTTGTCTGCCCTCACCTTCTGTCCCCAGCACCAGCACAGTGCTTGTTCACTACTTGCAAATGAATGAATAACACAAAAATGTCCTTGAGGTCAGGGGCTTCTTTTCTTTTTTTTTTTTTTTCCATGTCTGACTTGCTTATTTCTCCCAACACGTGAAGAATTGATGTAAAAGTCATCAATTATTACTGATTTCAGTCACCTCACATGTAATTTTCAGCAGAGATACCAATATTCAAATGAACATAGCTTACCACCTACTATAAATATATTAAACATAGCCCATTTAAAATGAGAACAACATACTAAGGAACACAAGTATGCAGGAACGTAGTCAATTAGTGAAGAACACAGATTCGGAAGCCAAACTCTTAGGATTCCAATAATGGTTCTTGGTTTTAGTGGCTGTGTCACCAGGTAACCTCTTTGTTCCTCAATTTCTTCATTTGCCAAATAAATATACTATCTACTTCAAATAATTGTTATGAGGATTAAATGAGTTAATTTATGTAAATCACATATAGCGATGGCTTGCATATGTATTAACTATGATTACTTTGTAGTTATTATACAAAGATATCCATGTCGCATTCATTAAATCCTTAGAGCAAAAATGCTAAATTCTTCCTTGATTCCTCTTTTCTAAATTGAAAATGAATTTACAGCATTCTCAGTTTATGGTTTTGTTCAAAAAATTGATTTGACTTTTTTCAGTTCCCACATTTTAGTATCATGCTGCATGATAAAGGAATTAGTTGGTTTTCTCACCAAAGTCTGTTGTAAACTCTGGAAGGCTAGCAAAAACTAGGGATATTGAGATGACGTTGATAGCATCAAATAATTTGAGAAACTTAAGAAAGGTTGTGAGGGTCCCTGCAAGGCTGTTGAATTAGACTTCCCAGGGGAAGTAAGTGGGTGTGTCTCTAGCTACCTAACTAGAGACAATAGGTTTATGTGTAACAGATATTTTAAATTTTTTTTTTTTTTTTTTTTTTTTGTGGGTACCGGGGGGACGACCTCAGGACCTCGCGCGCCAACAGGCACCCGTGCCGCTGAGCGATATCACCGGCCCCTTTTTCGTATGTGGGATCCGGGAGTCGAACTCGGGCCTTCGCGCTTGCAAGGCAGGCGCTTACGCCGCTGAGCCATCTCACCGGCCCTATTTTAAATTTTTTATTGGAGAATAATATATATGTAAAAAGACACATACACGTATACAAATTGAATTTTCATGAGCGAACATACGCACAGAACCAACACCCAGATGAAGAAACAACATAACCAGCAGCCCCAAATCCTCTTCCAATCACTAATCCCCCCACTAATTACTGTCCCAGCTTCTAACACTGTGTATTAGTCTTGCCTGTTCTTGTTCTTTATTTAGATGGAATGATACAGTATATATTCCTTTGTCTGGCTTTTCATCAATCTTATGAATATTAGAGGATTCCATATTGTTGTATGTAGTTATATGCCATTTGTTCACATGCTGTATGCTGTCCCATTGTATGAAAATGCGTCTACCATCTTATTGTTAATTATTTGGTAGTTTCCAGTTTGGGGCTACTCTGTGCAGTTGTGCGCATCCTGATGCATCCTTTAGTGCACATATATGTGGTTTTCTACTGGCCATATGCCTAAGAGTGAAATTGCTGGATCATAAGGCACATTAATGTTCAGCTTTGGTAGATTTTATGTGCATTTTTTTAGTCCTCGAGGTGATTCAGATTCCTAGCCACGGCTGAGAGCCACTGATCTATAATATCTGCCCAAAAGAAAGGTTTAAAGGCATGCTATCAAAGCTTGGATGAGCTCATAAAAGATGTAATATTTAAGAAGATGAACTACAAGGATCATCCAAACAGCCTCACAGATAATGTCAATATCTGTAGCTTGCCTTTTCCGTAGGGGTCATGGTGGGTGGGTTAATGCCAGATTCTGGTTCTCTCATTTTCTTTTCTCCCTCGCTTCAACCCTGATTTCTCTTAGGTTCAGCAAAGTGGAATGACAACCAAGAACTGGGACTGAGGGAAGGCATTGCCAAGAACTGTTAATTATTAATGAAATGAATTTGCATCAAACCAGAGGGGATTAAAGTGGCTTAAAATGAATAGCAAGTTCTTGATAAGGCTTTTCCTATTCTCAGGTGACTGGAATGATTCACTCATGTTGGAGCCCATTAATTTAACAGAAGCATTGCTCCCCTCAGTATGACTCAGAGCTGGATATAAGCCCAGCCTAGGGACAGCAGGTTCCTGAGCAATTTTTGCTTATGTGGCTATCGTAAAATGAAGTGACGTGAGCACAACACGCCTGACTGAAAAACTGCTTTAAACATACCTCAAAGCAAAATGTCTTTTCACATGCCAACACAAGCACTGGGAAGAGAAAAAGACCTTGTTATACAGTGTCAGACAGATCTCAGTTCAAACCTCAGCTCATCTTTGCCAGCTGTGTGACTTTGGGCAAGTTACTTAATCTCCCAGAGCCTTTGATTTTTTCATCTATAAAATGGGATAATCATATGTGCCTCAAGGGATTTCATGTAAGAGCTCACAGTAGGCACCCAGCAAATAGCAATTATTATTGCATATGGTGCTGTGAGAGAGACTGTTGAGAATATATCCATGTGGTAGAAAATAGCAATGGAGAAAAGGTGGTGCTCTAGAAGCTAGCCTTCCAACAGATGGCAGGCCCATATTGAAAATGGAAATGTTTCCTGCTGCTACAGATCCAAAGAAGGTCTTTGAGTCTGTGTAAAATATAAAGAGATTGGCTACCAGAATTTTCTGTTAGTGCATTATACACACATGCACCCACAGGCACACAAATGTGCCGAGGAAGTATGGAAAGCTAACTTATGCTGAAAGACTGGTAAAAATGTCAGGGTAGCTCAGCGGAGCCTTCTGGACACATGAGTGTTAATACTAAGAGCATCCCTTGGAAAGCACTATCCTCACTGAAAGGAAACTCACATAGGTAGACATGTTCTGTTCCTTGTGATTCTAGTGCTCCTTGACTACAACTCATTAGATCATGGATGAGCATGCAAGCTGGGCCCCTTTAGTCAATTACGCTCATCTTTTAAGATCTAATTCAAGTGCTATCACTTATGTAATGCTTTCCCTAACGATTTAGGTCATTAGGACAGAACTGACCTAGATGGGGTTGTGATATGTTGGGAGGGAGCTAACAGGCGTGGGGATAGACTGGTTCTTCTATCTGAGTCCTAGAAGTCAACTGCCATGGAAAGAACAATGGTAACAACAGTGCCACCTTCACCGAGTCCTTATTTTGTTAAGGCAATGAGCTCAACACTTCTCTTGCCTGAACTTTTCTGATAACACATTAAGGAAGATATGATTATTCCCCCCATTTTAGAGATGAAAAAATGGAAACCTCATTTAATTCAGTGACTTTCCAAACTTGAAGTAAGCCCACAGCTTATTGTGTCTAACATCACAGCCTTACCCACGCTCTACACAGCCTAACTATACTGGTGAACAACAATGCTGGTACGGCATATGGGCTGGGAGCTGCTCTGTTGTTCAGTAGAAATTATGGTCAGAGTGAATAAGGTATCATTTTTGTATACATTCTATGCATTTGGTGATTTAGGTTGGATTATTTCAAGTTGTGAAAATATTAAACTTGTTCAAATGATAGTAAGTCATTTATTTTGTGATTAAAAGGTCATTCCTTTACATTTAAACAATGTTCAATTCAATGAAAGAAATTTCTGTAGCAGCACAAGTAGGCCCAGGACTATATAATAAACATTTGAGAAGCTCTTAGTATTTTACAAGGTGGCCAGGTCATTAATTGGTTAGTTCAAATATCCCTTATGTGATGAGTAAGTGCTGGAATAATCTATGTTTTAGGGAGAAGTTAAGGAAACCCTAGGAATTTAATATGTACCCAAGTTCCCTACTGAAATAGAGAATGCAGGTTCAGAATTCAGCATCACAAACTAATCATCCAACCAACTCCTCGATACTGAAAAAAAATAACCTCTGGTGCATATTTTACCCGCCTGTTTTAATATTTGAATTGTATGCTTTTTGATGTTAGATTTATAGAAAATTCAATACCACCAACAAAACTCCTAAAATCTTAAGGCTGGTAGATTTCCATCATTCAACAAATTTGTGTTTTGTAGTTATTCTTTGTGGACATTTGGTTCCATTCCAAAGACGCCGACTGGGCCACCCAGAACTCACACTGGGAAATGCACACAGGTAATCACCCCTGCATGGGGCTGACAAGAGCTGGAATTGACAGACACACCAAAGAGGTGGAACGTAGCTGAGCTCTGTTTCAAGAGCAGTCCTGTTGTCTTGGACTGTTGCCTGTCAGTTCCCGGCGACCTCTCTTCAGGACACCTCAAGAACTGAAGGCACATGAATCCAGAACTCTGTAGAACAGTGGTTCTCAAAGTATGGAGAGTATAAGAATCTCCTGGAAAACTGGCAAAACACCCGGGCTCAGGCCCTGTTGCACTTTAACAAGACTGGGCCTCTGTGTTCATCAGCTCTCTGGGCGCTTCTGACTCTGACTCACGCCTCAGTTTGAGAGTCACTGCTGTAGACCAATATTATACCATTCTACCAGATAAAATATGGCATATGTGGCAGTTAAATTGTTTGCTGTGCTTTCTTTCTGGAATGTGGCACAGGGCTTATAACAGATACCTGATTTCTAGAGACTGGCTTATTTGAAGCTGAATTACTCAAAGCAGGAAAATATAATTTTATATCTCTTTGCATGTTTTTTACCTTGCCCTTGACCTATGCATTTGTTATTTTTTCCACTTGTTTTCTTTGAAGTTGTTTTCTGAGAAGAAAACATTTTGTGGGAAAGTGCTCTTATGAATTCATGATGCGGGATTAAGTAGGAAATATCAGCCCTAAATGAGAGACAATGTAATTGTTCACTGAAGGCAATATTCCTTTGTGGGGGGGGAATCTCCATTTCCTATTTCTTTTGTTCATTTTCCGTTTTCACTGAATTGAGACAAGGGTCAAGTCTAAGATTTCTGCTCCCTACTGTGTGACTTTAGGGAAGTTGCTTAACCTTTTTGTGTTTTAGTTTTGTCACCTGTGTAATGGTGATAATAACAGAACATACCCTGCAGGATTATTCTGATGGCTAAATAAATAAATGCAGGAAAACACTTTGGAGCCTGATGTTTAGTGCTGCTAAATAAATGTTCCAAACCCACTTCTTTTTTTCTTCCTTGATGTGGTAGAGGGGCCAAAGTCAGAACCATGTGCAGACTCAGGTTAGGGGACCACTTTTTTCTTCTTTTTTTAAAATCAGTACATGTTTGCAGTACAAAATGAATACATTCATTGTGGGTACTTGTACAAGTACATGACTCATCTTAATTTTTTTTACACCCCTTCCCCTCCCCCCTCCCAACATCTCTTGGGTAGCCATTTCTGAAATGGAGTGAGAATTAATCTATGTTTCCTCCTCTCTCTCTCTCTCTCTCTCTCTCTCTTTCTTGCATATGCAATTATATTTCTCCAGGATTTATATTAGACACTCCTAAACAATCCTTCAATTGTTCTGTCTTTCAGAATAAAACTTGCAGACCCTAACCCCTGATGGCCATAACCTACACAATCCAATTATGAAACATTAGGAAGAACCCAAACAAAATTATCTCTAGCTTTCTAACTGCTGAGTTTATTGCCTTTTTAAAAGTTTTGTTTCATCTTTGTTATAACTATGGTGATAATTCTCAAAGCACCAAAAGTGGCCCCAAATTTACATGAACACAACAGTATTTCAAAACCAAAACTCCTGCCTTTGCTCTTTACTCCATCTACTTTTAAGCTTCCGAGTCTCTTGGCTTTGTTGTCTCTCCTGACTCCACATTTATCTCTTAGCCATGACAATAGAGCCCAGTGTCCCTAGTTTTCTCTCCATTATTCCCAGGGACATAGAACTTTCCAGTATTTCTCTCCCCAAAGATGCATCAGCTTCAACTGTAGAGACCCAAGGTAGAGTGCACTTTACCCCATCACAGGGGATTGGGAGGAAGGGGTTAGATCTCAGAAGGTGTGATGATGAACTTTTCCTTCTCTTATCGTCTGAGTTTTCTTCATTATATTTTCCCATCACAAAAGTTGCCCTGGATCTTCCTTCCCTTATTTTTACCCAGCTTCACTGCAGAGCCCTCTACTCCTGCTTTGCCACCCACTTTAATTTCCTTGCTCATTTTACAACTTCAAGTTTCCTCTTTTAAAAAATGTATATTCATCACTCCTCACGCTCTTCTAGGAAGACTGGCATATATACTTTGCTTCTGTACACAGAAATAGAACCAGAACCATAAGGATTTTATGATGGACAATTTGGGAAATGAGAAGAATAGGTGCACTATATACAATTTTTAAAAATATGGTTTATTTGGTTGTATTTGTTTAGCTATTTTTACATTGCATGTACTTTGTATCAAGTGCCTATAATTTCACCTCTATTCTCATATACCAATTTTTAAAACAACCTTCATTATGCCACAATACCAAATTTAGTATTGTGGACACCCTTATCCTGTATTAGTTTAACATTAGGTAGCTTATAAGATGTTTCTTTTATGATAAAAAGCAAGATAAAATGTATTCATGGTATGCATGTACCAATTTAGACAGGTGTTTAGAAGATTTTTATCTTGAAATAATTACAGACCCACAAAAGTAATACATAGATTCCTGTATATCCTTCCTCTAGAATCTCCTAATGGTGACATCTTATACAGCTATAGTGTAATGTCAAACTAGGAAATTGACATTGTGACACCATCTTGTTCAGTTTTCATCATTGTGACATATATTTGTTTGCATGCATATTTCTATACACTTTAATTGTACGTATAGATTCAAGTAACCACCAGCCCAATCAAGGTGAACTACTGTTTCATAACCACAAAGTGACTCTGTCACGTCGCATCTTTATATTTTATGTCCTGGCAACAAAAGATCTGCTGTCCATCTCAATTGTTTTATCATTTTGAGAATATTATGTAAATGAAATCAATGCAACCTTTTGGGAGCAACTTTTTTCATTAAGCATAATGCAGCATCCATCTAGGGTATGGCACTTGTTGATAGTTTGTACCTTTCTGTTGCTGATTCCATTGTGTGGATGGAACAGAGTTTAACCATTTACCCACTGAAGAACTTTGGGTTGTTTCCCATTTTTGCTGTTCTGAATAAAGCTACTATGAAAATTCATGTGCAGGTTTTTATGCAAGCATAAGTTTTCATTTCTCTGTGATAAGGGCCCAAGAGTGTGATTGTCAGGTCGTGTTACTCACATGTTTAATTTTCTTATAATCTGTCAAACTGTTTTTCAGAGTGACTACCATTTTATATTGCCACCAACAATATATCAGAGATCCAATTGCTCTATCTCCCTGCCAAAATTTGGTCTTTCAGTTTTTCAAAAAATTTTCAAGACTGATAGGGGTGTAGTAATATCTCACTGAGGTTAAATTTTGCATTTCTTTAATGGCTAATGAAGTTGAACATCGTTTTATATACTTATTTACCATTTTTGTCAGTGAATGCTCCTTGTTCTCTTTCTAAGTGGATAGTTTTAGGTGTTGAATGTTTCTTTAAAAAATAGTCATAAAACATATACCGCACAAATGTGCTATATTAATCACTTTAAGTGTATTGTTCTGTGGCAGTAATAACATCCACAACGTTCTGTAACCATCACCACTATTTCCCAAATCTTTTCATGACCCCTAATAGAAACTCTGTCGCCATTAAGCATTAACTCCCCATTCCTCATATCCTCTAGCCCTTCTAAACTTTCAGTCTACTTTCTAGCTCTAAAAATTTGCCTAATTTAGATATTTCATGTAAGTAGGATCACACAGTAATTGTCTTTTTGTGTCTGGCTTATTTCACTTACCGTAATATTTTGAGACTCTCCTATATTGTAGCATATATCAGAACTTCATTCCTTTTTATGATTGAGTAATATTTCATTGTATGAATATAACACATTTTGTTTATCCATTCATCTGTTGATGACTACTGACTCTTGGTTTCTGTCTTTTGCCTACTTTAAATAATACTTTTATGAACATTTGTGTACAAGTACCTGTTTGAATTCCTGTTCTCAATTCTCTTGGGTATGTGCCTATTAGTGGAATTGTTGGGTCATATAGTAATTCCATATTTAACTTTCTGAAGCAATTGTTTCTCAAATATGATACTAAAAGTATAAGAAACAAAAGGGAAAATAGATGAATTGGACTCAATTAGAATTAAATGAGTGAATTGCAAATCATATAAGAGTTTATTATTCAGAATTCATAAAGAACTCCTAAAACTAAAAAAATACAACCCAATTTAAAAACGGGCTAAGAACTTTGATAGGTATTTCTCTAAAGAAGATATACAAGTATCTAATAAGTGCATGAAGAGAAATTTAACATTATTAATCATTAAAGAAATGCAACTGAAACCACAATGATGCACCACTTCACACTTAGTAGAGATGACTTAATTTTATTTTTAAAAATAAAATAAATATTGGCAAGGGTATAGAGAAATTAAGATCCTGTGTTGTTGAGTTTTTAGAGTTATTAATATATTCTAGATGTTGGACACATGGATTACAATTATTTTCTCCTCATATTGTAAGTTTAACTTTTTAAAATTATGGTAATATGAGAAAATGCTGAGAATTCTAAGGAAGATATACGTCAGCTGAAATATATGCATACTGACTTAAATTGGAGACAATGGCTCTTTTCTCTAATTCTGCACTTTTTTCTCTTGACTTTTTCCTTATAATTATGGATTATTTCAACGTCTCTCATTTTCAATACATGTTTGTTTATCTTTGAAATAATTCCCTACTATATCTTCTACACTTAAGGAAGCCGATGTAATTCAGTGCATTGAAAGAAGATTCTAGAGTACTAGGCTTACCTATGAGAACTTAAATTCTAGGACGGTTTCTCAGCTATGGATAGCAGATGTATTTGGGTAGGTTTTACATATTCTTGAGCCATGGAGTGGACAGTATTTTCAACTTTGATCAGTTATTGTAAAATGTTGATCTATCATAGTTCATCACTTTGCATATGATTTTTTTCCTATATACTCATAAATATATATATGTACATATATATCTCCTATATATGTGGAGAGATATCAGATTTTTAAAACATTGAGTTCTTTGTCCAACTTGGTGATGACATTTTAAATAATTTTAATTTCTATTATTACCGGTGGAAATCATGTTATAGAAGTTTCCAATGATCAAAAAGAAAAGAATTTTTTAAATCACCTGAAATTCTACCACTTAGGAAAAACTGCTATTTAATATTTTATTGTAAAGTCCTATGGAATACTTAAGCTCTTTATTCCTTTATATTAAACTATCCTGGGCCCCGTTAGGTGTTAATCATCTCTGGCAACAGAATCAGAGTGTCTGCACCCTATGCTTGAGGGACTGAGGCGTGACCAAGGGAATTTGAGCCGTATGCTCATTCTACCTGTACTTTTATGGCCCAGGTATCTGTTGAGAATTTTCCCATCTTCTTTCCTGACTGGAGAGCTAACCTAGACTTTGCAGAAACCCCAAGAATTCCCTTAATATTCTCTGCTCCCTGAAACTCAGGGCAGGGCTGGTCCCCAGCTGACATCCTTTCCTGAGAACCCTTCCTGGCCCAGCTTTGACCTGCCAAGGTGCAGGTAGGGACCTCCACTCAAGCAGGAGGCACCCATATATTCCATCTCTCCGTACTAAACCCATCAAGGGGAAGGGATCTTGCAGCAGGGGAGAGAGAAATGTTACCTATGTCATTCCCTCATGAAAGTCCCTACCATGAGAGCATGGCTTGTTAGGGCCTCAAGATGACCTTCCTCAGTGGCTCCCAGAGTTTTCCCCTTTGAGGTGAGGGAAGATAAGAGGATTGGTGTTGGCCTCATTGCCTGCCTTTCCTCCTCCTCAGGTATGTGCTGAAGCACAGGAGATAAGGGGCCTCCTGGTGATGTGACCTTGATTCCTAACCTGTGAGGTATATCACCTGCCCTTGTCACTGGCATCTGGAGAGCTCCAGAAGGGAAGGGGCACATCCCATCCTGCCACTGCTGTAGGATCAAACGCCTTGCTCAGAGATGTGTAGCAATCACTATGGACCCAGAGAACACTTCTACTGCCACTCTGGAAAGCAGATGGAAATATAAGACTGTCATTTCTAGAGGCATGACCTTAAATTGGCTTTAAGGTATAATAATAATGAAATTGCTCTAAGTTATAATAATAATGAAATTGATTACCAACATGTTGCAAATATCACTAATAAATTGCTAGAGCCCATCCTACAATTGATCCAGGTGCATCAGTGTCATGATTTTGTCATATCACAAGTCCTGCTATCTCTTGGAACTGCATAATTTCTGCATCTCTGACCTCTACTGTCCTCGTCTACCACCTCATGGCCATCTTTTCCTTACTGATCTTGCCTGCCTCCTTTCTGGCCCTCTCTTTAATCCATTCACCATTTCCCCGAGACAGAGTAGTCTTGTGGGAAGGGCACATCTGTTCCCGGACATCCCAGACTCACCAGTGCTACCAGGATGGTACCCAGGGTGAACGTGAGTTGGCCTCTGTTAGTTCAGTAGCCTCACATCCTTTTACCATTCCAAACCTCCAGTACTTCCCAGAAGGCGTTTCCTGCCTTCATGTCTTCCTATTCACATGATTCTCTCCGCACTGAAGTTAGAGGGAGTTCCAGGATATTTTTTGTCTGTCGTTTTTCTCAGTCAAACTAAGTATTCCTCTCTTTTGAGAAGAGATCTCTAATGCCTTTTGGAGAACCTTCATGGTCCCACAGCTCCCAGGGTGAACCTCTAGTACAACTACACCAGCTGTTGACTTATTGTCTTCTGCACCCCACCCCTGCATTGTATTTTATTTTTTGCAGTACTAGAGATCAAACCCAGTACTCTACCACTGAGCTACACCCCAGCACTATACTGCAAATATTATGAAGGTGATTATATTTTATTTTTTCCTCATGTCCTTACTGTCTGAATATGGTAGATGTCCAACACATATTTGCTGAAACAATGAAGCATAATTAAAAACCTACACATATGCTTTCTATACTATATTTGTGTTTTAATTTAAAATAATTCTTTCTCAATACATTTGTCAAATGGATTGCATTAGACCACTATATTTGTTTTTCCCAGGTTGGTTTTTACCTCTCTGAGAGAATATCTTCACAAGCACTAATGTCAGATAGCATTTCTTTTATGTGTGTCTCTTAAAAGTACAGGATGAGGGCCAGTGATATCATTCAGCGGCACAAGCGCCTGCTGGCAAGCGCAAGGTCCTGAGTTCGACTCCTGGTACCCACATTAAAAAAAATACAGGATAAGATAATTTTCAAACACATAATGTGACTTGACCCCTCTTAACACTCATGAATTCTCTCATCAGAGTCAAAATATGAATACCATGGACATAGTCGGATAATTCTTTCACACTGATAAAACTTCACCTCTGAATGTCACTGCTCAACTTTTTAAATCCTGAGCATGTTTTATTATTCTTTCCCGTTCTTTCTACTGGGTTTTTTCCCCTGTAAACTGGTTTGTCTTTACCACCTCTTTGAAAGCATTACTATTAAGGCTGCTTCTAATGACTTTCCTTTGCCATACCTGTCCTTGTTTATACGTTCTGCTTAGGTACTTCCCAAATTTGAGCACGGTGAGTCAGGATTTCCAGGAGCGGGGGTGGGGATGTGAAGGCACACTTTGGGGGGATCCTCCTTTAGAGCTTCTGATTTACTAGGTTTGAGGTGAGGCCAGGATTTTACATTTTTTAACAGGTTCCCTGGTCATGCTGATATTGTCGTCCTAGGACCTACTTAGAGGTTCACTGCTCTACTAGTCTGTCTGGCATGCTTTGCCAATTTTCACAGCTGCATCCATTTCATTCACATGTGCTGATTCTGCCTTAACAAGGCTATGGGACTGGGCTGTAGTGCAAAGAAATATAAGACCTTTGGTTGGATCAGGAACACATGACTTTGCTCCTGATTCAGTATAGTTCACAGGTCTGGGCCTTCACACAGGGTTTCAGCTCCCATGCTGTAGACCATTCTTAATTCTCTGCAGACACACTATTTCCTCTGGGACTAGAATACTTTTTTTCCATTGCTCAATACCTTCTGGAAGCTGAAGACAAGCAGCTAAGTTTGTTTCATAAACCTGGGTATCTGGCTCTTTGTCTAGCTCTCCGTCTGTGGCCCTGTGCTTATCCCAGCGTTGTTTGCCTGTGCTGACTTCTTCCTGTTGCTTGCCATGGGAAGACTGAGGTTCCATGCCTCGTTCTAGTGATTCTGTTTGGTTCCCAGGCTTGGCTACGTCTTAGAAAATCTCCTTGGCAAGTCTTTTCCAACTATGGTAGGAAATATTTCTTCTGTATGCATTTGCTGTGATCTTACCAAGTCTTAAGTGAGAGCAGCCTGAGGTCCAGAGTACACAATCATGCTGAAGAGTACATTCCAGTTGTTTGGTGTAACACTGGCCTATGATAGGCGACCGCTTAGACACTGCTTACCAGCATTCCCATGGGGGAGAGCATTGGAAGCTTATTACCCTGGGGCCAAGTCTCCTCATCTGTAAATAAGGAAACTGAATTCAAAGTCCCTGCAGATAGCCAGTAATTAAAATTCTTCCAGGTTTTCTTCCTGGTACACTGGGGGAATCAGTGGGAGTTTTGATATGTGTTGCCAGATTAGTCAGTGTAATTTTCATGATTTTAGCCTTTGTATTGTGGCATGGAAATTGAAGTGCAGCCTGTTGTATAACTTTAGGCAATCAGTGAGGTGGAGCCATGGTGATAAGGGAGTTAGACTGAGGCTAAAAATCAGAGGTGAGTCTCACCTCTGAACTTGAATCTCCTGAAATTCTAGAATAGGTCCCTCAATTTTGGCAGCAAGTTGGTTGAAAGGAAATGTCAATCCATTTTTGAGCAAAACTCCTACTGTTGAAGGATCAAGCCTGACAGTAGATTAGGACTATTCAGTTTACTTGCCAGTCAGTCTTAGAAGTATATTATATTTTTTCATGAGCAGGCTCTTCCTTTATGGGATGTATTTGCTGGTGAACTTGCCTTGTTTTTGTGAGAACCCTGTGCCAATGGGAGAAGACGAAGTGTCACAGAAGACCAGGTGGGGGGCTTCCAGGGGTCTCCTGGAGTCCTGTGTGTTTTAGTGTGGGTGCCATATGGATGTGTTTGTTTGCTGCTTCTCATTCCTAAATCTGAGTATAGGAAGCACTGGGAGGGCTTGTTAAATTAGACTGTTGTGCTCCACTCTCAGGGTCTGAGTCTGGGGTGGGGTCTGAGAATTTGCATCTCCGGCAAACTCCCGGGTGCTGTCAGTATTGCTAGCCCATGGGCATAGTTTGAGTAGCACCAGCAGTCAGCTATTTTCAACAAAGCTTTGCTTATAGTCTGATTGTCTTCTAGCTTCTAGTACCATCTACAGTATTTACCAGTTAACATTGATAATCTTGTTTCTTCCCTCACCTATCCTCCTCTTATGGAAGAAGTGGCTATCGTGTTTCTTCTGTCAGCTTGGAGTACACTTATCTCTTCCTTTGAAGGTTCTGTGGCTCACATACCTTTTTGGATATACAATTTTTTTTTTTTTTTGCCTTTTTGAGACAGGGTCTCGCTATGCAGTTCAGGCTGGCCTTGAGCTCACTTTGTAGCCCAGGCTGGTCTCAAACTTGCAATGATCCTCCTGCCTCAGCCTCGCAAGAGCTGGGATTATAGGCTTTCACCACCACGCCCAGATGGATATACAATTTTGATCATGGAAATGGAAAAGTTTCTTTATGCCAAAACTTCTGAGTCTCTCCTTTTGATATCCTGGAGATTGGGTGAAAGCATCAATAGAAAATCTGATGAGCAGATGCTTACTTGATTTGTTACTCTCTTCTTGAATCCTTTTGTTAGAACACAAAGTAGAAAGTAAAAATAAAAGTGACAAATGTCACCCTTCAGTCTTGCAAACTCTTTCTTCTTCCCCTTGCTATAGAGCCTGTCCTAGCCCGGTTAGAGCTCACTGGCTGGCATTACTGAAGGCTATGGAACACTCTATGGTGAGGCAAAAGCTCTGCATAACTGTAAACCACAAACTCTGAGAACACCTACCCCAGAAATTCTTAATAATTTATTTTGGGGAATTGTTCATTGCATCTTGGACATCTGATGAGTAGATTCACAAAGCAAAAATCTGGTCCTAGATCTGCCACAATTTTGAATAGTTCTGTGACCTTGGAATGATTTCTTCACCTTTCTAGTGCTTTCCTTTTCTCGTCATATTCAGGGTCTAATCCTGAGCCTAAGAGTTAGACTTGTCTCAGCTAGACAGGTAGGAAATAGGGTTCATAGTGCTGTTTATTGGCTGTATTTGTCAGGCTAAGGCATTGTCTAGCATCATTGTCATGATCGGAAATCAAGCAGAAGGTGTTAAAAGCTAAGGGCCTCCTTGAATGGAAGAAGCAGAAAACCCAAAGCTCTAACTAGGACATATTCTGGCTAATTCAAAAAGCTAAAATGGCCAAGTAAGTTATATAAATAAGGTAAGTGGGCCAGGGGTAGTGATAGGGGGGAATGAGGACTGTGGTGATTAGGAGAGCATTGCCCTCCTAATGCAGACAGATGTAGGCTAGAGTTTTAAGAGCTAGATTTCTGAGCTTGAGAAGCCCAGAGTTCATGGAGATTCCCCTCACTTTTTTCAGTGTGGCATAAAAAATTCTTTGGAAATTTGCCAGTTTTTTTTTTTAACATTCTTTAGGTTGTATTCAGCCTAAAAGCCCCAATTTTGACTCCTAGGCTATAAAAAACTGAGCAAGAAACTAAAAATTCAGCTTACTGACTACTAATATCCATTCATTAATATGGCTATCTTGTTTCTGAGGCTTTTGATCCAACTCCCCAGCTTGGGATTACTTATGTCCTAAGTAATGGACAGTACTTCAACAGATACTTTAATGTTCACTAAAATAGAATGGAGGGTTCTGTTCCAAGCTTGGTGCAGAAATGGATCTAAGTGTGTGTATTCTGTATCTGTCCTTCTCCCCTGCTTTTTTTCCTTTAAAAATTATCTTAAAATTGAAGAATTGAACCCAAGCATATAAATGGCACACTGTATTAATACAAATGTATGACATTTCTAACTTGAGGAAAATGGAGACCGAACATGACTACTTGAACAACAATGAGTACATCTAATGAACTGCTGTGAGCCTAAATTTTAGACACTGCTGTTTTTCTCCAGAGATAATGTTGAATCATTCTTCCAAAAACACTTACAGCCAAAGAAAAGGGTAAGAATGAGGCAGAAGGCAAACTTCAAATGGATGAAAGAAATATGAAAAAGCAAACAATGCTTTCTCCACCCCCGTGCTTTTGCCTATATTGCTGTGGGGCTCTGTAGCCTGAAGAGAAAAGAAGATAAACAAAGCAGATACAGATAGATGTGAAAATAACTTAAATAATATAGAAATCTCCAGATTATTCAGCTAAATCACATTAAACACCACCACCACCACCGACAACAACAAAACACGCTTCATAAATTATTAGCTCACAGTTCGAAGACTCCCTTTCTTATCTTTTAGGACTATGACACCCAAAACAAATACCAGCATAAACAGGTAATATTACTAATTTTAATTCAGGGCCCAACTAATATCTATTTTACAACTCTAAGTATCCAAAGTTTTTAGTTGAAACTCATTCTTATGATCTATATTTTATTATTTTTGTGGGTTTCCTACATTCAACTTAGAAAGTTTAGAAAAAAATTTTAAGAAACAAAATCCTCATTAAAATTTGGAATTGGATACTTCAGCCTGGGACTGGCTAGGATGGAAAAGTGCTTCAAATTCTTCTAAACCAGGCAGAGCCACCATCTGGCTGGGGCCACTTGGATCTGTGTGTCGTGGCTCTATCTTTTTGCCAGGTAAGCTTGCTGTTAAGGGATTTGCTATATCACCTATCTTATACTGAAAGACTTCCAGTGACCTTGAGCCGGCCTTGTTATAGAATACTATATAACTACATGTGACAGCCAAATACCTCTCATAGGCATTCTAAATCAAACCAGAAAGCATTTTTTTGGGGGGAGCAACATTTGCCATCTTTCTTAGACGTCTGAGCTACTGTATCTTTGCATTTTGGTGTTGGATCCTCCTTTATTCCCAAAACTCAGACACTAAGTAGTTGGCGATGGTGGTTCCTTTATCCTGTGCCAAGGCCCCCTACATTTGTCAGGGCCTGTGATTCTTCAGTTGTGGTTCTAAGGATGTTGTTTAAAACTTCCAACTAAAATCACCTGCCTTTTCTCATTCTACAGGGCTTCATATCCTGCCTTTCAAACAAATCCACATCTGTCTCTTCATAGCCAGCTGGTCAGATACAAGGGATCAGTCAGACACTACGATATGCTTACTGCTTTCCCACTCAAATAACTGGAGTTTATTCTATGACCAACTATGGGTTTTCACTGTCATTCACTAAGCCAGTCTCATTCAATGCCTTTATAATTTTACCTCTCAGAGACCATGATGTTCATGTTTACCCATTGCCCATCCTCCAATGGACAGAGCCCAGTATAAATGGGCCACCTAGTGGTATAGTTTGGAACTGCATACCTGAGCACATAGCATGGCCACCTAGCACTCCTAGTTTTCTCCTGCTGTCTTGCTAGCCTTACTATCGCTTTTTCTTAAGTGTCTACTTCCAACTCCAGAAAGTGAATACAAAAATAAGTTTTACAGAAAAAGCCACATTATACATTCACAGAATGACCTGTGAACTCATGGTGGTCCCTTTGCTATTCTGTGAAGACCAAAATCATCCTAAGAATCATAGTAAGAGAATTCAGAGTTACCTTATGTTCTCAAAATAACCATATTTTTTTCCTTAAAATTAGAAGAAGTCATTAGTATGTAGCTATGGAGCTTATAAAAGTAGGCTTTCTACATATTCTCAGTTCTACTGGCAGGATAACTTAGTATAATAGATCTGGAAAGAAACTTAACACTTGTCCTATGTAGTAGTGTAAATAAAGGTATCTATAAAAAACTGATTTTAATATCTATAATAAGAAATAGGCAGAAACCAGAATACCTACTTTATAGTATTATCCTATGTAGTATTAGGTATCCATTAGGAATCATGTATTTGGGGAATATTTGGGAGAAATAATTTTGTTATAAAAAGGAAGATATCTATTCTCTCATTCAGCAGATTTAGTGTTTCTGTCTTAATATTTAGAACTTTGATCCATTTTGATTTCAGTTTAGTGCATGGTGAGAGATTTGGATCTAGTTTTAGTCTTTGGCATGTGGAAAGCCAGTTTTTCCACCACCATTTATTAAAGTGGCTATCTTTCTTCCAGTGAAGGTTTTTAACACCTTTCAGAAGATAAGGTGGCTGAGTGTGTTTGGAGTTGTTTCTGCATCTTCTAATCTGTTCCACTGACCTTTGGGTCTGTTTTATTTTATTTTAATTTTTTGCCAGTACCATGCTGTTTTTATCACAGTAGCTTTGTAGTGTAATTTAAAGTCAGGGATTGTGATCCCTCCAGCTTTGTCTTTGTTGCCCAGAATTGTTTTTGCTATTCTAGGTCTCTTCTGGTTCCAAATAAATTTTGGGGTTGTTTTCTGTAATTCTGTGAGGTATGCTGTTGGTATTCTAATTGGGATTGCATTACATCTGTATAGCAATTTTAGGAGTATGGCTATTTTCACTATGTTGTTTCTTCCTACCCAAGAGCAAAGGATATCTTTCCATTTTCTGATATCCTCTTTGATCTCCTTTTTCAGAGTACTATAGTTTTCAATGTAAAGATATTTTACTTCCTTCATTAGATTGATTCCTAAGTATTTCATTTTTTTTTATGCTATTGTGAAAGGAATGGTTTCTCTAATTTCTTTCTCAATGAGTTTGTGATCTTTGTACAGGAATGCTATTGATTTTTGAGTGTTAACTTTGTATCCAACTATGCAACTGAATTTGGTTATTAAATCTAGAAGTCTTTTGGTGGAGGTTTTGTTGTCTTCTATGTAGAGTATCATGTCATTCACAGATAATGATAATTTAACTTCTTCCTTTCCTATCCTTATTCCTTTTATTTCTTTCTCTTGTCTAATTGCTCTGGCTAATGTTTCCAGAACTATATTGAATAGGAGTGATGTTAGTGGGCATCTTTGTCTTGTTCCTGATTTTAGAGTGAAAGCTTTCAGTTTTTGACCATTTAGTATGTTGTTGGCTATTGGTTTGTCATAGATGCTTTTTATCAGATTGAGATAAAGACCATCTATTCCAATTTTCTATACGGTTTTTATCATGAATGGGTTTTGAATTTTGTCAAATGCTTTTTCTGTGTCTATTGAGATGATCATGTGATTTTTGTCCTTGGCTCTAAATCTGCTGGAAGAGAGAATAGGTAGAACTCTTGAAAACATAGGTGTAGGCAAAGACTTTATGAATAAAACACCCATCACATGAGAAATATTACAAAGAGTAAACAACTGGGATTTCATCTTATTAAAAAGCTTTTGTACAGAAAAAGAAATCGAGTGAAGAAACAACCCACAGAGCGGGAAAAAATTTTGCCAGCTGTTCCTCAGACAAAAGACTAATATCTAGAATATATAAAGAACTCAAAAGAATCATATCCCCCAAATTTAAAGACTTAATCCAAAAAGGGGCATCTGAGATAAATGTATACTTCTCAGATAAAGTACAAATGGCAAATAAATATATGAGAAAATGTACATCACTGATAGTTCAAGAGATGCAAGTTAAAACAATACTGAGATTCCATCTCACTCCAGAAAGAATGGTTATCATCAAGAAATCAACCAATAAGAAATGCTGGTGGGGCTGTGGAGAAAAAGGAACCCTTCTCCACTGTTGGTAGGTGTGTAGATTGGTGCAACCACTGTGAAAATCACTGTGGAGATTCCTCAAAAAACTAAAATGAGAGATTCCATATGACCCAGCTAGTCCCCTTCTTGGTATCTTCCCAAAAGTATTAACAACATCATACCACAGTGATATATGTGCACCCATGTTTATAGCAGCACAGCTTGTAATAGATAAATATTGGAAAGAGCCCAAATGCCCATCAACCAATGAATAGATAAAGAAGATGTGTTGTTTTTTTTCATACAATGGAGTACTACTCAGCCATCAGGGAGGATAAACTTGTGACATTTTTAGGTAAACGAATGCACTGTGAGACCATACACTTAAGTGAAATAACTTGGACACATATGTATAAATACCACATTTTTCTCTGGTGTGAGAAACTGAGAGTGTAAATAAGGACCAAAATGTATAAAACATATTGTGAAATTAGAAGATAATGTTCAAATGGGAAGGGGAACTAGGGAGGGGAGAGGGGAAAAGGAAGGAAGGGAAAAGAAAAAAATGAGAAAAGAAGGAAAAAGTGGAAGGAAAGCTTTTGTAAATAAGGAGGGAAAGGGGCTGAAGGGAGGGTAGGAGAATAAGAAAAAAGAAGAATCAAGATATATCATATACAGGTACAAATTCTCTATGATGAATGTAATCCTTATGTATATCTAAAATGTACCAATAAGCTTAATTAATAAAAATTTTTAAAAAGGAAGATATTAAAGTAAATATCATCCTATTTATAGAAATACACATGGCATTTATTTACCCTTTTATTTTTAATAGAATAACATGTTTTCTGTTTTCTGCTCTCCTTTGTATTACTTTTAAAATAAAAATGTAATACAAAAATAGCTATTTGAGGGCCGGTGAGATGGCTCAGCGGCTTAAGCACCTGCCCGGCAAGCGCAAGGGCCCGAGTTCGACTCCCGGAACCCACATACGAAAAAGGGGCCGGTGATATCGCTCAGCGGCATGGACGCCTGCTGGCACGCGAGGTCCTGAGGTCGACCCCCCGGTACCCACAAAAAAAAAAATAGCTATTTGAACAATCTGTTTTCCTGTCTGAAGCTACTACCTTTGGTACAGCTGAATACAGAATAGCATTGTTACTACTCCAGGGCCTGGGAGAGCTGATTCAGTTATAGTGGCTAAATGCTAGCATATATGGAATGACTTAACCTGTTGTCACCATGAAGGGTCCACAGCATGGACCAGTGGGAATACAAAGGGAGGTGGCATTGAAGAGAGTCCAGGGGAAAGTTCTGGTTCTAGAACTGTGTTTACCACCTGAGGCCGTGAGCACAGTTTTTCCTTCGCTCCCCGATAGTCTTTCTTCTCTTCCTCTAGACAGGAGCTTCTCATGTGAATGGCACAGGACTTCATTCGTGGGAGTGATTAGCTGTTGTATGATTTATAACAGGGTTACAAGACTTCTTCCTTTAGAAGGCGAAGTTAGCAAGATCCGAGTGGCTTGTTAACATCCCATTGAAGCCAGCTGTGGATCAGGCTGAGGCTCCATATTCAGAGCATGACTGAACATCTAAAGAGGTAGTTAAGGCAAAAGCATGATTATATGACAAGCAAATTCTTAGGGATCACTTACTAATATATTTAAATAGCCTATTTAATTTCAAAATTCTCTCATTTGGTTTTATTAACATCCCCCATATTACTGAGGGGATATGTAAATTTGGTGGGATTGCTAGATAAAATGTAGGAAACCTGCCTACATTTGAATTTAAGATAAACAGCAAATAATATAAATGTGCCCCAGTTATTGCATATATCAACAAATTCTTCATTATTTATCTAAAATTTAAATTTAACTGAGTGTCTTATATTTTTATTGAATAAATCTGCTCTAGATTATGGATTATTTGCTGTGCTGAAAAGTGGCAGATGCAAAGCTTGAAGGTGGATTCGATGTGGTCAAAAGCTTTACTCTTGGCCTCGTGCACTGTTGCACTTTTATTCCAGTTGTGTGGACTTGGCCAGTGTGACGAAGGATAAGGAGAGACTAAAGCTTAGAATGTGAGTATGCAGAGCCAGAGCAATCGCTGGGTTTATGCCAGCAGGATTACCTGGAATCTTGTGAAGTTCTCACTGCCTCATTCAGGATTGTCTGCGGGCCTTGGAGACTGTGTATATTGCTCTCGTTGCCAGTTTGAACCTCATCATGTAGGTTTCTCCATCCTTGTTTTGTTATCAATACTTTTTGATCTTCTTTTAACTTTATTCAAATACAATTTGTTTACTATGAAATTAACCCATTTTTAGTGTACAATTCAGTCATTTTCAAAAGGAAAACTTAGAATCTTGCAACCATAACCACAGCTTCAGAGGTTGAAAAAAAATGCCATATATATATGACCTTCCTCACAGTGTGGTTGTGAAAAATCAAGACGGATAAAGTCACATAATGGCCTAACCGGTTCTTAAGTCAGTTTTGTAATACATTGTACTAGAGGCACAGGAGGGTCAACGTTGGCAGAGGAAGCTGAAACATTAGGTTAGATCTATAGGCCCACGTGGCCATTTAGGAAATCAGAGTTCAGGAGAGGAAGACACAGAATATGGACAGGTTACCAGACTGCAATGAAAGTAGGTTTGGGAAAAATAGAAGCAATGCAAATGTCTACTAACTGATGAATGGGTAAAGAAAATGTGGTATAGCCACATGGTAGTATACTGTTGAGCAATAAAAAGGAGCAAAATACTAAAATGCTATTTGTGGATGAACCTCAGAAACATTCTGTGTGAAAGAAGCCAGGCATAAGAGGCCGTATGGTGGGCAACCACATTTATTTGAAATGTCCATAAAAGGTAAATCTATAGACACAAAGTAGATTTGTGGTTGCCTAGGGTTACAGAGAATGGTAGGAATGAATGTAAATGGGCATGGGGGATAATTGAGGGATGGAAGAATTCTAACGCTGAATCCTGATGGTTGCTGATATGTTAAGAAAGTTTTCTTATGGGAGCAGAATATCTTGTAAGAAAATCTTGGACCAAAAGGCTTGACCATTTAGACTAGATTTGATTATAACAAAACGCATTGCTGTTTTTTTTTTTTTTTGGTAGCAAAATCTTGTAGTATATTTTAAACCAAGGAGCCTTTAAGCAAATACTGTAAATTTTTTTTGCTACAGTGATTTTCATTACCATGGTTTAAAAAGAGGTGGACTTGGAGAGGTAGCAAACATCCAGGTGTGGGCAGCATAAGTGAGTCGAGTTCAGCCCCTGACTGGCTATGTAGCTGAACAGGTCACTTTACCCCTCTTAGCCTCAGTTTCCTTCTCAGTAGAACAATATGGGTTCTTTGCAAGGAGTACATTTTATGTATGGGAAAGCACATGTAAACCTTATTCAGAATGAGCTATCTTAATATGGCCAAATCCTACTGTAGTTAGAAACTTGACTTACTAAAATAACTAAATTTGAATAAAAATGAGCTGTTTTAACAATGAGAATTCTCACGTTTCAAGAAATTTAATCCCTCCAAAATTTCCTTTTTGTTTTGCTCAGGAGAGCTAGTCATTGATTTAAAGGCTTTGGCTATATTCAAATGACTATGGTTGTGTTAAGTCTTGCTGTTCTCAGGAAGTGTAAGGCAAAGAAAATTACAACACACACAATAAAACACTTAAAACTATTTGTCTTCTGAGATGAGTGCTTTCAAGACATGATTTCAATGACATCTGGCAAATCTTAATTCTTATGTTGAAGGAAATTGCCTTAAAGATAAGCCTAGGCATGATGACAGGTTTGAAGGACATTCAGCACAAAGCAGGGGATAAGGATTTGCAAAATGCAGCTTTCATAGAGATAATTTGTATTCAGTTAATGACTAATCCTTATATTTTGAGGCATTTAGAGATTAATTTTCTTCTATGATTGACAGATACAGAGGTGGAAAGATTATATAATTTAATTTTTGATTTAAAAAATGGAGCTTAGTTAAAACATAGCTTTCTATTCAACAACTGGTTGGGCACTTTGGAGAGAGCCTTTTAGACTCCCACACTTAAGACTGTTTCGTAGTTTATCCTGGTTGATTATGTCTTCTTTTTCTGTAAAAATACTCAAGTTTTTAACATGATTTATACAAAATTGTTTTTCATTGTTGAAACTAATTTATGTATAAGCCACAAGCCCTGGAATTGTGTCACATGTAAATCTCAGACTAACCTACCCAGAAGAGGTCATTGTGGGAAGTTTGCATCTTGTATAACTTGTACCATGGGTTAGAGATGACTGTGAATAAGGTACAGCATAGATATAAGGAGATGGAAAATAGAGTAGATGCATTCTGGAAGAAATTCTAGCCTCACATGTTATAGACTTCAAAAGCAGAAAGTGGGGTAGGGAGCAGTAGTTGAATAGAGAGCTGAAGCATGTTATTCTCAGTTGGAAAAATTCCAGGTTTTGAGCAGGATTAAAAAAACATACCTATACCTATTGGAATAAAACTTCAGAATGTCACATGTAACAATGAAAAGCACAGAAGCTGGAATGGGGGGAAGACATCTATAAAGGAAGACTTTTTAATGAATAACAATATGTTTGAGTTCCAGTGGCATTTGCGATAAAAAATATGGTTGAAATTTCTTGTCTGTGGTGGAGAAAAGAATAGGTAAAATATAAACCCAAGTATGCATGTTAAAGTTTTAAGGGTAATCCCTAAAATTAAAGAAATAGACTAAAGCTTTTAATTGGCAAAGGGGAGAAAAACAAAACAAAAAAATCAATCCGATTGAATGTAGGAACATAGAAATGAAGGGTAAGCATAGTGAATAGAAAATAAATAGGTATCGGAATTAAGTTTAAATATAATAATCACAAAAATGCAGGTAGACTATGATCCTCAGTTAAATGTCTCAATCTAGAGCGTAAGATTCAATTAAAGTCAGTATGCAACAGGATATTTAAAATATAGCACACAATTAATAATTTTGGCCTAAGAATTAGTAAGCCTGAGTAAAAATAACAATAAAACATCATAATAGTAATTTAAAATATATCCTTTCTTCCCTCAAAGTAACTGTACCATAAAATATATTTAGAGGAAATTTCATAATATTCACTTTACATGGATGTAACTAAAGCCAGATAAGGTTAACTGAAAGTTATAGGCTAATCTCACTTAGAGACACTGCTATGAAAACTCAAAAAGTTGGAAAAATAGCAAAACTATCAGATAAAGTTGGAATTTATGCCAGAAATATAAGATACTAAAATCTTATAAAAGCTTTCAATAGAATTCATCGTGGTAGCAAGCTAAAAGAAAGTAGGTTTGTACCCTTATTCCAATCAATGGCCAAAGAAGAGAGAAAATTTCAAAACTCATTGGTGATAAAGTCTCATAGCGGGCCTGGGATGTAGCTCAGTGGCGCCAGCACCTGCCTGACAAGTGCAAAGCCCTGAGTTCGATTCCTAGTACCAAAAAAAAAAAAAGTCTCATAGAAAACAGAAATAAAGATTCAGTAAATATGATAATTCATGTTAACAATTAAGAAGTATTCCCACTGAGATTGTGTCTGAGACATAACGTAGATGCCTGTATTTCTCCTATGATTTAATACTGTCCTGGAGGTGCTCACAATGTAATACAATGGGAGAAAGAAACAGGAAATAAGTACAAGAACTAGAAAGGAAAAGAAGGTGAAATTTCATTATTTGCAGACTGTTTATAGAAAATCTAAGAGGATGAACCTATATTATAGAGCTAATAAGCATTTAGTTAGGTTTCTTGAGATAGGATCAGAGTAACAAATTAATTGTATGCCCACACATCAGCAGCAACTAATTAAATAGGTAAGAAAAAGATCTGGCTTAGTACAGTGACAAAAATACAAACCTGGTAAAACTATAAACCTAACCAAATGGATACATGATATTTAAAGAAAAAATATAGAACTTTATTGGAGGGTATAAAAGACCTAAGTAAATGCAAATACAAGCTACATAACTCAACTGTAATATTCAATATTATTGAAGATGTCAACTCTCTTCAAATTATTCTGTGAATTCATTATAATAACAAAAATTCCACTGAGATTTTTAATGGAACAGTCCAAACAGATTTTTAAGTTTTTACACAGTGTAAATAGACAGAAGAGATATGTTTGTAAAAGGAAATTACCAAACATTAAGACATATTATGCAGCTCTTATAATTAGCATACCACGCAATTGGTGCAGGAAGAGAAAAAACACATCAAGATCAGAACAGAGGATGTGGAAACAAATGGGGAGTTGTTTTATGAGAGGGGTGACATTAAAAATCAATGAGAAAATGATGGGCCATTCAGTAACTCTTGTTGGGAAAAGTAATTTTCATAAGAAAGATTGCTTCCTCACATTTCACAAAAATAATTCTAGATGAATTAAATGTTTAAATTTGAAGAAAACCTTTAAAATATTCATAAGAAATTATAGTATGTTTGTATGACAGTGGGGAATGCAAAGCTTTAAAAAATACATACTGTATCACAAAAAGCAGGATGTATAAAAGGGAAAGAGCACGTTTGACTATATCAGTGTATACTTTTGGAAGTCACAGAACAACTACTATAAACAAAATTTACGGAAAAGCAACAGATACAGAGAACATATTTTAACACATGACAGAAAATAGTACCCCAAAATCCATGGTGAACTCATATCTTAATAAGTAAAGGAGAATAGAAAAATGGACCAAGATTGAACACAGACAATACCGAGAAAATATGCAAATATCTAATACTTTATGTGAAAAGGAGTTCATCTTTATTAGTAATTGGCAAAGTATTTTTCTTTCAAAATTTAACTGATACATAAAAATTGTACATATTAATGGTGTTCCACGTAATGTTTCAATATATGTATACATTAGTTAATGTTTAATGCAAGTTAAACATATGAAGTTAAACATATGGTGAATGTTTAAATTAAAAAATATATTACTGTAAAAGACACATGGCCATTAACCCCCTTCAAAATGCTCCTCCTCACTTATCCCATCATTCTTGCCACTTTCCGAAAAAGTTTTAGAAGTCTTCTTTTGTGCCTTTTTTTTTTTTTTTTTTTGAAACAGAGTATCTTTATGCAATCCAGGCTGGCTTTGAACTCACTATGTAACCCGGGCCGGCCTCCAACTCAGAGTGATCCTCCTGCCTCAGCCTCCTGAGCACTGGGATTCCAGGTGTGCCTCACCATATCCGGTTTTGTATCTTTAGTTGTGCTGTTGTGGCTGCCTCAATGACCTGAATTGATTCAAAACATTTATCTTTCATGATCATTTTGACTTTTGGGAAGAGCCAGAAGTCACGCAGTGCCAGATCCAGTGAATAAGGTGGATGAGAACACACCGTAGTATTTTTAGAAGTCTGCTTTTCCGTTTCATGGCACTCAGAAGCAGCATTCACTATACTTTTCATCACACCTCAGAAAGACTTCCAGATGAGAGACTTCCAGAACTGCTTCAAAAAGTGGCAAGAATGATGATATAAGTGTGTTTGAAGCAAGGGGTAGTATCTTGAGGGGGATTAATTGTAGCCTGTCTTTTACAGTAAAAAATATTTTTAATTTAAACATTCACTGTATATTTTGATCAGACTTATTTCTCCCCTCATACATTTGCCATTTCTTTATGTTGAAAAGTTTCTAAATCCTTGCTTCTAGCTTTTTGAAATGTATAGTACATTATCTATGGTCACTTCACTGTGCACTAGCACATCAGAACTTGCTCCCATCGAATTGTAACTTAGTAGCCATTGATCCAACTACCCCCATCCCTCCACCCACTCTACTCTCCCTGGCCTCTGGTAACTACTATTCTACTGTACTTCTATAAAACCATAAGTAAGTGAGATCATGTGGAATTTGTCTTTTAATGCTTGGTTTATTTCCCTTAATATGATGCTCTCCAGTTCCATCCATGTTGTCACAAATGACAGGATTTCACTCTTTATGGGTGAATAGTAATCCATGGAGTATATGTACAGTGTTTATTCATTTATCAGTTGATGGAAACTTACATTGTCTTCATTTCTTGGTTGCTGTAACTAGTGCTGCAGTGAACATGTGAGTCCAGATGCATTTCTATGTCCTGATTCCATTTCCTTTGGATACATACTCAGGAGCAGCATTGCTGGATGGTACGGTAGTTCCATCTTTACTTTTCTGAGGAGCCTCCATACTGTTATCTATAATGGCTACAGTATTTTATACTTCCATTTGCAGGGTGCAAGCGTTCCTCTTTCTCCACATCCTCACCAGCACTTGTCATCTTTATTCTTTTTGATAATAGCTATCCGTACAGGGATAAAGTGATATCTCATTGTAACTTTGATTTACATTTCCCTGATGACTAGTGATACTGAGCATGTTTCATGTAACTATTGGTTATTTGTGTTTCTTCTTTTGAGAAATGTCTATTTAGATCTATTGCTCATTTTATATTCTGGACATCAACCAATTGTCAGATACATAGTTCATAAATATTTTCTCCCATTCTTTGAGTGTCTTTTTACTTTGTTGATTGTGTCTTTTGCTATGCAGAAGCTTTTTAGCTTGATGTAATCTCATTTGTCTATTTTTGCTTTTATTTTCTGTGTTTTTGAGGTCTTGTCCAAAAATCTTTGCCCATTCTAATGTGCTGTTTCCTCACTTTTCCCCTACTAGTTTCAGTTTCAGGTCTTATATTAAAGTCTTTCATGAATTTTGAGTTGGTTTTTGTACTTGGTGAGAGATAGGAGTCTAGTTTCTGTCTGCATGTAAATATCCAATTTTCCCAGCACCATTTATTGAAAAGAGTGTCCTTTGTACAATGTGTGTGCATATCATTTTTGTGAAAAATCAGTTGGCTATAGATGCATGATTTTAGTTTTAGGTCCTCTATTCTTTTCCATTCATCTGTATTTTTTTTTTTATGCCAATACCATGCTGTTTACTATAGCTTTGATTATTATAGCTTTGAAATACATTTTGAACTCAGGTAGTATAATGCCTTCTACTTTGTTACTTTTGCTCAAGGTGGCTTTATTTGTGTTTTGTTTTTCACTCCATACAAATTTTATATATCTATATCTATTTTTTTTGATACAGAGTCTTACTATATATTCCATGCTGGCCTCAAACTCAGGATCCTTCTGCCTTAGCCTCCCAAGTGCTAGGATTACAGGTGTGTGCCACCACACCTGGCTCCGTTAAACAATATTGATTGTTCCAGGGCATTAACATACAATGTCTTTCCAATTTTTTGTATCCTCTTCAATTTCTTTCATCAGTGTTATATAATTTTCTGTGAAGAGTTCTTTTACCTCTTCATTTAAATTTCAATTTTATTTCTGTAGCTATTGTAAATGAATTGCTATTTCATAAAATTTGCTATTGGCGTATAGCAATGCTACTGATTTTCCTGTGTTGATTATATGGCCTGCAACTTTGATGAATTCACTTATTCATTCTAATAGATTTTTTGTGGAATTTTGGGGGTTTTGTACATATTAGATCATGTCATGTACAACCCATGACAATTGGATTTTTTCCCTCAATTTTGATGGCCTTTATTTTTTCTCTTTCCTGATTGCTCTGGTTAGGACAGCTATGCTGAACAAAAATGGTAAAAGTGGGCATTCTTGTCTTGTCCTAGGTCTTAGGGAGAAACTTTCAGCTTTTCCTCATTTAGTATAATGTTATCTGTTAGTTTATTATCAATGGCCTTTATTATGTTGAGGTACACTCATTTGTTCAGACTTTTATCATGAAGGAATGTTGACCTAATTTGTTCAGACTTTTATCATGAAGGAATGTTGACTTTTATCAAATGCCTTTCTGTGCATCTTTTGAGATGGCCATACGTTTTTTGGCCTTTCATTATGTTGATTATTGTAGCATGTTTGATTTGGGTATCCCTGGAATGAATCCCACCTGATCATGGGGAATAATCTTTTTAATGTGCTGTTGCATTTGATTTACTAGTATTTTGCTAAGGATTTTTGTATCTGTGCTCATCAAGGATATTGGCCTATACTTTTCCTTTTTTTGTTATATCCTTATCTGGATTTGGTATAAGGTTATGCTGCCCTCATAGACTGTGTTTAGAAGAATTCTTTCCTCTTTTGTTTTTGGAATAACTTGAGTTCATATTAATTTTTCTTTAAATGTTTGGTGTAGTTCGCCAGTAAAGCCATCTAGCCCTATATTTAATGGTAGACTTTTTATCACTGATTAAATCTTGTTACTTATTATTGGTCTGTTCAGGTTTTCTATTTCTTAATGGTTCAGTCTTAGTACGGTGTTTGCGTCTAGTAATTTGTCCATTTCTTCTAGGTTATCAAATGTATTGGCATATAGTTGTTCATAAAAATGTCATTTCTTTTTTTTTTTTTTTTCTTTTCTTTTTTTTTTTTTTTTTTATATGCGGGTATCAGGGGTCGAACTCAGGATGTCGCGCTTGCCAGGCAGGCGCTTATGCCACTGAGCTATATCACCGGCCCAAAATGTCATTTCTTAATTCACCAGAATGACCAAACTTTTTAAAGTCTGAAAATACTGAGAATATGAGGAAATGAGTCTTCCATGCGCCCTGCTGGTAAGTGTATGACTTGGAAAAGCCACATTGGAGAGACTTGGGTAGCATGAGTCATAAGTATACAATACCTGTACCCTAATGACTTAGAAGTTTCACCTTGAGGTACATGCCGTAAACACTCATACAGTTACGCAAGGCAAGAACAAGGATGCTTCTCTTAGGCATGCTTATACTAAGAAAATATTGAAAACAACATGAATATCTATGAAGAAAGAATAAATATATAAAATGTGGCCTATTCACAAAATGGAATAACCAACTGCAGTTAAAGAAAAAAGAAGTGGATCTTCTGGCACAGTAACTGTAGTAAGATGCACAAAAGACATATTTTATGATGATGGTAATATGCTTTTTGGTAAAGATTACCCTGTGGAAGGGGACATGATGGATGTAACTAGGATAGAGATCCAAAGGGATTTTTTTAATCTTCGTCGTCTTCTTCTTCTTCTTCTTCTTCTTCTTCTTCTTCTTCTTCTTCTTCTTCTTCTTCTTCTTCTTCTTCTTCTTTTTTGTAGCACTAGGGATCAAACCCAGGTCTGTGCATGTCCTAGGTAAGCGCTCTACCACTGAGAATACTTATGCATAGGAAAAAGAGAACGAAAAATTAAAACTAGATCAAATTTTACAAACTGCTTTTCCTTGCATTGTGTCATTTGAACTCTGCTCCACATTGAGAGATAAGCATATCCCGGCCCAGATGAGAAAAGGGATGCTAAGGTATGGTGCTGTAAGGTATGGCTATAGGGCAATGTTTCAGAGAAGACTCCCCAGTTTCGAGTTTCGTTTCTCCTTCCCCAGGTCTCCCTCTCCTGAAACAGTCATTGTTAGGAATAGTGGTGTTGGGTTTCATCTGTATTCTCACCTGGTTTCTGTGATGACACTTGGGTACCTGAATTAGGGCTATGCTTCCAGGTGGGAAGCAAGCTGATAGACCTACATAAGGATTAAACTTCCAACACTCTTCTCATCCAGCTAGCTCTAGAAAACAAAATCACTGTCAACAAGCGCTGCTGGTTAATAAAAGAAACATGCGCCGAGATGTATGTGATCATTATATATTGTAAGCGTGTACTAATAAAATAAAAATTAAAAAAGAAACATGTCTAGTTTCTGTTTATAGCTTGTATTGTCCAATTTTAAAATGTCAGAATAAAGTTTGATGATAATAACTGACATTGGTGAGAGTTGGCACACCATGTTAGAGGTATTATTTTAAAGAAGCAATGAGGAAAGATCAGAGAAAGGGGAAACTGAAGTTTATATTTCTAGATGGAAAAAGAAGCTTAGGAGAAGAGAAACTAGTGCTGGTTGTTTCCCATTAACAATTCTTAAATTCTGTGTTTCTTATGCACATTTGAGTCTGATTACCCTCAGTAGAAGGCATATGTAAATTTCTGCCAATAAAGGAAATATCTCTAGAAAGATGCTATATTTACCAAAGTGTATTGTAGGCACAAATACATATGTGAAATAATTTTAAGAAATATTATAATGCATCAAAATAAGAATAATTTTGACTAGTATGAAGCTCTCTATAATTGTAGGTTGTTTTAGCAAAGCTCTTTTTTTTTTGTGGGTACTGGGGGGTCGACCTCAGGACCTCGTGCGCCAACAGGCACCCGTGCCACTGAGCGATATCACCGGCCCCTTTTTCGTATGTGGGATCCGGGAGTCGAACTCGGGCCCTTGCGCTTGCAAGGCAGGCGCTTACGCCGCTTAACTGAAAGAAAAAGGACAGAATTAAGTGGATTCAGAGTCTAGTAAAATTTCAGTGGACTGTATATTGACATTTATTCTCATTTATTTATGAATGAGAGAAATTTTCTTTCAAGGGTTTTCTACTATTAACATATCAACATTCTTAGGCCCAAAAAAGTATTTTGAGAGAAAATAAATATTGGCATATGAGCTTCTTATTATAAGTGTCCTAAATGAAAAATTTTTCATCCATAACATTTGGCAGGGGGAAGTGATCAGAAAATAAGTTTAAAATGAGAGAATAATTCACCAGCTCTGAGTTTAGTTAAATATAATTTTATTTCAATTTAAATGACCACTTATGACACACGGAAAAAAATGATATATAATCTGTAGCCCGAGCCAAGACTTGTCAATGAATAACACATGACACCTTATAAATTTAAAAGAAGTATATTTAATAAAAAATATAAAAATATATTTTAGAGTAGAGATAAGTACTGTATTAGTATCCCACATAAAATGATTAAAATATGCCATCTCATGAATAAAGTAATGGAAAGTGAAAGAAAAATTGTAAGACATTACCTGGAATGATAATTTGTTCAACAGTATCAGAAACATTCCAGTTTTTCATTTTTTAATTTTAATTATTCAAAAAGAGGTCACATTGAGGTACATAATACATATGGATTATTTAAGAAGGAAGTTAACTTTTGCTGAGTAACTTATTTGTTAAGATGTATTTATTCAATTAAGGTTTTTTTTGTTTTGTTTTGAGTAGCAACTCTGTTGTGATGAGGAGCTCAAACCTAGAAGGAAAAATTTTTGTACATACAAGTGTTCATAATTCAATGTATTAAATACAACTCCTATGGCTTCCCCACTTAAAAAGTAAAATAAGCAAAAGGCAAATTTGAAGCTTCCATTTTACTTCAAGCCTTACTTTAGATTGGCTTTCCAGATCCTTCTTCTGTGCCTACCTCTTCTGAGTTTCTCTTCCAGCACTTCAGCTTCTCTCCAATGGTCTCCCTGTTTCTGTTCCCTCCTCTTTGACGTGCATTCTGTTTTAGTCATAGTAATCCTCTCTTTATTCCCTGAACTTCACATTCTTTCATATAGATATGGCATTTGCATGCCTTTTCTCTCCACCCAACTCCCATATTCAGTTCCAGCAAATGCTTGTAGTGCTTTTTTGACTTAGCTCAAACCACCACCTCCTCTATGAAGCCTTCCCAGATCTCTCATCTCTGTTATAGCAGTAAGCTCCTTGAATTACAAATTTTGTTTGCATGTCTTCCTCTGCCACTAGGTAGTGAATCCAGGAGGGTAGAAATCATATCAATTTTCTATCGCTGCTTGCTCAACACAGTGTTTGGTATTCAGTCAGTTGACTAAATTCTTGCTGAATGAATGAATGAGTGGAATAATGGAGTGCACAGTGGGGTTGGGATGAATTCTACTGGGCTTTATGCCTAAGAGCATGCAGGTGTACCTGTATTCCCTAAAAGTTCTTTTGGCTGGATACCAGGAAAATTGATTGAGCATTCCTCTGTAGAGCTAGGAGTCAAGAACTGTGAAGGATCTGAGATATTTTTCTTGCTTGCAAGCCAGAAAAGGAGTCAGCCATGGTTTCATGGATTCTACAAGAAGATTTGAGACTATGCAGTTAGGGACAAAGGACTTCATTGGCTGTCAGCATAAGCTTCATGTTTGCATCAGTTCCCACAAGTCCCATAGAGGCGACACTAAGGTGGGTCTGGGTGGATGCTGCAACACAGTGGGTTTACATCCAAGGTGAATAGCCCTAGGAAATCTAGAAGGGCACTGTGAGTAAACCTGCCCAGTCTTTGCCCTGGAGGGAGAGTTCACCTGTATCATCTCAACAGCAAACATCTGCCTTCGAGGGAAATATGATATCTGCTAAAGCTGTTTGCCACATAGGCCCAAGACTAGGGTGAGGCAAATGCAAAGTGCATACAGCTCGACATTGAAGGAGGCGCCACTTGCTGGTGTTGACCATCGCCACTTGCATAACCCTTTAAACTTGGAACCCTCCGTGCCTTGCTGTGCTTTCCTCACTCCAGTCCTGGCTTCATGTTGTACAAACATCTGTGAAAAAATAGTCTGGAACCAAAATTTTCAGTGCCTTTGCTCAGGACACATGCAAGAATGTGAGATAAAAAGAATTGTTTTCTGAGCAGAGGCAATTTTTTGATTATAAACACATGATATTTAAATGTCTCTCACCTCTGCACCTAACAGGGCTTTGATGTTAATCATTTTGGAAAGGCAGAGAAATATTTTTTTAAAAAATATTTTTGAGTTTTCAAAGATATTTGAGGTTCCTGCATGACCCAGCCATTCCACTGTTGGATATTTACTCAAGAAAAATTAAAGCGTATAGACTTTAATAAAGACTTTTATGTAAATACATAAAGACTTTTATGTAAATAAAGACTTTTATGTAAATACTTAAAGCAACTTTCTTTTTTACGTTTTATTCTTAATTGACAAATAATGAACACATTTTGGGGGTGCAGTGTGATTTTTTGTTACACAGATTTATTATTTATTGTGTATGATCTAATTAAGCCAATTGACATATCTATCATCTCAAATATTTATTATTTCTTTGTGATGAGAACATTTAAAATCTCCTGTTTTAGCTATTTTGAAATATATAACATGTAATCATTAACTGTAATTTCCAGGCTGTGCAATAGATGACCATAGCTTATTTTCCCCTCTCTGTTAAACTGTGTGTGCTTGAGTATACACTTCTGCTTCTCCCACTTCCCTGTCCACCATGCTACTCTCTCCTATGAGTTTGACTTTTTTTTGCATACTACATGCAAGTGAGATCATGTAGCATTTGTCTCTCTGTGCTTAGTCTATTTCACTTACCTATTGTTCCTCTAGCTTCATTTATGTTAGCACAAGTGACAGAATTTCCTACTGTTTAAAGGTGGAATAGTATTCCATTGTGTGTATATACCATATTTTCTTTATCTAGTCATTCGTGGATGAGTACTTTTGTTGTTTCCATATCTTGCCTATTGAAAATAATGCTAAAATGAGCAGGGGAGTGCAAATATCTGTGACATATGATGTCACATTCTTTGGATACATACCCAGAAGTAGGATTGTGGCGTCATATGGTAGTTCTAGTTTAAGTTTTTTGAGGACCCTTCATACTGTTTTCCAAAATGTTTGTACTAAATAACAGTAAGACCAAGAGTGTACAAGGGTTCCCTTTCCTCCACATCCTCACCAACATTTGTTCTTTTTTTTCTTTTTGATAATATTTTAACAACTGTAAGGTAATAGCTCACTGTAGTTTTGATTTGAATTTCTTTTATTAGAGATACTGAGCATTTTTTCATACACATGTTGTCCGTTTGTATTTTCAGAAATGTCTATGCAAGGCTTTTGCACGTTTTTAATAGGGCTGTTTGTTTCCTTATTGTTGAGAAGTTTGAGTTCTTTATGTGTTTTGTATATTAACCTCTTATCTGATGTATACTCTGTAAATGTTTTCTCCCAATCTGTTGGTTCTCTCTTTACTCCGTTAATTGCTTACCTTTATTGTGTGGAAGCTTTTTGGTTTGATGCAATGCCATTTGTCAATTTTTGCTTTTGTTGCTTGACCTTTTGGAGTCATAGCCAGGAAATTATACCTGGACAAATGTCAAAGAGCTTGTTCCTATGTTTCCTTCTAGTAGTTTTATTCTTTCTGATACTACATTTAAGTCTTTAATCCATTTGGAGTTGGTTCTTATATAAGGGGCAAGATAAGGGTCCTTTTTCATTCTTATGCATTGAATATCTAGTTTTGCCAGCACTATTTATTAAAGAGACTGCTTTTCCCATTGTATGTTCTTGGAACATTTACTAAAAATCAATTAACCATAAATATGTGGGTTTGGTTCTGGGATATCTATCCTATTCCATTGGTTAATGTGTCTGGTTTTATGATAGTATTCTTTTCTTTTCTTTCTTTGAATTTTTGAGACAAGTACTCGCTATGTAGTTCAAGTTGGCCTTGAAATCACTATGTGTGATAGCTATGTTTGATTGCTTTGGAGGGCCAGTGAGATAGCTCAGCGGCATAAGCACCTGCCTGGCAAGCGCAAGGTCCTAAGTTTGACTCCCAGTACCCACATAAAGGGAAAAAAGGGCCGGTGATATCACTCAGTGGCACAAGCACCTGCTAGCAAGCACGAGGTCCTGAGTTCGACTCTTAGTACCCACATAAAAAAATTGCTTTGGATATCTGGAACCTTTTGTGGTTCCATATGCATTTTAGGATACTTTTTTATATTTCTGTGAGGAATGACCTGGGAATTTTGGTAGAGCTTGAATTAAATTTGTTCGATTGATTTGTATAATATAGACACTTTAACAGTAGTCTTCCAGTCCATGAACACAAGATTTCATAACATTTATTTGTGTCATATTCACTTTCTTTTCATCATATACCAACTTTATTTGTAGTAGGTCCAAGCTGGTAAAAACTCAAGGACTTGTGAACAAGTGAATGAATAAGATAAATTATGGTATACTTATCTGCATATTAGAATACTAACTAGGAAAAAGGAACGATCTATTGCTTCATTAAAAAAATAGTAAATAAATATAAAAATGATTATGGTGATTAAAAGAAGCCAAAGACTGTACCCATCAATTCTTCCATCTATCTATACTGTATGATTTCATTTTTATAAAAAACTAGGAAATGCAAGTGAATCTATGTTTACAGAAAGCAAATCAGTGGATTACAAAGGGGCATGAGGAAACTTTTATAGATGATGGAAATGTTTATTTTCTTGATTATATTGATACTTTCATGAATATATATATATATAATATAAAAATTTATCAAATTGTATTATTTAAACATATGTAAGCTACTGTATGTCAATGATACATCAACAAAGCTGTTTGAAAGAGGAATTTTTAGGTACAGAAGTAGCAGAAAGGATGCTTGACTTGCCTCTGGGTTTAAAGAAGAGGTAACTTTCCTGACGACTTCTTCCACACTGTAAGCTTTTTCAACTTATATTTGGAATGAAATTTTGCAGAGTTGAAAAACTAGTTTACATGAATAAGAACAACAAAAAAAATATTAGAAGCACATGATATCCATATGGGGCTCTCAGTGATTAATGTTTTGTGTGAATTAGCATGATCATATTGTTTTTCTTGTGATTTACATCAGTGGAAAAACCAGGCTTTATGATGGGGTTTGGGGTGTGGTGTGTGGGGTATGTAGATCACTACGGTAGAATTGCAGCATTCAAGGGAGAAAGGAAATCTGAGCTGGAGCTTAGGAAGACAGAAACATGCTGGTGTCCTGGAAAGTAGTAGAGAAAAGAGATAGGTTTTGTTTGTTTGTTTGAGACAGAGTCTCGCTATTCAGTTCCAGGCTGGTCTCAAACTCAGTCTGTAGCCCAGGCTGACCTTGAACTCAGGGCTATCCTACTACCTCAGCCTCTCGAGTGCTGGGATTATAGGTGTGTGCCACCATGCCTGCCGGGAGATAGAGATTTGTTAAATGTACCTCATCAAAATGAATACTCCATGACATAGGTACAAGACAAATAGTTCACTGTTAGATGAATGGAAAAATGGATGAATGTTTCCTATGGCTGACCAAAGGCAAAAGGGAAAATAATTAGATGCCCTTCTCTTCACATCTATAGAAAACTAGATTGGTTGGATTTTCTGTGGGAAATATATTCTAACTTTCAGACAACTGAGTAACCAAAAATTACTTGGATACTTGCCTATTTGTAAGCTAGAGACTTATTTATAATAATCAAAAACACTTCTTATACTATGGTAAGATCTGTACCACTCAGAACAATGGGGGATCATCCATTAGAAATATTTCTTAATTGTTAAGAGACAGTAGATATTCAAAGCAACTTAGAGAACACAAAAGATAAAGCTGGGTTCTTTTTAGGTCAACTTTCAACTGGGTTTCAGAAAAGGGAAGAGTTACACTGTGTGTTGATCTGCATGGAGAAAGTTGGATACGAACTGGCTGTTTAAAGATGAATTATAACTGGATTAGCAAATAGGAAGAAAGGGCATTCTAGGAGCAAAGACATAGGAAGAGAGCAGTATGGCTGAACTCGACAGTGCACATTTGCAAAGGGTGGGTAGGCAGATGGGGCCCAAGTTCATAAGAATGTGAACTATCAGGCAGAAAATTTAAAGTTTTATCCAACAGAAAAAAGGTTTATAGGATGCATTCATCTCAGGTAATACAAATATGACTTTAATAAATTAGGTTTACTTTGTTGACATGTTATGTTGCCCAGTGATGCTACCATGGAACCAGTCCTGAGAATGTTGGCTTTCTGTACTCATACTTGTCACCTTACAGCAAGAAAATGGCTGCTGCAGCTCCAGGCATGACTCTACGTTCATTTTTGGAAGAGGAGGAAAATGGTGATGTCAACCAGCCATCCTCTCACACCAGATCCTTTTTAAACAGAGCAAAGATTTTCCCAAAAGCCTCCACGAGATGTCTGATTTTGTTTCATTGGACTATACTGGGTTACACATGCTTACCTCTAGTCTAGGTGCAAAGGAGGCTGGGAAAGTGATTATTGGGCTTTCCAGCCAGTCCAATTGAGATTTCGAAGGAAAAGGGTGTTTTATTAATGGCTGCTGGGTTGGTTAATAAACATGTACGATAGAACTATTGTGTGGTTCTTGAACAGGAATATGGCATGTTGAGAGTGCACAGCCTACCCAAGATACTTCTTAGAAAAGCCTTAGCTAGAGAAAAGGAGAGTTGAGATGACTTAGTTTATTATACAGCAAACATTCACTCCCTTCTTCTTGCCACTGTGGGCATATATTTCTATACCTCGCTAATGATAGACTTGGCTAATTTTCTTTGACCATTGTAGGTGGAAACAACAGTTTCCATGTATGCGCTTAGACCTTAAGAAAACCTCTCATATTTCTGTCTTTGCTTGTGCTTCTGCCACTGCTTTGATAAAAACAACATTCTTCCCTAGTAGCTTGTTGGTTCCTGTGCAATAAGAGAGACAAGAGCAGAGTCAATCTAGAAGATCTGCAGCCCTGCAGATTGAAGTAGAGCTACCCTAGATGACCTTTAGATCTACAAGAATGAAGATACATGGTTATTGTTCTGTTCTACTGGGATCTTTTGGCTTCTTGTTGCATAACAATAATGATGTATACAATGGTTCCTACATTAAAATGATCTTCCTATGGTGACATTCTGTCATGATTCAAAGCTCAAAATAACACCAGTGTAAAACTTTTGTACTGTGCTCCCACATAAATGATGATTGATGCAGGTTTTTGCTGATAAAAAGATAAAATGCGTATCATTATCTATATTTTACAGATGAAAGAATTAGTTTCAGTAGGGTAATATACTCTTAAGCTCACTTGGCTAGTATTTTGAAGGCTGCTGCTATTTCTGGCTAAAAGTCCATTTTTTTCTACTATACCTATTATTCTGGTAATACAGCTATAAGAGTGTCTATTTTGGTGGTTAATGTATTTTCAGACCCTAGTATTGTGCCTGGATCATTGTAAGCATTTAATTAATATGTTGAATGAATGAACTCATGAATGAGTAAGTACTCAAGAAATCTATGTGTAGTTATAGAGTTAAAACTTTCCCAAAATTTTCTGCTATAAAATGAGCAGACACTTCCTTTGTTATGCTTCCCAGTTTCACTCTGAGTCAAAATCCATTCCATTTCATCAAGGATAGACCTCCGCAAGCTGGCTCTCATCCATGCCCTTACGACTGTTTCAGGAAAGTGAAGATGTTACACTTATCACAATATGAGAAAATACAGTCTCATCAGAAGAGAGGGAGGGAGAGAGTGAGGGAAGGAAAGAGGAGAGAGAGAGAGAGAGAGAGAGAGAGAGAGAGAGAAGATGATATGTATGCAGTGTCTGGTCCTTTATCATTCATATCATGTATATTATTATAGCATCCAAGTAGATAAGAACAGTGGAATCAATGGAATGGAATATCTGGTAGTTGGGGGCTGAAGGTCTTCTGAATAATATACATGGGCTTGTTTATATTACAGTCAGTAGTGGGATGAGAAAGGGAATGAAGACAGGTAACATTGGGGCAGAAAAAAGAGGTAATAAAAGACAAAGTAAAAGTCTTCTTTGAAGTAGGATATCAAGGAACAGGGCAGATACCATTTGAAATATCATTTCCCCCACCATTTTAAAATCAGTAAACTTTGTTGTATAACTAATAACTTCCCAGTATGGTTGTTGTGGCTTGTATCTAGATGTCCCCCAAAGCCTCATGCACTCATAGGTAGAGCTTTTCAGAGTTGGCTGGATCTAGAGTGTGTGAATACAGATTATGGGTGTGATAACTGGATTAGCCCACTGATTAGATTAGCGTAGTTCTGGGTGTGGCTGGATGGATTTTCTGAAGACAGAAAATCCACCCTGAGTGTGTCACCAACCAATAGGCTTGCCGCCTTAATGGAATAAAGAGGGAAAGGAAAGTTCACTGAAGCTGCTTCCTGCCTGCCATGCCATGGACTGTTTCATCCCCTTCTGCCATGCCACCCTGTCTTGGAGCCAGCTGACTATGGACTCCAACCTCTACCAACTGTGAGCCAAAATAAAATTCTTCTCCTTTAACTGGTGGGTCTCGGTCATTTTGTCCCAGCAATGAGAAAGTAACAAAGACAATGATAAAAGCTCAACTAGGCATGGGCAAGGAGAACAAACTTGGCTGGCATGTACCCTAAAGTGTAACACTGTAGTGAGATATGGGGGAAAAGTGGTGTTGGGGGTCTCTGAATAAAAAATGATTCAGTAATTCCCCATTAGGTTTGTTGGGATTGAGGCTAAACTTCTTGGCATGGTTGTCATGATTTTTCATATCCCTACTTTTAATAATCTAATATTTGGGTATTTTATCACACTCCACATCAACACTCTAACAACAAGCTTTGAAATATTGTGAGTTTTCTTTGAAACATGATTTTAGTTTAATATAACTTTGAGCTAAGACACATTTCCCAAATTATAGATGAAATTAATTTTTCTTACTCTTCATTGTCTCCTTGCAATAAAATTATACATTCATGTACTTACTCTGTGGTATGTCTCACTAGAAGAGGCAGTTTATTTCCCCACTCCATTGATGTAAAATGTGGCCGTGTACTTTGCTTTGGACAATGAGCTGTTGGTTGATAGATGAGTGGAAGGTTTAAATGTGCTGACATGGTTTGGTTGGATCTCTTGAAGTTTTGCCATCCATCATGACAAAAATATTTCACAAGTAGCTTCTCAGCTCAGAATGTTGAAGACATACATGCATCACACACATGAACCTGAAGCCTGAGTCTAGTCTGGCTCAGCCACGCTTAGTCAAATTCAGCTGAACTGCAACCTACCCACAAATCCATTAACAAGAAAGTTATTGTATGTTACTGAAATAGAGAGTTTCCCTCTCATCATTATAAGCAAACATTTGTCTAATGTATACTGGTTAGTTTCACTTCCACTTAGTCCTGGCATTCTAGACTATAGGAATTTTGCCTAATAGTAAAGGTAGTAAGATCCAAGTTTGCCTAACTATAATGAAATTCATAAGCAGGTCTTTTAAAATAGTAGGAACTCTCAATGGATACATTTACAGGGTATTTCCTACATGTCTAGCATTTTATTAAATCTAACACCAAATAATGCACGAGCAGAACAATGTATTCTGAGATGCAATGAAATATTTTCACCACTTCATTATCAACCTTTGATACTTTATTTTTAACTGTGATTCTATAATAGGCTTTGACAGAGATTTATCTTTTAGAAATCAACTTAAATTCTAATTTGATGCCAAATGCTTTTGGGCATGAACTGACCTTAGTTCATGGGTAATTTGTCTTATGAGTTCTATTATTTTCATTTTTCTCATCTATTTCTGAAGTAGTTGTTTCCCTTTGGCTCAAAGCAGGAGGGCAAGGCAGTGTGTTTGTGGTAATAAGGAGAGACCTAAGAATAGAAACTTTGTCACTGAGTGCCATGACAATCATGGCTTATGTGCTTCAGTAATGTTATGGTTTAGATCTAAAAGGTCCGCCCAGAAGGATAATATATTCAAAGGTTGGGCTTTTGGGTGATGATTGGATCATGGAGGTGCTATATTCATCTGTGGATTAACCCCAAATGGAGCCTGGTTGGAAGAGGTGTGTCCTGGAAACATGACCTGGAAAGATGTCTTTTTGTCCCCAGATTTTACCTTCTCTCTGTGCTTTCTGGCTGTCGTGGGTGGAGCAGCTTTCCTCCACTATGCCTTTCCAGCCTTGGAGCCAGTCAACCATGGACTGAAGGCACTACAAATTTTGAGCTAAATAAACCTCTCCTTTAATTTGTGGGTGTTGGGTATTTTGCCCCCGAAATGGGAAAGTGACTAATACAAGAAACTTGCTTATCCACTCTGAAGTCAGTCTCCCCATCAATCAAATGGGAACGTTAATAAATTCTACTATATAGAGTATTTTGAAGACCAAATGCAGTAATGTATATTAAAACACACTGTGAAGTGTTTTAAACTTACAAAATATTATATTTCTGGCGTAAGTATCTTTTTTCAGGAGAAAGAGGAAAAAAGAAAGGAGAAAAATAAAGCCCCCAAATGTAACTGGTACCTTATCTTAAAAGGCCATATATATATAATCTGTAATTAAGCTTCTTCCAGTTGTACAAAAACTATATTTTGCTTTGTCTTTTCATTTTGGTTTAATATTTTATCTTTCCTTGCCCATATACTTGATCGAAAGGAGAGGGTGAGCTTGTTCTATTCTTTTCTCTTCCCATGCTTAATAGTATCTCCTGCTGGAAACAATAGTGAAGTTACTTTGTCTTGTTAGTTTAGTCTCCAAGTTCAGCTACCTTTGAGTTCCATCAAACATAAAGTACAGAATGTACTATTTCAACAGAATGTAGCATTTTAATAGTTAGATCAAACATAAAATGGTTTAATCAATGGTAATGTATTGTAGACAAAGAATGATTTTGAAATCTATCAGTCCTATAGTTCAGTCTTGGCTATTTCACTCAAAACCTTTCCCTAAACTTGTCTGAGCCTCAGTTTCCTCACTTATAAAGTAGTGATAATTCCTGTTTTATGGGGAGTTATTCAAAGTATTAAATGAAATCCATAAATTGACTATCCATTTTAAACTTCGAGGCAGGTAAATCCCAGGAACACTATAAATGACCATCTAGAGGCTGCAAAAACATGGGTTTGTAATTTTTGCTTGGTTTGCATTTGTTTGTGGTCAAAAGTCAGTTTTAGAAGTGTTTGAAAATGTTGTATTGGCTTCTTTTCAATAGTCACCTTTAAATTTACTCTCTATCAGGTGGTAATGACAAAATGTACTTCCTTGGCCTCACATTCAACCCATAAATTCAAGGAACACGTTTGAGAAAATGCACAGCATTTGTGTCCACTCTTTTTTTTTTTTTTGTGGGTACCGGGGGTCGACCTCAGGACCTCGTGCGCCAGCAGGCGCCTGTGCCGCTGAGCCATCTCACTGGCCCTTGTGTCCACTCTTTAGCCCGTGGTAAGTTTCCTTGGCCTTTCTTCTCAAGGACAAAAAAGAAATGAAATATATTCACATGAAAGACAAAATATTTTGGGTTAAAAGTTTGTCTGTTTCTATGTCTCAGTGTAACATAACATCCTCGAAGTGACAATTTAAGTGGAATAAACACATCTTGTTTTGTTTTCTTTACCAACATATTTTTTTTTCAAATTAAATCATTATCTTATTTTTAGAGAGCAAAACTGAAATCCAAAGTACATTTCATTGCTCCAGTAGATATGGAATGGCTGCCAAGTCTATCATTATAAATCTCAGATTTCACATGAATTAAAGGAACCATAACCAAGGTTTTGCCCCCCTTTTAAACAAATAAGACACCACACTCAGCATAATTTCTTGAGTCTAATAGGTGTTCTACAAATATTCCAGTCCTATGCAATGATTACTCATGCTAAAGATTTTGGACATTTGTATTCACATATCCACAGTTCTATAAAATTTGAGATTTTAGAGCCAATTAGTGGAGGTCCCAGGAAAATCTGTGATTGGCCTTCTAAGGTAAGACCCACTTACTATATCCTTGTGACACGAACTTTTCATTATCTTGCTCATGTTTGTGGACTCTTTAATAAGGGCCTCAACCCCTTCCCCATCATGAATCCTCCCCATTTCCACACCCCTACACACTGTCCACTGTGACACACCAGTGCTGTATTGTAAGGACTTACATTAATCTCATTAGTTTAGTGCCCTCTGTAGGGAGGCCATGGAGGGGCTTTATTCATCAGTGTTTTCACACCCCTTACACACAGCAGGAACATAGTAGGCATCCGATGTTTGAGTTGACTTTTTCTGGTGGTGGATGGATGGACAAATGAACAAATTTCAAGGGGTTTGAAGCTTCTTTTCTTTTCCCTGGACTTTTTCATTGATTTCCTCACCTCTGAACTGTCTGCCCGGCATCTGGAAACCACTATTAACTGGGGAAGGAATAAAAGAGTCAAAGAACCAGAGTCGGCTGTCTTTCCACCCCTCACAAATTAAGAAAGTTCTTACAAACGCAGTGGTTATCCTCTCTTTCCTCTACCGTCCATTTAAGGAAGGTGTGAGAAAGAGTGGGGTTCCAACTGCTGAAGAGACATAGCGATGATGTTTGTCATGCTGTGGGGATCACATATGAATCGGACAAGGATCAGAATACAAAACTAGAAATCCTTCAGATTCTCCCAAGGTGTTTTTTTCCACATTTCAAGCTACTGTCAATCAAAAAATGCTTTCCAGGGTCATAACAAAAGGATTCAAAGATTGTTCATGCCATTGTTCCCTGATTACTGCAGTCAATCAAGAATCCCTTTTACATTATTTCAACATGATGCTACTCAGTTGGCTCAGCACTTACTTTATAGGGTCTTTTATTAAGCACATTATTTGAGATTCACAGGTTATTGTCTCACTTAGTAAACAGATAGCCCCTTGCAAATGATCCCCCCCAACAAGTCTCATTTGAAAGGGAATGTAACTCTGCTTTGTAAGAAAAGAAACATTTCTATCCTAATTGCTTGTATAGTCTTCTTTCCTGTAATGTTTTTCTTTCTACAGTACAGTTTACAGAAGGTAAGTGCAGTGTTCTTCCACATACATCTTCAAGGTGTTTTTTTCTTGGTTCAAATGACAATTCATTCGTCATTTTTATGGTAAGCTAGGGAGTGTGCTGTTGATAGTGGCTGTTACCCTCCATTCTTATCGTTGGCAGCACATAATCATCAGGGATCACCTACCCTGTTTACCCTCAAGCCCACAGTTGGAGAAAACTGTTTTTATTGTTATAGCTGTTCAGCTGCAATTAAGAGGGCACCTGAGAATTTGCAAACTCTTTGGTCCATTAGTTGGTGCACTGTTAGTGAATATGGATAAAGGTTGCTTGTGTCCTTTTAATTACTTAAATTCAATTTGTTCTAAAACAAGATTGGTTGGCTTTTTTCCAAATTTTCTGTTGTAGAATTTCAGTGACCTTATTTCAGAGAATGTCTTGGGTTTTTATTTTGGCAATTAACAAGATCTATTATGTTCAAAAGTTTGCATATATAGCATTTATTTTAGAATCATCCTCTATTTTTCCTATGGAATTTTGATACGTACAAGATTACACGGTAGAAAGTGTTAATATAATGAAGTATAATGAAGGTTCTTGATTACCGGGGTATGCATCTGTATTGGTTATCTATTGCCCCAGTAAAGCTGTGTAAGAAACCTCCTTAGTGAGTTACAACAGTATACATTTATTTAGTGGATCCAGGGAGGGCTCAGTCCTGCCTCTGCAGTCAGCTGCCAGTTGACCAGGAAGCTTCTTTGATAGGCTTTTTTTTTTTTTTTTGTGGGTACCAGGGGGTCGACCTCAGGACCTCGCGCGCCAACAGGCACCCGTGCCGCTGAGCGATATCACCGGCCCCTTTTTTGTATGTGGGATCCGGGAGTCGAACTCGGGCCCTCGCGCTTGCAAGGCAGGCGCTTACGCCACTGAGCCATCTCACCGGCCCCTGATAGGCTTTTTTGATACTTGCTCAGACAGCTTTGAGTGTGCTATCAGCTGATCTAAGATGGCTTTGGCTGGGAAGACGGGCCTGCCTCAACTTAGCTCCATATATCTTTCATTGTTTCTAGGAGCCTAGCTTAGAAATGTTCTCGTAACAGTGGTGAAGGGCAGGAGAAAGCAAAACTACTTGCACGAGCACTTGTCAAGCCTCTCCCATTCACATTATGTTTGCTAGCATTTCCTAAAGCAAGTCACATGACTGAGTCCAAATTTCTGAATGGAGGGGCACTGCAAAATTACAGGGCAAAGAGCATGGAACTAGGGAAGGGTGAACTGGAGCCAGTTCCTGCGAGTACTTGACTACAGAATATTCTAAGCCTATATTGAAACCTCTTTCTACTTTCCATGGATTGTGCACATACCTCCCTCCCCCTTGCCACCTTCCTCAAAGATTTAAATAGCTTCCTCTCTTTTTTGATCCTGGGCTCATTTTCCTTATTTTCCTCACACGTTTTCCTTTTCTAGCTTCCTTTATCTTTAGTTCTTTTCTTAGTATTCATTCTCCAACCCCCCTCTCCTTTCTTTTTACAGAGAAACCAAAAACAAACCTAAAATTCTCGTGCACAAAGATAATTGTTTGAAAGGAGTATGAGGGGTGTCTCTGGAGCTCTCATTACTGATTAACTCTTAGAAAAGGAAATCTGAAACCTCTATTTCTTCAGAAATTTAACAGTGTGGGTGGTTCTGAAAGAGTCAGACTTAAGTTGTCCTGAAAGCAAAGGAAAGAAAGAAAGAAAGAAAGAAAGAAAGAAAGAAAGAAAGAAAAACATTATGAATCAAACACAGAAGCAAAACCTAAATATATTTCTCAACATTTAAAAAAGTTTTCTCCCAAATTTACCAACTGGAAATTTGAACTGGGCTTTTCTTTTTAATTAAGGGTTTAGAATAGACATGGATGCAGGTGGTATTTTCGTTGGTAGTATGTGGTGATAATCATTGTTGCCATAGCTACTCGCAAAGTATTCAACAATATCACTTCATGTTGGGACTTCAAATAAAGACTGCAAAAGTCATATGTTCCTCATGCAGATAGAATCTAAAGGGAAAAAAGGGCTTCTATATTCCAGCTGGAATCTCTTTCTTAATCTATCCCTGAAAGTATGGCTCAGTGTTCAAAGCAGGTCAATTCAGGGGTAAATTTCTTTAATAGGTTTATACTGAGTTCAGCTAGCTTCTTGCACAGACATAGCTTACATTATGCTAGTTGTATGACAACTTAGCAAAGTGAGATATATTACAGTGATTTATTATGGTAAACATATAATGAGGTTTCAGGCTTTTGACTGCTTTCAGAAAAAGGAATCCTGCCACTATATAAAGCTGATAGAATGTGCCAATCCTTGACTCAGAAAACATAGATCTGTAAAGACCTCGCATACAATAACATGTACTTTAAGAAGGCTTCGAGATATTTTCTCAAATTCCACTTCCATTAATATGCCTTTGGACAGCCTGGGCTGGGTTCTGTGTGGTTAATTCAACGTGAAATGGCAGTTCCGCTTCTCAGAGCGTATTATGTATTATGTTTAAGACAGTGGAGAGTTTGATATGATTCTGCAGCTCCCTGACCCAAACCTCCTCTGCAAATTTGATTTAGATTTCTTTTCTGCTTACCTTTCTGTTTCAGCAGATCCTTCCCCACCAAATAGACCCTCTGAGCTGAAATTTTTTCGTCTGTAAAAGTGAGGCTGTAATGTTCACTTTCCAGTGTTGTGCTGTTAGAAGGTCAGTGTAAATGAAAGTGATTCAATAAGCTTTTAAGTGACATGCAAACATAGATTTTTTTTTTTTAAACATAGGTGTTATGCATTGTGAAAATCTGGATTTTCCACCGGGGAACTTTGGTCAATGTTATTAATCCTTGATAGGGATAGAATTATTGGACAACAATTAAATATAGAAAGTAAGATCTGATATACTTTCCATTTTATTCCATGGCTTAGATTTTTAGTCTCTAACAAGACTTAATTTTTACATTTTCTAAACCAGCTTAAAACTTTAGGATTAGGAGGATTTGAAGATGCTTGACTAAGAATCTGAGGCTGCATTATTTGAAGGAGTTTTTAAATGAGGGGCTGGGCAATGATTCCATGGTCCTGTTGATATTATGACACCCTCTCAGTTCACTTAATCTTTTGTACTAGCTTTGAAAAGGGCTGCATGGCATCTATTTATTTACCTTGAAATTAGAGTGAGTTTAAAGCAATTCTGGTTTGAAAAGTTTTTAGAATTTCTGAGATCCCTTGAGAACTCAAGTTGCCACTATAAACAGGAGTTGAGATAATTTGGAGACTGCAACGAGACTTGCTTCTTGCTTAGTGACCAGTGGGATGCGGGGTGATTGGCTGTGTCTACTAATGAATGACTGGAGCGTTCGTGCTTCTGCTTCCCAGTGCCTGTTCAAATGGAGCAAACAGATCTGGTTCAACTGATACACACAAAAGGTTATGTTATCCCAGGAGAGAAGCTTTTCAGCTCCTAGGTATCTGGTAGAAAAAAAAAAAATCCTTCATTATTTGACCTGACTTCATTTACAATTACATTGTTATTTGTATGTTAAAAAACATAACTCCATGTGCAGTTGTGACATCGGATTTATGAAAGAGTTAGGGAAATAGAGACATTTCTCTTTTGATGTCCAGGTGATCTAGCATAGCTAGAGAGATTTAAAAATGTATTTGCTTCTTGTATATATACTTTATATAATGTTCAAGGTAGATAATACAGAGCTGCATTGGTTACTATTGTAGCCACTAGTTATAAATAGCTATTTAAATTTAAAATCACGTAACATAAAAATTTCACTTCTTCAGTCACACTAGCTGTATTTTAAGTGCTCAGTAGCCATGAATGGCCAGTAGCTAATGAGTTGAACAATGCAGAATCAAAATATTTCTGCCTTTACACAAAGTTCTATTTCACAGTGCTGGTATACAGAAACATGGGAAAATTTTCCTCCATTAACCAAGATATGAGTTGTCCTAGGAAAAATATCAAGAAGCATTAGCATTTTATATCCTTAGGGAAAAGTTATAAAATATTCCATTTACCTGCTTCAAAATTAAGAATATGAGCCATAAAACTTAATTGAATTGCTACAACAAATTATAAAATGCAAATATAGTTTTCTATTATAATAGTATGCAGAGGGAAAGAAATTGGGGACAGTAAGTGAAACAGACGCAGTGATCTAGATGCCCACACATATGCACACATAGACAAATGGGGGAAGAAAAAGGATGCATGAACATTGAGACCCTGGGATGGAAAGGAATAAAGAAAGGTGGGGGGCAGTAAGAAGGAAAGGAGAAACATGAATCCCAGGAAAATACAAGGAGGATTTTACCAGCTCCAAGGTGAATGTTCATTGAAGGTCAGAGCTCAGTGCTTTAGCACCTTTTTATTTTCTGTCCTATTACTCATTGATGGGCCCTGCTCCCAGTATTTGAAATGCTCTGCAGTGGGCTTCTTGGAACAGGTGTTTTCCACCTGGTTCATAGAGTCCTACATGATGGTTCTCAGGGAGTTGCTACCAGATTCATCGGCATCAGCATCAGCATTCCCAAGAACCTGTTAGAGATGCAAATCTTAAGGTCCCTCCACCCAGACTAATGGAATCAGAAACCCTGGGGTCCTGTTTTACAATTCTTGTGTATTCCAAAGTGTGAAAACAACTGCTCAGAGTTACAGGTGAAATGAGAGGGCTTATATACTCTTCAAAATGTTATGCAATTTTTATGTTATTTTTTCTATAGAGAGGATAGCTAGCTTTCATCAAGTTCTCAAACATATGTGACTCTGCCATTCCCCACAAATTTAAAAAGTTTGCCTTATATTTCCTATGATGAACAAAGTCCTGTGACAGTAAAATATATTGTTTTGTGCTTTATGCTTCGACCACAGTGATCAGTGTTACCGGAGCTGAACTGCTCTCTCGTTTTAGGAATTTGACCTATTTCCATTCTATAAAATTTAACCTTACAGCCTGGTAATAAAGAGGTTCTGGTACGTAATCAAGGTGTGCAAGTGTCTAGCTTAGGAATTAGAATGGGGCAGCCTTCAAAGAAGCAAAAAGCACCTCTTGTTTCCATACCCTTCCTCAAGGAGACATGGAGGCATTTTGAAGGATCTAAATAAGAAATTCCATTTTCCCTACCTAGCATATTGCAGTACTTGCCTTGGATTGATGGGAGTTACCTAGGTGTAATTAGTTACATCTATTAAGCAAGGCCATTTATTAAGTACTGCACTCTGTGAGACCTTAATACAACGTGATCGATGATGACAGGGGAGGCAGCATCCTTTCTGGTTGGTGCAGTCCCCAGGTAGGCTGCTGTACTCTTGGCCCCATGGTGGTGCGAAGCATATGGGAATTTCTGTGATTGGGGATATAATGCCAATATATTCCTCAGCGTTTTCAATTTGAAGAGCCATTGGGTACACTAGGGTGGTTCAGGCAGCTGTTGTAATCGTGACTTAACCAGCTCAACATTAATCCCAGCCCGGTGGGATTCCAGATCTTCAAAGAAGTACTTAATCAGAATATAAGGTATTAGTACTGGCCAAATGTAAGGCCTAGGTTCTGCATGTGACCAAGTGCAGGAAAGTATTACTAAGCAGCAACTTCTTTTCTTACAATTCATCTAATATTGTAAGTGCTAACACAAATCTAGAACCATTTTAGTAAGTAATATTTATTGATGGTTTACTCTGTGCCAAGCATTGTGCTCAGTAATCTACATTTTTTATTAAATGTCACACCAATATTCTCATTAGGTTTACTGTTATTCTCAAGTTACTGATGAATATGCCCAGTTTAGAGATATTCAGTAACTTTAACACTGTCACAATGTATTTGTCAGTATAGGCCAACAGTGGTAACAACCCTAATATGCTTGTGGTTTTAAATTTTCTTTCTTGTTCACATTCAGTCCCTTGCAGATTAATGAGGATGGAGGCTGTGGGGGAAATGGAGTTCTGTTCCATGCCATTATTCCAGTTGCTACTTTTCTTCTTGTGTCCTTGTGTCGTTACCCTTGTCCAGACCCTCAGAATCATGTCTTCATAGGTGGCAGATGGAGAAAAAACATGGAAAGTTACATATGGGAGGTTTCAAGAAATTGGAACTGGAAATGGTATATAGTATTTCTTTTCTAGAAGTCAGTCACAGGGGCACACAGAATTATGACGGATGCTGAGAAATGTAGTTCAGAGGTAGTGCTCTGAAAGAAGAGGGAGCAAGGAGGCCTTTGAGCACCAACAGTTTGAAGGAGCAGATCTGAAGTAAAGAAGTAAAGTAAAAGTGATATTTTGCTGTGTTTCCCTTATGAATAAGTGTACATTGGCTTTTGTGTTTAGGGAAAAAATACCTTATGTGTATCCTTCAATAAACCCAAAGTAATAGGTAATCCTATTTCAGTTCTCTATTTCTCATTCTACAACGAACAATATCTTTCATGTTTCCTGTATACCTGGACTCATCTGTCTAAAATGATAGCCGTGACTTTAGCAACACTGATGTCTGAAGAAATGGCATAATCTTTGTGGATTTGGTAATCACATGAGAAAGCTGTTTTTCTATATGAACAGACTAATGGAAATCTTATTTTTTCCATTAATTACACACACACACACACGCATGCACACACACATATATACTTTTCAAACTACTCCTAAAGCTTGATTCCCTTGTATTTTATTGAAAATGACTTCTTTTATTTTCTTTTTTTTTTTTTTTTTTTGTGGGTACCAGGGGGGACGACCTCAGGACCTCACGCGCCAAGGCACCCGTGCCGCTGAGCGATATCACCGGCCCCTTTTTCGTTGTGGGTTCCGGGAGTCGAACCGGGCCTTCGCGCTTGCAAGGCAGGCGCTTAAGCCGCTGAGCCGTCTCACCGGCCCCTTTTATTTTCTAAATGAAGTTTTTTTTTTTTTTTTTTTTTTTTTTTTTGTGGGTACCGGGGCTCGACCTCAGGACTTTGCGCGCCAGCAGGCGCCCATGCCGCTGAGCGATATCACTGGCCCTTTTTTCGTATGTGGGTTCCGGGAGTTGAACTCGGGCCCTCGCACTTGCCAGGCAGGCGCTTATGCCACTGAGCCATCTCACCAGCCCCTAAATGAAGTTTTTGACATCACATTAGTTCTCACTCTCAAGCTTATTTCTTCTCTTTATAAATTTCTCAAGTATATCACTTCATATAATACTCGTGTTTCTAAAAAGTTCAGCATGAAACAAGTTGTTTTCAAATTGAATTCATTATTAATGCAGCAGAGGACTTGCCGTTTAAAGAAAAATTCTTTTCATATTTTCCTCGGCTGAATAAATGGCACCAGCATTTTAATGAAGTGTGTATTTACTACATCATCTGCATGTCACTATGAATAGCAGTAACTTCATATTCAAAGCCTTCATGGGTCATGTGGGTGCTGAGTGTGAAATGTTGATGTATAAAGCAATAGGGAATGGTAGGGACTGTGGGAAACTGGGAAGTAAGTGCCCCATCTAAAGGTGTACAAAGTCAAAGTTATAAATACTGTTCTAGTGAGGAGAAAGTGTGTATATGGGATGAATTGTACCAATAAATTTACATGTGATATAGCATGGTGTAATGTTCAACCATTTTCTAACACCAAATATATATTTGCTAAGCATAATAATCTAAACTACCAATAGGATGACTAAATTAATATTGAGAAGATCTAGTTATAATTTTGCCACCCTTCCATAAAATCTAGTTGATGGCAGCTATCTGTATTTCCTTATTTTAAAAAAATCCTCCTTTTCCAACATTTAACTTTTTTTAAAAGAAGTATTTAAAATCTGGGGCCAGGACCAAGGCCATCATTTTAAACCATACTTTTACTCAGGAACTTAATTCATTTTTGTAATACAGTAAAACTTGGATTGTGAGTAACTTGTTCTGCAAGTGTTCTGCAAGACAAGAAAATATTTCCAATAAATTTTAACTTGATAAATGAGTGATATCTTGCAATTTGAGTAGAATATGATGCCCAATGTCACATGCTCACAACCGAGGCAATGGTTGTTCTTGTTTCCCCCTCTGTCTCTCTGTCTCTCTGTCTCTCTGCCTCTGCCTCTGTCTCTCTCTCTGTCTCTGTCTCTCTCTTTCTCTTGGATTGTGGGTGATTATTTCCCAACAGCAAGAGGTTATGGAGGAGATCTTATCTGCAGAGGAGGAGAAATAGGTGGAGGAATTCCTCACTTCAAATGAGATTAGGGACATGTGTAAACTATGAGAAAAAGTACAAAATTTTGTAGGCAAGCACTACTTGAATAAGGCTGTAGCTATGTGAGCAATGAATCAGTCTAACAACAATGCTATGGCACATTTCCATAAAATCCACAAAAGGAGGCAAAAGCAAGTTGTCATTGGATAGGTTCCTTGTTAAAGTTGCACGAAAAGAAAAAAGCTTCCATTGAGCCAATGGATAGCAGTGATTCCGTTAGTGATAGTGAAATTCATCCTACACAATAACCCTCCTCTTGTCTCTCTCACACCAGCCATGAAGGTTTTCAGAGGTAAGTGCAGGTTAATTTGTTTATTTTTCTTTATATTTTGTATTTTATTTATTATTTCATATTATATTGCAGTATTGTAATCATTTTTATATGAATGTTTTTGGGTTGTAGACTGAATCATCTGAGTTTCCATTATTTCTTTCTTTTTTTTTTTTTTTTGTGGGTACCAGGGGGACGACCTCAGGACCTCGCGCGCCAACAGGCACCCGTGCACTGAGCGATATCACCGGCCCCTTTTTCGTATGTGGGTTCCGGGAGTCCTCGGGCCCTCGCGCTTGCAAGGCAGGCGCTTACGCCGCTGAGCCATCTCACCGGCCCTCCATTATTTCTTATGGGGAAACTCACCTTAATATACAAGTGCTTTGGACTACAACATGTTTCCAGAATGAATTATGCTCACAAATCAGTTTACTGTACTTTGCTGCATGTTGGGTGGAGTAGTTGGTCTCTTGTGGTGGGAGCATATTCAGACTTTTAAAACTTACAAAATAAGCAATTTCGTGTGGTTCATGTACTGAAGACTGTAATATTCATAGAAAACTTTGTAAATGCATTCTTCTTCCTGCCTAGGAGTTAACTGTCTTAAAATTCCTTAGCCTAAATTTAGGAAAGATAACTGTGCTGAGTTTTAGCAAATAGGTCCACAAGTTAGAAAGATCATCTGGAGTTTTGTTTACTGCAAAAATAACATGATCATAGTTGAGAAAAACGTCACTCAGGACTGGCTACATGGCATGAAGTAATTGATTTAGCCAATGATATTTTCTCTAAGTCAATTATGGAAGTCAGATAGATTCATTTTACTTTTAATTGGAAAAATTTCCGATACACATTCATGGTATTACCACAGGATTATGAAAACTTGGTTCCTAATAGTAGTTCATTATTTGATACTTGTTGAGTACATTACTTCTCTCCACTAGATAAGCCCATCACCACATATTGGATTTCTAATTAATGCAGAAATGAAGATAATGGTGCCACATACTCTAATCATTATGGTGGACCATATACAGTGCATAGAATAGAATATGAAATTTAAAAAAAATTTAAGGGCTGATAATCTACTACATTCTTCGGAATTTAGTGGATAATGAAACATGAATTATTACTAATTAAAATAGATTGATGGTTTTAACACTATATACCCTAAAACATGTTTGATTCTGGTAGTGGAGAACACAGATACCCCACTTGGGGCAATCCTGGCTGCTGCCATTGAGCTATATTGAAAAGACATGAATTTTCATGGATAGCGGAATAGGCTGCTTTTCTAGAAAAAAGAAAAAAAAAAGTACACATACACATATACCATAGCTTTTGGGTTCTAAGTGGATAACAATCATGTCTACTTGAGTTTGTGGCAAAAGCAATAAAAAGACCAAATCTATGACCCCTAAAGTTCTGAATTGGATGTTTTGTGGAAGTTCAGATTTTGAGAAATATCTGTTAGCTTGTTGCTGGACATGGGTATCATGAAAAGGAACAGTAAAAGTGTGGCATAAACTTTCAGTTTGATGCTTCTATTCTGAGTTAGGCAATGCAGGACTTTTCCTCACACAACATTGGCCAGGCTCAAATGGTTTCTATGGCCAAGAAGAAATGGTATATGTGGGATATTTGGGCTGTCGTAATGGATTTCATATAATAACCAGATCATAGGAAACCCAGGGATAAATTCCTAGGAGGAATTCCTATTGGGGCAATGTATTAGTCACCTTTTGCATTTCTGGATTTGACACCCATAACTTAGGCAAGAGGTTTATTTATCTTCAATTTCAGGAGTTTCAGTTCATGGTCGGTTGGCTCCAAAGTAGAAACATCACGGTGGAAGCACATGGTGGAGCAATGCTGCTCACTTCATGCTGGGCAGGGAGCAGAGCGTAGGGGAGAAAGCCAGAAAGGAGGGGCCAAGGATCAGATAGACCCCAAGGTCATAACTCCATGACCCACCCAGATACACCCAAAGAGTGCTTTACTAATCCCCTGGTGGCTCCCAAGCCAAACAAGTTGACAGTTGACCTTAATTATCACAGGCAAAGACTATGAGAAAACCTCAAAGCTAACTGGCATGCTGAAATTCTAATACAGCAAATTACTGCACTCCAAATTAAGGCCACTCCTTTGGCTCACAGGAAAGTTCATGTGCCCTTGCTTATGTGACTAGTCCTGAACAATAGCAAGTATCCAAACTTGTGAATCGCCTGGGCCACAGTGAGTGAAGAGGAATTGTCTTGGGCTGCATATAAAATATATAATTTAGTTCACTTATGTAAATAAAAAATTCCTTTATTTTTTATATTTGTTGCAATATTTAAAGAAAGAGAGCAAGTGGCCTGTGAGATGTAGGTTGGGCACACCCAGGAGAGAATGTGTCATGATGTTCCGGGTTCAAATCACATGGTTCTAATATTGAAAAATGAATAGCTACATGACTGGAATGTGTCCTGCATTGACTTGAGAGGGATAGAATTTGCAGGTCCACACAGGCCCTATGTGGTTAGTAGTATGGTCTAATCACAGTACACATATTTTTTCAGATGAAAACTATAGCTCATTTGCAAACTATAGCTCATTTTGCAGATGAAAACAATAGCTCATGAAGTCCATTATCAACTATACTCTATCCTCTTTGCATTCCCTTCCTTCAACGGCAATATATGCACTTCTCTGCCTTGCTCTGTGCCTCTTTGAACTGCACCACCTAACCTCCCTTGAGAGCCGGTTTTGAGCAAAGTGAGGCCTCCAGAAGATCAGAGGGTATAAAAAGTAAGTGATATAGTCTAGTTCACTTGGTTCTTTGAAATCTCTGAAGAGGGTACTTGCATATCTAGGCCTTCTACTTAGTGGAACAATTTTTTTAAGACAGATTCAGGCAGTATTGCTTTAAATGCTTCTTCCTAATGGTATCCATGGCATACTGTGAATTAACATAATAACACTCTTCAGTGAAATGCATTCAGAAACCGTGTAACTTTTCATATGTACAATGGCACACATGTACTTTACCTCAGAGTTTTAATATTTGTCTGGGTATAGTTAACCAGAATCAAGACTGGTAGTTCATGGATTATAGTTGGGGTGATTTTAATATTCATTCATTAATTCAACAAGAATTTATGGAGATTCTTTATGGGGAAGACACCATACTACACACAGTAGAAAAACAGATGGATAAGACAAGTCCTGTACTTGCAGAAATGGTAATCCATTAAGATAGAGGTGGGGGAGTGAGCATGGGAAGAACTGGATGCTTTGGTTTTCAAGACAGCCAATTCATAGTTCACAGACGTAACAATGTATCTCTCTTATGTCCTATGATTAGAATAGAGTGATGAAATTCAGAGAGAAAGTTTGAAAGATAATGAGACTTAAGAGAGAAAGAGGGGGCCGGTGAGATGGCTCAGCGGCATAAGCGCCTGCCTTGCAAGCGCGAGGGCCCGAGTTCAACTCCCGGATCCCACATACGAAAAAGGGGCCGGTGATATCGCTCAGCCGCACGGGTGCCTGTTGGCGCGCGAGGTCCTGAGGTCGACCCCCCGGTACCCACAAATAAAAAAGAGAGAAAGAGACCCAAATAAGAGGGAGCAGGAAGGAAAGATAATTAGGAAATTATAGGTTATTGGTGCCTTGGAAGTCAGGTAGATTCTAAAAAGTTGTAGATTGGTACGGAGTAGAGAATGTTTGAACTCCTGGGAAATTTGTAAAGGAGTAGTTAGGAAAACGGTATATTGAGGAATGGCAAAGAGAGACAGTATATCTCTTATGACAAAAGGTTGGGAACTTCAATTAGGTCTTAAAAATTCAAATCAAATATAGTAATGTGTACCAGTATATGTCTCAACAATGTAAAAAATACCTGGGGAGAAAATAGGCCAAAACATTAACAGTAGTTATTTTACTTCTGTAGAGATTTTGAGTATATATTTTACCTCCTTTTTTACTTTCTTTTTTTTTTTTTTGTACCAGGAATTGAACTCATGACCTCGCATTTGCCAGGCAGGCACTGTGCAGCTAAGCTATATCCCTGGCAGCTTTTTGTACTTTCTAATCTGATTTTATCTTCAGCTTGATACAGTTAAATGGAATAGTGACGGTAGACAAGAATAGTTGTGGGTGAGTTTAAATTCAGCTTTGATAAGTTGTGACTTTTACTTTTTTATTACAGAAATTACAGAGGTACCATTGCTGATACTGTTTTAAAGAAAGAAGGGTTACGTATATTACTTTGCTTGGGCTGCCATAACCAAATACCATAGACTGGGTGGTTTAAACAACAAAAATTAATTTCTTCTACAGTTTTGAAGGCTGGAAGTCTGAACTCAGGATGCCAGCAGAGTCAGGTTCTGGTGAAGGCTGTCTTCCTGGCTTGTAGGTAATAACTCTTTTGCTGTGCTCTTACATGGTGGAAAAAGAGAGCAAGCTCTGTGGTGTTTCTTCTTATATGTATGTGCACCAGTCCCATGTTGGTGGCCTCACCCTAATGATCTCATGTAAACTTAATTTATCTCTCAAAATTCCCATCTCCAGGGGCCGGTGAGATGGCTCAGCGGTGTAAGCACCTGCCTGGCAAGCGCGAGGGCCCGAGTTCAACTCCCGGTACCCACATATGAAAAAAGGGCCGGTGATATTGCTCAGCAGCACAAGCGCCTGCTGGCACGCGAGGTCCTGAGGTCGACCCCCAGTACCCACAAAAAAAAAATTCCCATCTCCAAATATCATCATTTTAGGGGTTAAGGTTTCAACATGTAGCTTTTGGGGAGACACAAGTCAGTCCTTACACGTTATCTAAGTGGCGTTGTACTAAGCCCATACTGAGTCTCCTATTGAAGTATTCATGAGCTTCTAAACTACTGGCTTCTAATAATTTTTACATGGTATCTTCGGCACCTCTTGTGATTCTCCCTCCTGCTCTTAGGCCATCCCTTCTTTAGTCACTGCTGTGGTAACTAGTTTTCAGCACATGTAATTTGAAAGCATGTAGCTTTGACTGCCTGAAGCTTTCTGCTTAGCACTTGGCTGCAGTGCTCAAATATGTATAACTAGGAAGTGTGAAGGAGTTAATCTCTGGGACAAGCCTTGACAAGTAGGGAATTAGAGCTAATAGGTTAATGTTCCTCTTTTCCTTTTCCTGGGCAAAGAATTCTGAAATGTGCTCTGCATAGCCACTTAGTTGAATTCCAGTGGGATTAAGCCTCAGTTTGCCCACTACAGTGACCAGATTGATAATGCACCCATGTATTGTCTCTTTTTCTTTCTTTTGTTTTTGTTTTTGCTTTTGTTGTGTTTTTTCAGACAGGATCTCGCTATGTGGTGCAGGCTCGCCTCAAACTCCTGGTGATCCTCCTGCCTCAGCCTTCCAAGTGCTGGGATTACAGGCGTGCTCCACCACGCCTGGCTTTCTTTTTCTTATTTTATTCTTCCCCGTTCCCCTTTCCTGTTGTCTGGGATTATGTCTCCAAATACACTGTCTCACACTATTCTCTGGGGAGGATTCTGAAGGCGACACCCAGGCTAAGAATAGTAATATACAAGCTAGGTGCTGTGGTGCAGCACATGCAATCCCAGCTACTTAAGAGCTGAGGTGGGAGGATTACAAGTTTGAGGCCAGTTTGGGCAATTTAGGGAGATCCTGCCTCAAAAAATAGAGAAGGGCTGGAGAATGTAGCTAAGTGTAGAGCGTTTGCCTAACATGCATGAGCCTATTGGTTCAACCCCTAGTACTGCCAAAAATACTAGTATGCTACCTACACTTCTCACCTACTTTGTTTCAAACATGACAGAATTTACTTTGTAATTAAGGCATTTCCACTTTGAAATTGACCCTTTCACAAAAACAAGGTCTTTTGCAAGGGACATTAGTAATGCAAAAGGAAGCCAAAGTCAAAGAATATGAAAGGATAGTCTTAGAGATCATTGAGTCTTAAACTTTTTGTATCCTAGAATCATAGGAGCTTCCTGATGCTGGTATCCTCCAAGGATTGTGATTTAGTTGGTCTGGGGTATGACCTGCACATGAAACATTTAAAATATCCCATAGGCCTAGATGATTCTATGCACAGAGGCAAGTTTGAGAATCCCTGCTTTAGATCAGGGATGGGAAAACTATGGCTTCTGGGCCACATATTACCCATCTTCTGTCTGTTTTTGTACAGCCCACAAGCCAATAATGGTTTTTACAGTTCTAAATGGTTGACAAAACATTTCTAAAAAGCCCTACATTTCATGACAATTCTCCATTATCAGTGTCCCTACAAAGTTGTAGCTTCTGGTGAAAGGGAGAGTGCATTAGCTGGATTGTTTGGTCTCTGCTTTTGATTGTGTTTGAGAACATAAGGTCAGGCATTCAGTCTTAATTAAAGATTAGTAAAAGCAACTCACTCATACATACCTGTTCGGCATCCATGCTTTCTTTCAGCAAAAGCAAAAACATAAATGAATCTGATAAAAAAACAACTTTGCAAAGATAAAGAAGAGGAAGGAATTTTTTAGCCTGTCTCTTTTTTAGGGGGTCATATGTGTGCATACGTAGTTCCAGTTTCAGCAGAGTCAGCATTCATATTTCTTGATGAGGAAAGCATTAATGTGGCAGAGATCAGGAGAGTACATGGGTAGTCTTTAGAAAGCTAAATTCATGGTGGTTTTATATTTATTGTTTCCTTTCCTCTGTATGAATGCATTACAGAAACAGGCGTATAACATTTGGCCTTGAACTGTTTAGGGAATGAAGTCACCAAGCTGGTTGACAGAGGCTAGCAGCATTATCAGTAATGAAATAAACTCAAGTCTATTCAATCAGTAGTGTGGACTAAGTGGATTCCATTATTGCTCAAAAGCCACTAGAAACCATTGCTTGGTATAAACTCGTTCGGAACCTCTTTTCTCCATGACACCCCTCCATCTATTTATATCACTGCTTATAAAGAATTTGGAAATAGAGATGTGATCCAGCTACAATCAATGATAATTATCTATTCTATTTTTAATCCATACCTGTAGGACTAATTGGACGTAATATGTGCTTGTGCAGCAGTTCAGATGAAAACACTGAAATGCAAAGGGGATTAAGAATTTGGTCAAAGAAGCAATGTCAAAGGAAAAACCCAAAACAGAAGTTCTTCCATTGTGCAAATAAGTACACAGCACCCCTTCTCTCAGATTTTTCAGTATTTTAACACCGAAGCTCTCAGAGTCCTTACAACCAAATAAAGCATCTTAAATCCAAATTGAGTGATCAGGGGCAATACAATGGGCACACGACAGGACATCTGTCTCTAAATAAGTGGCTGGCAATAGTTGATGTGATAAAACTGGTAGGTTCAAGCATGGTGTTTAAAAACCTAATCAAATGTGGTCTCTGAATTTCATGTACAAGTTATTCCCTTGGGAAAATCACGCTATCTCAATTTGATACTGCAGCCTGCTGGGAAAGCTGCCTTAACTTTAGAGAAGAGTTTTTTGGCTAAAAATAATCAAGCTTTAAATTTTAAAATTCTTCTTCTTTTCTGAAAAGGGCAAATGTTTCAATGTGGTGAAAAAAATTAAAAATACCCCATCCCTCTTGAGATGTGAAATGGTTGCCCTAGTTCACCCATAAGATTCTGAAAGATGGGGAGGAGGGGGTGCTACAATGAAAGACGCCTCTCCCGTTAAAACAGAATCGAGGACTCTAAGGTTTAGCTCTGGAAAGTCAGGGGATGTCTTAGTGGCCTGATTTGTTCACCTAAACTTCAACTTCCTCTTGGGTTCTTCCACTTGGTTTCCTGGTCACATGATCACACTGATTTTATGTTTGTACATCGCTTCTCTCTTAAACTTTTTGGCCCAGTCAGTGATTAGGTGGAGTTTGCAATACATTTTCTACTAGAGAACAGTAGGACCATGCAAGATACAAGGAATGGGAAGAGTCTGACTTACAGAGCTCTTATCCTGCCACAGCGAACCTTCTCTCACAGGTTCCTGGACCCTAACTCATATAGGCCCCGGCACCTAACCTCTTTTTTCCTCTTAATCACTTGGTCCCTTGTGCTTTTGCCTCTGCACCATGTTCCTTCCTTTACTGAGGATGGGTTCCAGGTATTGACTGTAATAGATGCTGTGATATTTCTTTTAGATTTCTGTTCTAGGTTTGGGGGGAGCCCTTACTCCCCAGCTGGTGGGGCTGTTGTTGACAGTTCTTATGTTACTTCCTCTGGAGGCATTCCCCTTGACTGAGAGTACTGCCTCACTCAAGGTTATGCCTTTTTCCAGGGGGTAGGCTTTATTTATTTGTTTAGAGGTTAAATGTAGGGGTCAAAGATTTGGCCCCTTACCTTTTTTACAGGGTAATTCTAAATGACCATCTCTGCTTCAGTGTGCCCCCCCCCGGGTTGGCTAGGGGCCTCTGTTAAACTTCATCACAGCTCAACTTCTCACTCTGCCCAACCTGTCTTTCTTTACCCCATCATTAGTGGTGTGCCCGAGAGTACTCCCCAGTGAAAGTCCTGTACAAATCTAGGTTTCAGAGTCTGTTTCCAGGCCTAAGACATATACACACCTAAGACATATACACAAATGTCTTTTCAACAAATAACAGATAGTATTCACTTTTCAGTGGGGAACCAGTTCATAATTTCCTTATTTTATTAAAATGAGAGTTCATCAAGGTCATGGGACTAGTAAACAGCAGCACCAGGTATCTCAAACCAAATCTAATTCTTATCTACCCTGACATATTGCTTGCAAACCTTGTGATTTTTTTCAACCATTTAGAAATAATAAAATAGACATACATACATCCACCAGGCAGGTTTGATGGATGTTATTATTTTGTCATCCTTCTTTCAGATCCTTTTCTTTAAAGAAATGAAACATTGCAGGTAGAGCTAAGTCCTTCTCTCAAATTTTTCACCTCTACATTTTCCTTTTGTTGAAAAAGGAATTACAAGTTAAATAATAAATGTAATAAGTCCCTGACTTACAAACATTCGAGTTGTGAGCTTTCACAGATATGAATGGACCTCAAATTACAAATATTTGTAGGTGTACACAAATTGAGGAAGTAGCTCACATGTCTACCTTACCATTTTAAGGTAACTGTAAAAGTAAAAATAATTTATTTACAGTATTTGTGTGTGTGCATTTGGTCTTTTTGTTCTCCACATATTTGTGTCAAAGGTGTATAAGACTCACTTTGTCAGACTTATGAATATGACTTATGAACCTTCTCTCGCAACAGAACTCGTTTATAAGTCGGAAACTTACTGTAAATGTTTGTAAATAAATTAAAATGATATTCTTACTGATGGATACTTTATTGTTGAGGTGGCCCACTTGCTAAAAACCAAAAATATAGCCACATTTTAAACTTAAATAAAAGTGTCTTCCTTAATAAATGTACATCAGCATGACTCAAAATGTTTTGCTAAATACGTATCTCAAGTTTCACAGCTACATTTAATTTGAAGGAAATCAGTTGCCATATGTTTCTGATTAATACATACTTTACTCATCAGCATGTTATTTTACATAGGCAATTGACATCTGAAAAGCTTTTTCAGCTTTTATCCTTAGGTTGAAGAAGCAGAATTTGTCATCAAGAAACAAAATGTAACAAAATATTTTATTTGAATCACAAACTTAAATATTAGAATTCCCGCTCATTCCGAACTTGCGTAAGCATTCTTGTATTGCTTGTTCACGCATGTCTTCCTCTTATGTTTCTTTTCATCTTTGTTTACTCGTGATCGTACTATTAAGTATTTGAATGTGGGATATAGATATGGCTAGTGGCTTTAGGCTAAGGTAGCCTAATGTTGCATTTAATTTTAGTAATATGCTAAGCACCAGAGATATCAGGGATTTCAGGATAAAAACCCATTTATGCTAAAGAAAGCAGGTGGGACTTAATGATATCAAGTACAAAATAGAATTTGTATCCTATGTCTCAACGACCATGTCAGGAACTGGCAGTCAAGGAAAGTTGTACAAACTGGGATAGGATTAGCAGGAATGATATCCTGGAATAACATCTCCTGTCCACTGCCCTTGAAGCACTAATGTTATCCATCTGACCAGGGCCAGGACAGTTGAGAAAAAGACAGCAACAGTATCCTAGAGAGTCATGTGGAAGGGATTTCACAAATTAGGAAATAGAAGAAATGCTTTAATGATGTATGGAAGTAGACATTGAAATTATTGCCTATGGACACATCTCCAGCCTCGGTCACACTACTCAGACCAGCGGTTATGGGCTTGAATTTTATTATGTAGGATTTAACAGCAGCCAGGACATGAGACTCAAGGGACAATATTTGGTTGAGGTGTTGGTGAAATTGGAGTTTGGTAGCGATGGTGGTCCTGGAAATGAATAGCTCTAGATTCAGTCATTCATTTAACAAATACTTATGACACCAACAGTGGGCCAGGCAATTATGAGTCTCTGATCCCACGTAGTTTGAAGTAATAAAGCACTTGGCAAGGTAGTCAGGTGAGGGGAGGCTGTTGTGGGAACCCATAGTGTTATGGTTTATATCTCGGTGTCCTCCTAGTCTCATTTCATAGGTGGGGCTTTTGGGAGGTGATTGGATTATGGGGGTGTGATACCCATCACTGGATTAGTCCATTGATGAGTTTACAGCCAAAGGTCATGTTAGGAGGTGAAGCCTGGTCAAAGGTCACTGGGGGCGAGGCTTGGAAGGGTCTATCTTCCTCCCTCCTCCCTTGATCTCTCTCTCTGCTTTCCGTTGCCATGCCATGAGCTGCTTCTCCTCTGCAATGCCTCTCGGCCATGCCACCCTGCCTTGGAGCAAACTGCCTGTGGACTGAAACCTCTACAAACTGTGAGCCAAAATAAACCTTTCCTCCTTTAACTTGTGGTTGTTGGGTGTTGTATCTCAGCAATGAGAAATAACTAAAACACTGAGGTTGGGCATTTAATCTAGCCTTGGGGACAGGAGGAGGTGTTCTCATAGGTAGTGTCTTATAGGAAAAGACTCAAAGGGTGAGAAGAGATGTAGGAGAAGGTAGGAATAGGGAAGGGCAAGGGTATTCCATGGAGGTAGCAAAGCAAATGGGAAAGGCCTGGAAGTGACAGAGAATGTGGCTTATTTGGAAAATTTTATGTATAGCAGTTGGCTGTTGTACTCACAGACGATTTTTTTTTTTTTGAATACTGAGAACTGAACCAGGGACCACTGAACTACATTGGCAGCCCTTTTTATTTTTATTTTTTAAATTTTAAGACAGGGTCTTGCTAAGTTGTCCAGGATAGTGTCACACTTGTCTCACTTTCCAATTGGCTGGGATTACAAGCTTGTGCCACCACACCTGGAAAAACTTATTTTTGAAAGGAGAATATAAGTAAAATGCCAAAGAAGAGATAAGCTAAACATTAGTTTAGCCCCTCAAATTTAAATTTATCAGTAACTTATAAAGACTACAAACAAATGAGATCAAAGAGGGCACCAGAGAATGGAAAGCTAGCCCCTGTTCTTGGATAGGCAGAACCAATGCAGATATTCCTCATTTAATGTTTTTTCAGACTTACAACCAAAGTGCACTGCTTAGCACCTTGGTTTAGACTTACGACCCCCTGCACAGACTTAGGAACCATCTTTTTTTTTTGTATGTTCTGTACATTTTGTTTATAGTGCCTCAATGGCTTTTTTTGTATAGTATACCTTGTTTATATAGTACTATAATTTTTGCTGATTGCACGGTACAGTACTGTAGTTTTGTGTTCTGTTATATATTATAGTAGCTCATTTAAGAATTATTCAAATAAAAGTCATCGGGGGCCAGTGAGATAGCTCAGCGGTGTAAGCGCCTGCCTGGCAAGCGCAAGGTCCTGAGTTCGACTCCCGGAACCCACATAAAGGAAAAAAAGGGCCGGTGATATCGCTCAGCGGCACAAGCACTTGCTGGCAAGTGCGAGGTCCTGAGTTCAACTCCCGGTACCCACATAAAAAAAAAAAAGCAAAGTCGTCAAGTTGAAGTTTCCTTTGACCATTTCTTTATTCTGAATATTCTAATGCACATACTATATACTATTCCTCATTTAGCGACCAATTTGTTTAACGACCTACTTGCAGGAACAGAACTCGATTACTAAACGAGGAATGTCTTCAGCCTATTGTATTTTAGGCATATTCACTAAGCATGTTGTACAAATAAAGACAGAATTCATGGAAAGACAAATGTCTTAAAATATATTATTTCTATACTGTCTGATATTGGGGAAAATAAGCTACTTGACATTTTTTGGGTATTGAGGCAAAATAATCCATACGAGGTTGCTTGTTTTGCCTCAATATCCAAAAGATATATGGTTTGCCTGTTTTGATGCAGAAAGGAGTGATGTGGAGCATAGTCTTATGAGACCCGCTGATCACATATGATGCAGGCAGAACAGCTGCGCCAAAGGCCCAGAAAAATTTATCAGTGCCCTCTTTTTATTGGGCTCACTTCTAAGGACTATTTGCTTCCAACAGTTCCTCAGGTGATAATAAAACTGATTCATTTGGAGGTAAACACATTTTCAGATACAAACAAACTCGTTAGAAGTGATGGTACCTTTGGAACTTTTTGATATGTAGAAATGTTTCAAATCATATGGGTGCACATATTTTCTTAAGGATTATATATATACTTCTGAACTACAGGAAACAATTGAATGATTAATTATCACTGTTATTCTTGGCTCTGTGATTGTTCTTTGTGTTTAAATTTTGTCTTGCACTCCTGGCTAGTAAGTTCCTTTACTACATACTTTATATGTCTTTCTATTCTCTAGGGTATCACTGCAGAGGTGGACAGAGCAGTGGCTCTATTAATGCCACTTTCACTGTCAAGGATATTGGGCAGGGCCGGGGATATAGCTCAGCGGCATTTCCAGTGATTTTTACAGAGTCAAGCAGGTTCATGGTTTGGTGATATCTTATTAGTAATATTTTAGTTTTGTTGGTCTCTTGCAATGACCTGCAGAAGTTCCTTCATTAATGAGCCAATATTGCACATTCAAACCACAGCTTACAACAATATCAACTGTGTGATAAATGTAACTTTGAAGAATTCATGGAAGCTGCTAAGATGCCAGGAAAGGGCATGTGAAGAAATATAGGAATAGATGCTTTATTGATTTGCTAAAGATCATATTTGCATTGCATCTGTTTTGCAATCATGATTATTGATGAGCACTTTCTATATCATAATATATCCTGGATTTTCTGAATAATTTTCATCCCTGATTCTTTTGACATGTGAGGGATCAATACTGCTTGAACCCAGCTCATGTGATGATTTGTTGATGGCTGCCGTATTTTATTTTAAAGGTTATTGGAGAGTATGTGTTCTTAAGAAAAACAAATCATTTTCATTGAACTATTTTGATAATATGATTTCTAATACAGATATTCCTCAATTAATGACTCACTTGTTTAATGACTGTTTGGACTTACAACTGGGGCACACTCTTCAGACTTATGACTCACTAGGGAATTATGACCTGTCTTTTTTTGTACAGTTCTATACAACTTGCTTATAGTGCTTCAATGTCTTTTTGTATAGTACACTTTGTTTATAAAGTACCATAATTTTTGTTGATTGTATTGTACAGTATAGTACTGTAGTTTTATGTTCTGTTATACATTATAATATTGCAAGTAAGAGTTATGAAAATAAAAGTAAAGTCATCAAGTTGGAGTTTCCTTTGACTATTTCTTTGTTCTGAATATTGTAATGTACATATTATATACAATTCTTCACTTTGTGACCAAATCATTTAATGACCTAGTTGCAGGAATGGAACTCAGCCATTAAACAAGGAATGTCTGTATTGTCAAAACGGTCATATTACCCAAACTGAAATATAGATTTAATGCAATCAAAATACCAACAGCATTTTTCACAGAACTAGAAAAAACAATCCTAAAATTTATATGAAACCAGAAGAGACTCAGAATAGCAAAAGCAATCCTGGGCAACAAAAGCAAAGCAAGAGGCACCACAATCCTGCATTTCAAGTTATATTACAAAGCTACAGTGATAAAAACTGCATGGTACTGGCAAAAGGACCAAAAACTGAGATGGAAAAAAGATAGGGTTTTTAACAAATGGTGCTGGGAAATTGGTTATACCCACGCAAAAGAATGAAACTAGGCCAATATTCTTCACCATATACTGAAATAAAATCAAAATAGATCAAAGATGTAGATATTAAGGCAGAAGCAATGAATTTGCTGAAAGATACTACAGGTAAAATTCTTGAAGACATAGATATAGACAAGGACTTTCTGAATAGAACCCCAGTTGTACAAGAAATAACACAAAGAATCAAAAAAAATAGGATCATATCAAATTAAAAACCTTCTGCATGGCAAAGGAAACAACAAACACTGAAGAGAAAACCTGTAGAATGCAAAAAAAAAAATTGCCAGCTACTTGTTGGACAGAAGACTAATCTCTAAAATACATAAAGAACTCAGAAAATATACCTGCTAAAATAAAAGACCCAGTCAAAACAGGGCAATTGAAATGAATAGAGAGTTCTCAGAAGTACACTGGGCAATAGGTACATGAAAAAATGTCCAGGACTTTTGGCCATTAGAGGAACAAAAGTCAAAACAGTACTGAGATTCCATCTCACTACTGTGATAAATGTATCACATTGAATGATAGAATGGCTATCATCAAGAATTCAAAAAAACAACACATGCTTGTGAGCTTGTCAGAAAAAAGGAACACTTCTACTTTGTGGTTGGGAATGTAAACTAGTATAACCACTACGGAAATCAGTATAGAGATTCCTGTAAAAAACTAAAGCCAGAAATTCCACTGGACCCAGCTATACCCCTCTGAGTACCATCCCGAAAGAGTTAAAGACATCATACTACAGTGGTACATGCATACCCATGTTTGCAGCAGCACAATTCACAGTAGCTAAATCTTGGAAATGGCCTATATGTCCATCAAGAGATGAATGGATGAAGAAAAAGTGATATATACACAGTGGAGTACTAGTTAGCTATAAAGAAGGATAAATTTGATTCCTTTGTAGGAAATGGATACACTTTGGGACCATAATGCTAAGTGAAATAAATCAGACGCAGATGGTTAAATATTAAAGATTTTCTCTTATATGAGAAACTTGAAGTATAAATAAAGAGCAAAATAAAAGATTATAGAAAAATGGAGGTAGACCTTATAGAGATGGGGAGGGGATCTAGGGATAGAGGGAGGAGAGTTGGGGAAATAAAAAGGATTAAGATTATATATATATAGCAGCTACCCACTTATAATGTATTTCATTATGTATCACAAACATATACTAATAAAAATTGTAGAATGCCAGGCATGGTCGCACATGCCTGTAATCCCAACACTTGGGAGGCTGAGAAGGGAGGATTGCTGTGAGTTCAAGGCCAGCCTGAGCTACACAGTGAGACCCTGCCTCAAATAAGAAAAAAAGAAAAGAAAAAAAGTAAAGAAAAGAAAAGAAAAGAAAAAAACCACAAACAAAACCCCTTGATATATTTATTCATATGTAATGAAAACTCCTCAGGCCGGTGAGATAGCTCAGCGGCATAAGCGCCTGCCTGGCAAGCACAAGGTCCTGAGTTTTACTCCCGGTACCCACAAAAAACAACAACAATGACAACAACAACAACAAAAAAAAAAAACTCCTCATAACAGTTTTAAGCATATCACACAACATGTCTCCTGGTCATTTGTTTCCTGTCAGAATACTTCCTGCTTTATAATATCTAATTTCACCAAATACACTTATCTCTCAAGCCAGTACTTTTTCAGCCAATGTTTCTTATAGCAAAATTTTTGTCTTATCCCCCATACCCAATTAGAACATTATTAACCAAAATCTACGCAGGCACCACCTAGAGATGCATACCAAATTCATCTGGCATGGTGGCGCTCAGCCTTGCCTGCACACTGGAATAATTTAATATGAATACCTGAGACCCCGCCTAGAGACTGACTTGATTGATCTGGGGTGTGTCCTAGGCTTGGGAATTGTTAAGTTCTCCACTTGATTCAAATGTGCAACTCAAGTTGGGTACACATTTCCCCACATTTTCCGTGATTGGTAGAATATCAGAATCACACTTAGAAGTTTATATAGAGTGTCAGGTAGAGAGATGTTTTTGCTTTATATTTTCCATGGTAAGAGGGATATTAGTATTCCAAACAAAGCAGCTCGAACAACTGTATGAATTAGTGATCACGTGATCTAAGCATTGTTCACCTATCATGTATCACTCCATGTATATGTTTTACTGTTTTAATTGTGTGTTAAGAAATTGGGGTTTTCAGTCATTTCATATTTTCCCATTGAAAATACAGATACATGTCACTTAACGACAGGGGTATGTTCTGAGAAATGTGTCATTAGGCAATTTTATTGTTGCACAAACATCATAGAGTGTACTTGCTCAAACCTAGGTGTTATAACCTACACATCTAAGCTGTATGGTATTTATATATATGGAGCCTGTTGTTTCTAGGACCATGACAATGCACAAAATTAAACCAAGCACAAGATAAAATAATGCAATCAAGGGACTCAGTAAACACAAGACTTACAAGGCTGCTGCCAGTGTAATGCAGCAAACTATTTTATAAGTAGACTTTTTTTTTAATAACCAGAAGGAGTACACTCTAAAATAATGATAAAAAGCATAATAAATAGCTAACTCAGTAATCATTTAATAGTATCAAGTACTTTGTACTGTGCATACTGTATGTGCTATGACTGGCAGTGCACTAGCTTTGTTTACACTAGCATCACCACAAACACATAAGTAATGCATTGCGCTATAATGTTATTATGTCTATGACGTCACTGGGTGACAGGAATTTTTCAGCTCCATTATAATCTTATGGAATCACAGTTGTGTATACAGTTCGTCATTGACAAAAATGTCATTATGTGACACATGACTGTCATAAGAAAGACCAAGTTGGTTAATGGGAAACTCAGGAATGGATTGCTGATGATAGCTTTATAGATGCTTTAAAAATTCCTATAATGATAAAAAAATTCTATTTGATTTACTGATCTGTTCTATCTTGTCAGTGAAGGTGGGTGAGGTATATAGGCTACTTTTCAACTCCAGAGTTGGTAGGACTTTAGGATGGTATATCTGCGCAGTGGAGGACTGGGTTCCATACAGTGCTTGGCCTGTGTTGCGAATGTGGTCACAGCAGGCCTAACACACATGTAAAATGAAGAAAGTGACCTATAGTAGTTTGAATTTTCAAAGTGCAAGGGACTCCTATTGGCCATCTGGGGTGGAGTAACAGGATTGGTGTGGCTCAATATTTTCCCACCCTCCCCTTTTATTTGTAAGTCATCCTAGCTCACACCATGAACAAATGGGGAAGAAAGAAGCCAGTAGAAGGTACATTAATGAGCACCAAATATGGGGAAAATGGGCAATATGGGCAAATATGGGGTCAGTTCCTCTGAGGAACTCTATGGAACACAACTGAGAATTACCTACTGAGAGATGAGAAAGCTGGGGTATCTGCCCTTCACTTCCCATCCCTTACCAACTGAAAGTGGTTCCAGAGGCATGTGTCATCCAGCACTCCAAGTCTATCCCAGGTCTGGGCCAAGTATATTGATGAGGCAGGAAATGCTTCCAGGCAGAGAGATGTAGAAAGCCATTGCGTGGCAGGGAACTGTCTGAAAATCCTACAGTGTGGCTGAGGGGATGTGGGTAGGCATCACCAGTATCTGCAGTTCCACTCCCCACTCCAACCATAGGGGCCTGCTTGATTTATTTCATACTTTGGTCTCGAATGTAAATTCCTTGAACTTAATTTTTTAAAAAAACTTAGTACATGTTTGTGACACATAATGGATACATTCACTTCGGGGAATTGGTACATGTATATATCCCATGCCCCTCCACTCCCTCCCTCCTTAGGTATTTGCTTCTCAATCCCCTCTATTCCCTCCCTCCTTAAGTGTTTCGGGGCTTTAAAACATTTTTGAGAAATCACATATCTCTAGGAATTTTGAATTTGGAAAACTGATAGAGGTTGAATTTATTTTTTAGGTCACCATTAGATAGAACATACTTATTTTTTTTAAAGAAACTGACTAGCTTGATTTTAGTTAGCTTAAAAATAGTAACAACAATCGTGGTTAAATTTCAAATGTTAGATGTTTAGTATAATGTCCAGATTTTTTTCTGTCTTGGATTTTCAGTTGATAAATATAATTATAGAAACTAATAATTCAGGTTTTGATTCCTCTATTAAACTGTATGTGACCCTAAAATAGTACATGGAAGTGATTAACTAAGATGCCTTTCAAGATTTCATTTGATTATCATGAAGCATGAGGATCAACAATTAGAAACCTGGTTCAGAAAGTGTGCAAAGGATTTCTGCTTATAGATAAAATTCGGAAGATTTATGATATTTAAATTGCCAATACATTTTTCCAATTCCTTGCATCCTCTTCTACTACTTTCTCCTTACCTCATTAATAATTCTAACAAACATTTTGCAATTGACAGTAAATAATAGACTTCAGTTAGATCATGGTCTTTACTTAGACCATGGCTGAGTCAAAAGAAAGCCTAAGAAAGAAATGCAATGAAATTTTAATAGCTAGACTTCTCAGCATCTCCACACGATGCCTTCTAACTTACTTCCCAGCATTTTGTCTAGAGCTGCCTTCTGGAATCTGGAATAAAATAGCAAGGGAACATAAGGCCTGAAGTGATCACCTCTGGTAAGAAAAAGCACTACAAGTGTACCATCACCTTCACATGAATGGTCACCACCACACAGTGCAGAACCAGAACATATACTTCAAAAGAGTCTGTGAATGTACAATATATTCATTTCATGATCAAATTGCCAAATTGCCTCCTTTTGTCTGCCATTGTTCAACATAATAGCCAAAAAATGAGATAAAAGAGACAAATTAGAAGATTGATTCTTATTTTACAAGGGAGAGATATTTCATTACTATTTGCCATTTTTTATTTATTTATTTATTTATTTTTTTGTGGGTACCAGGGGGTCGACCTCAGGACCTCGCGCGCCAGCAGGCGCCCGTGCCGCTGAGCGATATCACTGGCCCCTTTTTCGTATGTGGGTTCCGGGAGTCGAACTCGGGCCCTCATGCTTGCAAGGCAGGCACTTAAGCCGCTGAGCCATCTCACCGGCCCTATTTGCCATTTTTTGAATAAATGTTTTTTAAAAGTCAGAAAGATATTGACTCAAATATAGAGATGCCCTTAATACAATAAATTGGTGATGTTTCGGGTCATGTTTTTGTTGGCTGATAGCTTGAACCATTCATGAGATGGTTGCAAAGTTTTCCATTTAGTTACGAAATTTGAGATAACTAGGTTAACAAATCCTCATGATCTTGGATGCCGTTAAGGACAGTATTAAGATTGATGAAATGTGCTCTAAAGATTCGTGTATTGAAGGTTTGATCCCCAATTTGGTAATGTTCACAGGTAGGGCCTAGAGAGGCAGTTGGGTCATGAGGTCACTAACCTCATCAATGGATAATCCACTGAAGATTTTATTAGCCAAATGGGTTGTTAAAGAGCTGGGGCCTAGTTGGAGGAAATAGGTCACTGGGGACATGCGTTTGAAAAGCATATCTTGTCACTGGCCCCTTGCGCTGTGGCTTTTTCTCTTTGTCTCTGCTCCCTTGCTACAGAGAGGTGAGCAGCTTTCCTCTATTACATCCTTCCACTGTTATGTTTCTGCTTCACATAGGCCTAAAAGCAATGGAGGCAGCTGACCATGGACTGAAACCTCTAAAACTGTGAGCCAAAATACATCCTTCCTTCTTTAAGTTGTTCATGTTAGGTTTTTTGTCACAGTGATGAATAACTGACCAAAAACAATGAAAAACAATGGTAATATTAGTCCTGAGCTAGAGCTATATGACGAGTATACTTGTTAGTATTTAAGAAACTGACCATCTGTTTAAGTATCACTATCAAGCTTACTTTGAAACTCGTTGCTTCCCTTTATAAACTAATAAATGAAAATGATTCCTACCATGATCCCATTGGCCTTTCTTTTCCCATTAGTCTTAGTTTCCAAGTATTATTTAGGGATGGAATAATCTGGTCCTGGAGTGTTAATGTGAGAATAATTTGATGGAAAATATTTCTCTGGTTTCCCTTGATTCTGTTCCCTCTCATGGATCCCTTATACAAACATTTCTTTTGGGCCAATTTAAATGTGAAAGGCGAAGTCTTTTAAAGGGAATTGGTAAAATAACAGAGGGATAAAAGAATAGTGTGACAAAACTAAACACTGAAAACATCAGCAAGTCTACTATGTATGTAGTAGTAAAGCTTTTGTTTAGAGTTGTGATTACCTTAAATGTCCAGCTGGAGTCCTAAGCAATTTTCAGGGCTGAAGCTGTAGGTGAGGTCTCAGGATGATGAGGTGACACTTTGAATGTTCCTTGTCTGAGCGCCACCAGTAGAATATTTAGGGGATTTAGTTAGAACCAGATTCAGACAGGCCCACCTAAGTTGGTTGCTGCAACCTTACTGAGTTAAAATCCTCACATCATGTTCAGCAGCTAGATTTTCCTTCTATTGCTCCTGTGTGTGTGTGTGTGTGTGTGTGTGTGTGTGTGTGTGTGTGTGTTTTGAACATGCAACAGGGATGGTCAGTATTATCAGGGCTTTGATATCTTCGTGCTATCGGTGAGCACAGCACTGACTCTTTTAGGAATCACATGGCCCTGTCTGCACCTATGCCTCCTGGATGGGAAATGGCTGTGGGATGAATGCAGCAGCTGGAAACTAACCCTGGCCATGATGGCTGATAACCAGTTTGTCCAAGCAAAGTCAAGATGTCTAAATTTTAAATTCAGATAAATAAAGAATTGCTCCAAGTATTGCATGGAACATACCTACAGTAAGAATGTATTTGTTTATCTGAAATTCAAATTTAGAGGTGTTCTATGTTTTTATTCACTAAACCTAGCAATCATATGTTGACATCTATATAGGAGCATATATTAGGTAAAGAGAATTACCATGAGCCTTCAGTGGCCAACAGGTGGCTGAAGACCAGAGCTTGAAAGAGCCCCACTGAAGCAGAAGGAAAAATGAACATGATGGATACCATCACAGTGGGTGAAATTTCTCTGCCTTCTCCTTCTTTCCTGGCTCCATGTAAGCCTCAGTGGAATTCACTGTTGACCGTTTGGGTGGGGATTTGGAAAAGGATTTAATGGGGCATGGGCATGATCAAAGTATTTTATATGCACATGTGAAAATTCCACAATGAAACCCATTATTCTGTGTAATTAATATGCACTAATAACAGAATGAATGACATTCTTGCACTAACGTGTCATGGAGAAAACTCTGACTCAGTTTTTTAATACAGAAAAATAAATATTACCTACTTAATAGGCTTGTTGCAAGAACTAAATGAGATAATGTAGTTGAAACCATGGGTACAATATAAGTCCCTTAATATTTATTAAGGGCTCAAATATGTCTGTTGTCATCATCATCATCATCATCACCATCATCATCACTAGAATGAAGGAAAGCTAAAGAGAAATTTCAGAATATCCTTAAAAATACAATGGCTGTATGGAGCCGTTTCCCTTCATAGCTTAGGTATTTTCTAGTTCTGAATTCCTGGCCCTTTTATGCTTTCCCTGTGCTGTGGTAGACTAAAAATTTACATACTTTGCTGCAAGGAGAAATGCAACTTTGACTGCAGTGTTAGACAAACATAAGCCCCTCAAGAATTTCCTTTTAAATATGGTGGTATCTACCAAGAATACAAAGGAAGAAAAGTTTTTGTATAAGGTTGTTCTAGATATTATTATCCTGAGACTCTGAAACAAAAATCTTCCCTGCTGCCTGCGGGAGGAGAAACCAGGTGAATACAGTTGAGAGTTGCATTATTGTTAAAATAATCAACCTTGAGGAGTTTGCTCTGTGATGATGTCTCAAAGATTGGCTTATAATACAAATTAAAATATTTTGAGAGTGATAATCACAGATAAATTTCTATGGTGTTAAGACAATGAAAATATACCATATAAATATTAATTTGAGAAAAAATTCTTAATTTCCTACCAAATTCTTTAGTCTGTCAATCACTAAAAATCTTAGACTTGGTAACCAAGTGATAACTGTGAAGATTTTAACTTTTAAAAATAGCTTTAGATTTATAGAAGAGTTGCAAGATAGTACAGCAAGTTCTCATGGACCATTCACCCAACTTGTGAAATTATTTTTACCCTTTAGTTATTCCTATTCCTAGAATTACCCTGGATGCTGATCACAATAAACTGGGCATACTTGTGCCAAAGAGACTTCCTTAGGAGGAAACTTCCAAGAATGCTAACATATTTCCTACAACACATTGGGCCTCAAACCATCCCTTCTTTTTTCTTTCCAGCAAAGTAAGGAAAGAGTTGGAAGCAAAAGCCATAATATTTACTGTTGAACCTGACCAAAATCCAAGTACATCCTTTGGCAGTGATGAACAAGGGAAAATATTTGGTGTTTTAATCTATAATGGACCATTAAGCATTGAAAATCTGAATTCTCTACTTACTACACTTAAATAAATTTAATGAGGAGTGCCTTAAAAGAAACAAAGCAGATTGGTAATTATCAACTGACGAGTTTGCAAAACAGCTGATAACATTTGCTGAACTGCCTCTTAATTTTGTACCCCATTTTGTGGGTAAGTTTGGAGTTTCAATCATAATTTCCAAGGCATACAGTATTTCTCTAGTGCAGTCCGTAGCCAGCTCTCAAATTCTGCCCAAATAGTTCTGAAAGAGTTCACGATGTGTCTTTTGTGCATACCAGGTGCAAATCCATTGATTCTGCTCCATCGTCGTATCATTTTCTCCTTCCTCTTGTTTGGGGTGGTTGCTGACGATGTCAAAAGTTATTGCTGATAATGTCTACCAAAGACTCTGCAGCTTTTGGTGACAATGAAGAGGTCACCCCCTTTCAGTTCTGGCTAGTATCTACCTATGCCCATGATAATTGTGAAGGTACTGCCATCTGTACTGAGGACATTAGCTTTTTGGTTCTAGAGATTAGCTCCTTTAGAGGCCATCATCTTCTCAGACCCTTCTCCCTCCCCTTCTTCCATCTGCCTTTTAATTTTGGAATTGAGAATATGATTCTATTAATCATTTAATTATTTTGCAGGAAATTCTAGTGTCACTTATGCCATCATGTCACTCTTCCATTCTTGCTTGAAAAATTTAAAAGTGACTTTGATATTTGGTCATAGTACTATCTAGTGAAATCAAAGGACTGTTGTAACCCTTGAAAAAATCACGGTATATTTTATTTCACTGTTACTATAAGGAGAACAAGAATAGAGAAAAAAGAATACATTTTATTTCTCTGGAAAATATATTGAATAATCAATATAAATAAGTGGATCTTTGTTAAAAATTCTCACTGTAATTAAAATGTTACAGTTAGAACCCTTGAGAATGTTTTGAATTGCTCTAAAGTTATTTATGGCAAAAATCTAGGTACTGGGGATTTTGAAGGCACATTTGTCTCCGAGTTTTGCTTTTCAGTGTACCATTTTATTTCCTTAGACAAAGAGAAAGCGTGATTTATGGACTTACCAAGGGGGCAAGGGAATGGGCAGGTTGACTTTTCCCTTGCCTTCCAACTCAATCATTCTCTATGTAGTTCTCCTTTCAAAATCTTGCCTTCATTCCTTTCTCTCTTGAATTTCATCAGTGTTGGGTTTAGTAAATCATATTCTCTCAAACTCTTTGCAGAACTTTACGTGGACAAATCATAAAATACTTAGAAACTTCTACAAAATGACCTGAGAAGGATATAGATTTTAAAAAATAACCTAAAAACTCACTGTAAAGAAAGAGCAGAAATGATAAAATTGCGGGAGGACAGCATTTCTCAGGGTTAGATTTTTGTTCATTCTTAGGCATACTAGAACATCCTGCAGTTTTCATAGTGTTCATTACTTGATGCTGCAATTCCCTGTGTTACTTGAGGTGGGGTCTATGGACCAGCAGCATTAACGCCCTACCTGAGAGCTTGTTAGAAATGCAGTCTCAGGCCCCAGCTTAGACCCAAGGAATCAGAACCCAAATTTTAACAAGATCCCCAGATGATTCATGTACACATTAAAGTTTGAGAAGCTCTGCTTTTTCTATCTTGCCCAAATGTCTTTTTCATTCCTGCATTTCCACCACCAAATGTGAAGTCTCGTGGCTAGTTGGAGCTTTATGAATATTTATTGACTGTTGAGTTGGTTCTCAGTACTTGGAGATCTAGTTTAAAGCTCTCATTTAGAAATGTTAGGAAGCAACACAGTTAACTAAAAGTAAAACTTGATCTATTCAAGGAGTCCTCAGCTTTCATTATATATTGCAAACATGAAGAAAAAAATTTTAAATGCCAATACTCGGATATCACCCACCTGTAGAAATTTAACTTAATTAGTATAGGCTGTGACCTGGGCATTGGAATTTTCAAATTTCTCCAGGTGATTCTAGTGTGCAGCCAGTGTTGAGAACTGGTGCAGTAGTAAGTTTCAAAAAAGTTTTTTGAATAATCAAATGAGTAGGTCCCAGGAAAAGCAAAATATTGAAATCAATAATGTGTATAAATTTGAGTCTTTATCAGTATCTAGTGTACCAGAACATGGTGTTACAGGTATTGAATTTATCTGTTCTGATATTTTCGGAATATTTGGCATTCGCAGTAAGCAAAAATGTTCTACATGTATTTCTGATCTAATCACATGGGGTAACAATAGGGAAATACAAATTTAATCATGAGAGTGATACTGATAAGTCTCACAAAAACCTACAACTTTAGGGCCAATGAGATGGCTCAGCAGCACAAGCGCCCGCCTGGCAAGCACGAGGTCCTGAGTTCTACTCCCGGTACCTCCCCTCACAAAAAAACTGTAACTTTAAAATTATAAATCAAAAGTATGTATATTTCATTTAATTGGTTTGGTTTTTTGTTCTATTGGAAGAAGGATCATTTTATGATTTGTCAGTTTTAAAGCTCTTAATCTTAAACAAAAGAGTTCTAAACTGTACCTTCCTATATAGAAGGGTACTATACTACCGGCTATGTATATTTCTTGAGTCTCTTCTTATTGACTTTTGCAGAACTCCTTTTGGGCAATCAAACATCATCTTGTTGAGATTAGAAAATAATTCTGTGTATAAACATATATCTGTTGCCTAGGCCAATCCTTCCTGATGAGTGTAGCCTCTCAGAAGCAGGCTTTCCATGTGGAAAGTTACATAATTTTAAATGATGTCAATATAGTACATGGCTAATTTGGTGGAACTGATATTTTGAGCAAATTAGAGATATAGCTTGACCAAGTTGAAGTTTATTTCCATATTGTCCTCTTACGATTCTTAGTTTATTAGGGGATTTTAAGCAAGCCTGTGATCTCTACTCTAACGAAAGTTCCAACAAAGGGATTTTTGCAACTGTCAGCATCTCAAAGCTCATAAGACTTGGAAGGGACATTGAAGATTGAACATATGATGAAAGTAGGAGATCTGGGCCTCAGAGCTGATGACGTTGTCACTATGCAGCTATAGAATTTGCTTAGAGGTTTATCCTCTGGAGACGTCATGTCCTGCCATGCTAGCATGTAGACGATTGTTTCTTTTGCCTTTCTTGACTATTATATTACAGTAAAGTGGTATATTAAAGAGAACAAAATACAGTGGGAGGATATTCTAGTTGTATCTTGTCATTCAGGGACCTTCTATATCATTGATCTTCTATCATCTAAGACATGACCTTCACCTGCACAGTTGAAGCTGGGTCTCTGGAACATGAATGTTCCTATGTGTAAGAAGGAGGACAGGAAAGAAAATGATTACTTTGAAGCAAGTAAAGTGGAAGAAATATGTTTTCCTTATGCTCATTTTATTGGTGAGAATTTGTCACATAGCCACAGTCATTTCTAAGGCATGCTGGAAAGTGCAGACTTTTTCTGTGTGAGTCGATGGAGGAAAGCAGTGTAGAATATGCCTTCACATTATGGCATCTGAGAGACAAGGAACTAGGGGTATGTATATACCAACTCCTGACAGTCGTTGGTTGAGAGCTGTTCCTTGTGTGTGTTTATTTCTTGGCACTTCTCACCTGCTGTCTGCATAAGCTTTGGAGACCCAAGGAAGCCCTCGGGTAAAGGAATACAGATATTGGCAGTTTTGGCTTTTAGGAACTGATGAGGATAGAGAGGATATGGATAGGACCCTGAAAGAAGTCGGTTACAGAGTTTATTATTGATTTTGCAATTTTACGTCTATTTGCTACCAGCCATATGTGTACCAATCTGAAATATAAAATATTGAAGAAACATATGTGTTCTGCCTTTAAACGACCTAGAACCATAGCAATTCTGAGTTCTAAAATGGAGGTGACCAATTGTGTAACCATAATTATAATTTATAAAATTTGGATGTGGGTTCACATGTTTTATATAACTTAAGTGAGGATGGGCGCAAAATAATTCAGAGTGAGTGACTGAGTGCTAAGAGACTTCATTATGAGTTATTTAGAAGGAATTTTGAGAGCGTTGGGTGGCTAAAAACCATCTTACATTTATTTTAACGTTTCTATTGCTGCTTCTTTAAAGTATCTAATTGCTGACTCACAGCTTCAGATCATAAAAATGTAGTTTGTTAAAGCTAAAGTTGCTTTAAACTTACAATTATACCTAAACAATTTTCAGCGGGACCAATTGATCCTTAAATTCTTTCTAAGAATAATAGGCAATAGCAACACTTATTCAATTGCACAATATGTATGGGCTGGTTTGAAACTAAAATGTGCTGTATACGAGCTTGTTTAAAAACTAATGTGCTGTTATGCATAAGTCCATGTGAGGATTGCTCCTTTTACGTATCACTTTTTTTTTTCTTTTTTTGCAGTGCTGGGGGCTAGAACTCGTTGCCTCTTTTTAATTACTCCACTATGAGTGTAGCCATAAACAGTCATTGCAAGGAGCCAGAAAGAAGGTCAAAATACAAGGTGATCCTAAGAAAGTTAGAAGATTTATATATTTTCCCACTTAAATTCAAATGAAGAATTCTGTCAACAGCCTAGTTAGAATGAAAGCTCTTTGAAAAGTGAATTTAATTCTAATTTCAAATAGATTGACATGCAAATCTAGCTTCATAGATTTCTGAAATTTGCTCAATAGAACCTTTAAATAGAACTCTTATAATATGAAGGAACTTCACCAGAGTGACACAAAACATATTTTAGACTGAGGCAACCTTAGTGTTCACCAAGTTATAGCATGATTCTACTAAATTCTGAAAGATCCCTGTAGAAGGAAATGCTAAAACATGGCTTGTAACCCTTTGTCCAAGCTCCCAGCAGAGTTCCTACTGCTAATGTTTTTTAGGCTCAAAACTTGATGCCATCATTTTTTCCCCTTTTTAATCAGCCCTCCCGGGAAGAAACAGTTACTGCGAGAAGGTCGGGGAATTGGATATGATCAGTTCCAAAAGTTTGGGAATTGGAGATGATCAATTCCCAAACCTTACAGACAACTAATACCTTGTACTTGTGTCAGGTTGAAATGCTATGATTCTGAATTTTCCCTCAGTTGTCCTAATTTGTAGACAAAGAATCTGGTTCCTTAGAAAATTTGTGGATCCCAAATCATTATTTATAAACTAAGACTACGAGGATTAACCTATTTGTTTTTTTTTTTTTTTGAAGTGTAGTAAAATACATGTAACATAAAAATTATCATTTAGCTATTTTAAAGTATACAATTCAGTGGACTTTAGTGCATTCAAAATGTTATGCAACAATTACCTCTGTGTAATTCCAATACATTTTCATTACTCCGAAAGGAGACTCTGTAACCATTAAGCAGTTCCTCCTCATTTCCCCTTCTCCCAGCACCTAGCAGCCATTAATTTACTGTCTCTATGGTTTAACATATTCTGGGTCTTTCACACAAATGGAAACCTACAATATGTGGTCTTTGTGTCTGGCTTCTTTCACTTAGCATAATGTTTTTGAGGTTCATCCACACGGTAGCGTATATTAATACTTTGAGATCTATCTAGCTATATAATTTTGTTTATCTGTTGATGGACATTTGGTTTGTTTTTCACTTTTTGGTTATTATCAAGGTTACTGGGGTTTTAGAGTGAACCCTCTGGCTCTAGGATACCCAACCAATTAGGTTCTTCCACCTGTCCCAAGATACTAATGGAAGAGACGAGGAGTTGTGAAGGTAGGAAAAGGTAGCTCTACTGGGAAGGATCATCATTCTCAGCTCTCTCTTTGGGAGACACTGACATGACTTCCCAGATTATATAGGGAAGTGAGGGAGAAATATGTATAGTCAAGCCGTCTTTGTCAAATTGTGGTCCGGTGGACCAATATTTCAGGATGTGTCAGGTGGGACCTTGTTCATGATGAGAAATTTGCTGTTGACGTGGGGTCAATTTTGAGTCATCATAATATTCATTGTTCATAACTGTCGTTCCTGGAATGCAAGGTGACTACAGAAGAGAATGACTCTAAACAGGGGAGACAGATGCAACATGGAGGCAGAGATGCCAAGTTTTTATTGGGTTTTAGTGACCCTTTGGGCATCTTCAAGTGAGAGTCAATGCTTTTCAGCAAAAGCAGCCTGAGTTCTTGTTATAGGAATAGTGCTACTATGAACATTTGTGTACAGGTGCAGTAGTTTTTGAATACTCATTTTCAATTTTTGAGGGTATATTTAAGTTTTTGAGGAAGCAAGCTTGTTACTTTTAACTCGGAAAGCAGTGATACAATAACTTTGTTAACAATGCTTTGCCTGGTAGCACCTTAAAATGTTCGTAATTATTGATCTTTCCTGCTAGTGGAAATATTAAATAAAGGAAGCCTGAGTTGCACAATGCAAACATTTTGCTTAACATTCACTCTAGTTCATATAATTGACAGCAGTAATAAAGGTAAAATAACCTTGGTTTTAAGAATTGTTCCAATGTGTACCAGGAATTTCATTTGACTGCTAAAAATATAGTCTTGAAATAACACAGGTTTTAATTCTTGCATACAAGGCTTCTTAAGCTCAGAATTATTGACATATTGATTAGCATGATTCTTTGTCATGGAAGGCTGTCCTGTGCATTATAGATTAAATGTTTAGCCTCAACCTTGATCTTTACCCACTACACGCCAGTGACCTGGTCCCCAATGGTGACAATCAAAACTGGCTCCTACATTGCCAGATATCTCTGAGGGGAGATGTAAAAGAAGTCCAGGACTGCTTTGACACCTCTATAATTTCACTGATACCCTAAGTTCTTTCGTGTGTGTGTGTGTGTGTGTGTGTGTGTGTGTGTGTGTGTGTGTTGGAGAGGCAGCTGGCGATTGAACTCAGGGCCGTGCACATGCTAAGTATGTGCTGTACCACTAAGATACACCCCCAGCCTTGTTTTTTTTTTTTAACTTTGCCATCTATAATGTGTGGCTGTTATTTAAGGTTTTTTTTGGTGGGAAGATGGCTGTAGCAGCCCCAGCTCTATGTGCCAGGTAAGAAAAAGAAGGATCTGAAGGGATAAGAATCCCTATGAAGAGATTTCCCAAATGCTCTGCTGAAAGACTCCTGTCTACATTTCATTGGGTGCCATAATTTGAAATGGATGCTCGGACCGACTTGTTATGGCTGGACCCATTGCCACACCCAACAAAATAGTTGTTCTGTTATTACATAACCGACTAGTAGTCTCAATCACACTTTGATTTTTCAGATGGAAGATCACATCTTGAGGGCGATGGATGTTCCGTGTTTTTCCCCTGAAAAGAGGTATATTGTGAAACACGAAAGGAAGTAGGCTACCGCCCTTGCTATAAAAAGCCTTAAATTGGCTTACATTCTAAAGCTTAAAGAGGACTGGGTAATTTTGGCGATATACATCCAGATTCCCTGGACATAGGAAGAGAGACCCAGGTTGGATAACCCTGTGCTATCATTTCTCCCTCAGGGCAAAGGTAGCGGTAGTGGCAACTTTCCTCTAAGAATTTAGCCAAGCAGAAACTTTGCAGCCTCCATCCTAAAGGAGGTGTCTCAACTCCAGGCTCCATCAGCAGTACCCCAAAACCCAAGGTGAGTGTGGGAATTATTAGTAGTTAGCATCACATGTAGTTGTGTGAGACAGAGTGGTTTTCTCACAAAGACAAGGATCATCTGAACCCAGGGTAGCCATGTGGCGAACAGGATGGCAAGGCCAGAATAGAAGTAAACAGAGGACTCTTTGTAGGTTTTCTGGGAAAATGAAGGTTTGCTGGGACACTTAAGGCAAATGCATCAGAAGTAGGTCTAGGGTGAGCAGGGATTATAACATTGGAGTATAAAAAAGATAGAGTAACTTTATTGTCACTGGTTAGTAAGGCTGGATTTGTGGTTTGAACTGTGCCTTCCCTACATGTTGAAGTCCTAAACCAGAATACCTATGAATGTGACTTTATTAGGAAATGGTCTTTGCAGATTTAATCAAGTTAAAACGAGGTCATGCTCTGAGGGGATCTTAATCTGACATGCGTCTTTATAAGAGGAAAAAGCAGAAACACATTCATGAAGACATAGGGGAGAATGCCACATGAAGACAGAGGCAGAGATTGGAATGATTAATTTATTAGCCAATGAAAGCTATCTGGCAACCACCAGAAGCTAAGAGAGGGCCATCAAATAGACTCTTCCCTCAGTGCCTCCAAAATGAACTGATATTTGCAACACCTTCTTTTTGGATTTATGGCCTCTAGAATTATGAGAATACTTTTTCTGTTTTCTCATGCCACCCACTTTGTGGTACTTTGTTATGGCAGCCTTAGGAAACTAACATAGCTAGAACATATATCTGACCCACATAAAGTAAAAAGTTGTGTTTACTCAGAGTTTGTCTGGTTGCCTTTGTCTTTTATGTTATTTAATGTGAATCATTGTGATGGGCCATACAAATTCCATCTTATTAACTTCCCCTAAAATACCCTAAAGTATTTCAGTTGTGGGAGCTTCTTACAAATCCATTTTTTTTTTAATGCCACTTACTGAATAAGCTCTTACCCCAGGGCTTTTTCATGAGATGATGTAAATGAAAGAACTTCATCAATAATAAAACATGATTGTTAGTTATGATTTTGTTATCAGTATAGTAGTATTATAATTGTGTAACCGAAAATAAATGGTCAGAGAAATGTCAACAAATGTAATTAGATTTTTAGCCTGTGATTTGAGGAATGAAGCAAATAATGATGAGAAATGAACGTTTAAGAAAGGCCTCTCAAGAAAGAGCCCTTACAGTTGCATCTTGTTATAAAATTCATCAGCAAAACAAAATGGGCAGAGAAGCAACTGGAACAGGAAAATGCCAGCCAGGGTACACTGGAGCTTCTCCGTTCTGTGATGTTGAAACTGTCAATGCCTGGCATTCTGTGTGATTGACAGATTATTTCAGCACCACCTCAGGCTACCAGCAACGCATGACCTGCAGTTCTGTAATGGAGAAGCACCAGGAAAATGGTTCTTGTACCTCTCCTAGAAATAGCCAAAACACGTGTTGCGACAACCTAAGCCTTGAGCAACTATTCTACTTAACAGTATTATTAAATAACATTAAAAATAAAAAAATTAAATTAAACGAAGGCTAAACTCTAAGTTCTTGAACTTAGACTCAGATGTATTTATGCCTTGAGCTATAAGGGTTGGAGTGGCAATAGCTCTAATAATATGGTCTAATGAGTCGGAAAAATGATGGCTTGGTGGATGCATTGCTGAACCCTATGGCTGACAGCGCAGGCATAGCCTGTGGAGTATCCAGAAAGATGTATAAAATAGAAGGAAGAGAGTTATGATGGAAGAGCTTCTTGAGTGACAAGAAATATTGATTGATGTTTTATTTTTTATGGTTCAGTTACTTCCTAGGCATGGCTTAAATGTATCCTAACCTTTCTAAGGTCCTTTAAAAAATAGAAAAGGGCCCCTGCAAATGTATTAGCAAGTTCTCCAAGAGGTAGGCCATAAATGTTTTTTTTTATATATATTTCACTGATCAGAAAACCAAGGTACAAATATTAAGAGTAAAACCATCTCCTTCACAACATCTGTCCTCTGCCTGGTTACTTGTAGGAAAATCACGACTCACTTGGAAGAATTAACAGATGCCTCTGATTAACTGTTGGATAATTCTTCCTTACACTGTTTAGAAATGAGCTATGCTATAAACAATGGCTTTTATTTTCCTATTTTTCTTTCCATGTGCTAGTCTTTCAAACTGTTTGAAGACTTCTGTTATGCCTACACCAAAATATTATCTTTTCTGTATTAGGTGTCTTTGGATGATTCAACTATTTGTCATGTAAAATTGTTTTCTGACCTTTCATCATCCTGGCACCCTCAGCTCTCAATGGGCTCTAACTGATCATGTCCCCATGGCTCCCTAAAGTGTAGAAACTGGAATACTGTGTAAATCTCCACATCGAGATGGTTTTCTCCTTATTCAAGCTATTGCATTTTGATCAATGTAAGTTAATTTTGAGTGTTCACTGGTAAATTAGATCACCTTTTTATAAGTAATATGTAGTTGAAATTACAGTTAACTGAGACATTTGGGAATTTCGTATATGGATTTCTATGGAAATTGTATACTTTTATTTTTTGCAGTAAATTTTATTCTATAAGGTCTATTTCAGCCCTGGTTGCCCACTTAGTTGACATCTTTAGATTTGTTTGTCAAATATTCTCTCTCTCAGGTGTATGTTTTCTTAAGCACGGTCTATTTAGTTTTGTGTTGACTACTGATAAGAGTTAAACAGAATGGCACTGAATAGAAAGTAATGTGGTTCAGATCTAGGAACATTTCTGCAGGGCAAAAACTTGTCAATCTAGAATCTTATTATGAAATAGAGATTCAGTTCTAACTCTATTATATAATATAAATTTTTCTATTTGTTCCAGTGAATTTTATTCCAGTCCAGAAAGTGTTTATTGAATAGAGCAGGGGTGTCAAACTACTGCCAAATCCAGCCAGCTTCTTGTTTTTGAAAACACAGTGCTATTGGAACACAGCCATGCTTATTTATTTACATATTGGCTATGGATGCTTTAGCAGTTTGCAGTGAAGAGTCGATTAGTATGGCCCACAAAGGCTAACATATTTGCTATTGGCCCTTTAATGAAAGAGTTTTAATGACCTGTGGAACAGAATCGCTTCTCCCCCAATTGCCATTTTTCTTTCTGTATAATCATTTTTCCTATCAGTATCATTAGTGTAATACTACACTATTGCTATAATATCTTCTATTTAAAAAGAAACAAAACGTACCAATCTAGACCCCTCTCCTTCCATATATGACTCTCCACATTTTCCTGGTTCTCATTTAAAAAAACAAAACAAAACAAAACAAAACAAAACTTGAGTTTTCTCTATTTACTATCTGTCCTTTCTCTCCTCATGCTCACTTGAATGCACTCCAGTGTGGCATTCATCCCTTGCCACTCTTCTGAAATGACTGTGTTCAAGTTCCCTAAGTGACTTTCACATTGCCAGCCTGAGAATGAAACATTCTCGGTTCTCATCTTACTTGACCTGTCATCTCTCTTCAGAGGCAATGCAGTTTCTCTTTCTTAAATCACTTTCTCCCCCTTCGGGACCTGGCTCTCTCTCTTTCCTTTGTGTTCTTTTCATCTTCTCACTTTTAAACATTGGAGTGCCCTAGGGCTTCATCCTTAGATCTCTTCTTTTCTCCATCTTTGTTCACTCCCTAGGTGCTCTTATCACAATTCAGTTTTAAAGACTGTCTCTATATGTGATGATTTTCATACTTACATTGTTAACTTGCTCTCTTCACTGAGCTCTAAGGCCAACTAGACATCTCCACTTTACAAGACTAACAAACTAACTTAAATTTAGCAGTTTATAAAACAAACTTTCATTTTGCCTTATGCAGAGCAACTCTCTTTGCAGCCATCCTCATTTTAGTAAATATAAACCCCCAACTTTCATTGTTTCAGTGTACAGGTCTCATTCTTGATTCTTTTTTTTTTTCTGTAATACTCCACATAAGTCCATCATCAAGTCTAGTCAGTTTCAAGATTTGAAATATAGGGCCGGTGAGATGGCTCAGCGGCGTAAGCGCCTGCCTGGCAAGCGCGAGGGCCCGAGTTCGACTCCCGGAACCCACATATGAAAAAAGGGCTGGCGATATCGCTCAGCGGCACGGGTGCCTGCTGGTGCGCGAAGTCCTGAGGTCGACCCCCGGTACCCACAAAAAAAAAAAAAAAAGATTTGAAATATAACTCAAAGTAGTCTACTTCACACTTCCTCTACTGCTGGCCATGTGGACTAAGCTCCTATTATCTCACATTAGCATTATTTCAAATGTTTCTCAACAAATTGCTCTGCTTCTTGCCTTGACTCATGCCTTATTCTGGCCCCATAATCCTTTGAAAACCTGATAGTTACATTAATATTGTTAAAATGTAAGTCAGGCCGTGTCTTCTTTGCATGGAACCATCCAATAGCTTTCATTCTTATTCTGAATAAATTCTCTATTCTTTTGTGGCCCATGGTTCCTTACATAATATCTAGAGCTCCCTTTCCTTTCTGATCTCATTTGTAATAGTCTTCACCTTGCTTATTCCTCTGCAGCCACACCGGCCTCTTCACTGTTTTGCAAACACAGCAAGCATGTTCTAGCATTGATCACATTATTTATGCTGTTCCTTCTACCTAAAACCTTTTTCTCCCAGATATTTCCATGATTTCTTTTTTATCTCATTCATAATTTTGCTCAAAACTTAGCAGGAAGCCTGACCAGAGCACCCCTCTAAAACTGTATAACTCTTCCCCTTGACATATTATAAGAGAAATAAACAAAAGTAACTACAGTACACACACTAATATCAGATAAAAGAATTCGAAACAAAAAGTCTTGTCAGTGTAAAGATGATTGCTAAAGATAAAATGTTTGTTTCACCAGGAAAATGTAGCAAATCTTATGTACAGTTAACAAACAGTATCTGTTAATTGTATAGGCACAACAGCAAAAGTGGGTAGAAATGCAACGACAATTTTAAAAATTGACAAATTCAACTCTTTTAGTAATTTATGTATCAAGCAGACCAAAACTGATAACCTCGAAGAAGATTTGGAGATCGTGATTAACAGTCTCAAGAGAATAGGCATCTAAAATCCTGCATTCAATAATTGCAGAATGTAGATGTGCATAACACAATTTAAACAAAAGAGGACCACCTGCTAATCTATAAAGCAAGCCTGACTGCAATGCCATTAAGGATTAATAAAATGATAATTAAAAAAACATATACATCGGGCCGGTGAGATGGCTCAGTGGCATAAGTGCCTGCCTGGCAATCATGAGGTCCTGAGTTCCACTTCCAGTACCCAGATACGAAAAAAGGACTGGTGATATTGCTCAGTGGCATGGGTGCCTGCTGGCATGCAAGGTCCTGAGTTTGACCCCCGGTACCCAGAAAAAAAAATAAAACAAAACGAAAAAATAAAACAATATACATTAAGTTTTAAATATAGCCATCTAAGTAATTCATGTGTCAAAGAGTCACAAAATTAAGCAGTATTTAAAAATTAGCTATAATAAAAACTGAATGCATCGTATCATGCGGGATGCAGCTGAATAGGTATTTAAAAAGGAATTTATATCTTTAAATGCTCATATTAGAGAAAGAGGCTGAGAATCAGTGAGCTTAGAATCTATTTTAAGACAGTAAAAATTAAAAATAAGAAAATAATTTTAGAGAAAGCGGAGTGAAGGAAATACTACATAGATTAAAGATTTGTTTATCTTTACTAAATTGACAAGTGAAAATTTTATATATACATTTATGGAGTCCAACATGAATTTTTTGTATTGCTCTGGGACTCTGTATTTTAATAAGCATCAAAGATTATTTGGATATAAGCAGACTTTATTCTACATGAGGGGTTAATATGTGTGTAGTTTCTTCTTTTTTAAGAATTATAATTATTAGTGAATATTAATTATATAAATTAATTAATTTCATTGTGACATTTCCATACATGGATATATTATGCTTTGGTTATATCCACCATCTCTACTACTCTCTTAACCTCTCTCTCCCTGGTCCTCTTCCTCTTCTCTAATAGACCCCTTCTACTTTCATATCACCTTTTAAAAAACTTACTCTAGGTTCCACATATGAGAGAAAATATCAGAACTTCTCTTTCTAAGACTGGCTCTTTTGCTTAAGGTGGTCACCTTTAGTTGCATCTATTTTCCTACAAATCAGATGATTCCAGTCTTCTTTATGGTTGTGTAATACTCCATTGTGTATTCATACCAAATTTTCTTTATCCATTCTTCTGGCATTCTTTTGTTGATGTGCACCTATGCTGATTATATAACTTGGTTATTTTGAATAGTGCCAGGATAAATATGAATATGCAGGTATCTATTTCATAAGCTTACTTTGATTCAGTTGGGTATATATCCAGGAAAAGTGTAGGTGGATCATATGATAAGTTCTATTTTTAGTTTTTTTGAGGAATATCCATACAGTTTTCCATAGCAGCTGTCCTAATTTATATTCCTGCCAACAGTGCTTATAAGGGTTCCTTTTCCCCTCATCCTCACCAGCAATTATTTTGTTTTCTTGGTAATAGCTATCCTGACTGGAGTGAGATCAAATCTCTATATAGTTTAATTTGCATTTCCCTGATACCTAAAGAAATTTAATGTTGTTTCATATATTTGATGGTCATTTTCTATTTCCTTTTTGAGAAGTGTCTGTTCAGCTCATTTACCCATTTGTTGATTGGATTACTTGTTCTTTTGGCATTCAATTTTTTGAGATCTTTATATTATGAATATTAATCCCCTGTTAGATGAATAGCTGGTAAAGATTTCTTCCTCTTCTGTAGGTTGTCTCTTCATTCTGTTGATTGTGTCACCTGCTGTGTGGATACATTTTAATTTGATTTAATGCCATTTGTCAATTCTTGCTTTTATTTCCTGAGCTACTGAATTGTTGCCTTTACCAATATTTTAAATTGTTTCCTCTAATAGTTTCAAAGTTTTATGTATTACCTTTAGGTATTTTATCCATTTTGAATTGATTTTTGTAGAGGGTGAGAGATGAGGTGAATTTTTTTTTTTTTTTTTTTTTTTTTTTTTTTTTGTGGGTACCGGGGGGACGACCTCAGGACCTCGCGCGCCAACAGGCACCCGTGCCACTGAGCGATATCACCGGCCCCTTTTTCGTATGTGGGATCCGGGAGTCGAACTCGGGCCTTCGCGCTTGCAAGGCAGGCGCTTAAGCCGCTGAGCCGTCTCACCGGCCCCAGATGAGGTGAAATTTAAAGTGGATAGTTTCAGTCTTCTGAAGGTAGATGGCCAGTTTTTCCAGCAACTTTTGTTGAAGAGGCTGCCTTTCCTCCAACATTTTGTTTTGGATCCTTCGTTGAGAATCATGGCTGTAGATGCATGGGTTTATTCTTGCGTCCTGTATTGTATTCCCTTGATCTACCTGTCTATTCCTATGCCAATATCATGCAATTTTTGTTACAATGCCCTATAATATATTTTGAAATCAGGCATTGTGATGCCTCCAGCTTGTTTTCCCACCTCAGGATTGCTTTAGATTTTCAGGTTCTTTTGCGTTTCCATATGAATTTTAAGATTTTTTTTTCCTAGTCCAGTGAAGAATGTATTGGTATTTTGATGTGGATTGCACTGAATTTGTAGATCACTTTCAGTGGTATGGCTATTTTAATGATATTAATTCTTCCAATACATAAACATGGGAGGCCTTTCTGTTTTGTAGTGTCTTCTTCAATTTCTTTTATCAATAATTTATAATTTTCATTTTAGATGTCTTTCACCTCCTTGGCTAAGTTTATTCCAAGGTATTTTTTGAGGTTATTGTGAATGAGATTATTTTCCTGATTTCTTTCTCATTGAGTTCATTATTAGTGTATAAAAAGGCTTCTGTGTTCTGTATATTGATTTTATATCCTGATACTTTGCTGAATTTATCAGTTCGAAGACACTACTAGTGGACTTCTTAGATTTTCTAGGAATAGAATCATCTGTTGTATTCATTTACTTTCTGTTGCTGGGACAAGATACCTGAGAGAAATCAACTTAAAGAGGGAAAGGTTTCTGTCCACAGTTACTTGGATCTTTTGTTTCTTGGCCTGTGGTGAGGTAGTACCTCATGGCAGAAGGGCATGGTGAAGGAAAGCTGCTCACCTCATGGCAGCTGGGAAGCAGGATTAGGGGAGTGCAGGGAAGGGGAAGAGGGAGACTTGGAATAAGGTATGCCTTTCCAAGACACTTCCCTAGTGACCTAATTCCACAAACTAAGTGCATTTCCAAAAGTTTGTACCACCTTCCATTAGTACCACCAGGATTAATTCATCGATGATGTTAGAGCCCTCATGATCCTAAAGATCCATTTCTGAACATTGCTGGGCTGGAGAGCAAGGCTTCAATGCATGATCATTTTAGGGGACATTTCAGTTACACACCATAACATATGCAAACAAGGATGATTTGACTCTTGCCCTTGGTGTTTTTATCCCTTTTGCCTTTTTTTTTCCTCTTGCTTGATTGCTCTGGCTACAGTTTCTAATACTGCACTGATAAGAGTAATGAGAGTATGCAGCCCTGTCTCTTTCCTGATTTTAGAGGAAATGCTTTCAGTTTTTCCCCACTCAGTGTGATATTGGTTATGAATTTGTCATATGTATGGCCTTTCTAAACCTACTTTATATAGAGTTTTTGTCATCAAGGCATGTTGAATTTTATGAAAGTCCTTTTCTGCATCTTTTGAAATTATCATGTGACACTTATCCTTGATTTTGTTTATGTAGTGTTATTACATTTATTGATTTTATATGTGGAACACACCTTGAATCCCTGGAATGAAACCAACTTAATCAAACTGTATGATCTTTTTAATTTCATTTGCACTATTTTATTGAAGATTTTTGCATCTATGTTCATCAAGGATATGTTTTATACTCTTGTTTTGCTGTATCCTTATCAGGTTTTGGAAGCTGGATAAAGTGGCTTCATAGAATGGAGTTCTGAAGGGGTCCTTCCCTTTTCTATAAATTCATACATGTTTGCCATACATAATGATTACATTCCTCATGGGGAGTTGATACATGTTCATAACACATCTTAATTCATTTATTTATCTCCTTCCCTACCCCTCCATCCCCTCTCCCTCTATTTCTTGGTCTCCTTCCCTTTTGCAAAAGATCTATCTCCCTATTTCTTATTGTCAGTCTTTTATTTTGCTCTTTATTTATATTTTGGGTTTCTCATAAAAGAGAAAGCATGGTCTCAAGGTACATCCATTTTCCTACAAATGACTCAGGTTAATCCTACTTTCTGTTAGAGTAGCTCTCCATTGTTTATAAACATCGCATTTTCTTTATCCATTTATCTGTTGATGTAGTTCAAGGAGTATCAGTGGTATTTCTGTAAAGGCTACTACGATTCAACCATTAATCTGTCTGATTGTAGGTTTTTCTTTGATGGGAGACTTTTTATTATTTTCAATCTCAGTGCTTGTTATTGATTTATTTAGGTTTTAAATATCCTTTTGGTTCAATTTTAGGATATGCTCTAGTGATTTTGTGGATTTCAGTGATAATTGTATAATATCTCCATTTTCACCTCAATTATTTTATTTGTGTCTTCTCTTTTGGTTAGTTTGGCTTTGGTTTTGTTTGTCAATTTTTTTTATCATTTTATGAACCAGATTTATATTTCATTGATCTTTTATATTATTTTAGTTTCTATTTCATTTCTTCTCTTATTTTTATTATTTATTTTCTTCTACTGATTCAACATTTAGTTTGTTCTTGTTTTGTAAGACCTTAAGATATATCATTAGGTTATTTATTTGCAATCTCTCTGTTGGTCTAATGGAAGCATTCACACTCATAGTATAAACTTTTCCCCTTAGAACAGCTTTTTCTGTGGCCACAGGTTCTAGCAGTTTGTGTTTTCAATTTTTATTTCATTCTAGGAATTTTAAAAAATTTTAAAAATTATTTATTTATTTATTTTAAAGAGAAAAAACAATGCAATAAAAACAATGGTACAAAATTTCAAAACAAGTTTGTAGGACAGTAACAATGGTTAGTATATTACGTATAGTTATCTTCAAACTAGTTGCTCATATTACAAGATACACACATGAAAAATTGATCAAAAATATAAGCACAAACATTTCTTTTCAATGAACTAACAGCAATTAGTAGTATAACTATCTTAACTATCTTCTATGTGTGTATATATATATATATATATATATATATACATTTATTTAGTAATTTATTTTTCCTTTTCCCTTCCTTCTTTTCTCCTTTCCCCTACCCGTTTCTCTTTCCTTTTGAACAGTTTCTTCCCATTTCACAATATTTATTTTACATTTTGGATCTTACTTACTCTTTCAGCTTCTTACACTATGGAGACAATAAGATGTTTACACATGCGAGTCTGATTTATTTCACTTATGAGTATGGTCTCAACTTGCATCCATTTCCTTATAAATGTATCAAGTTTATCCTTCTTTATAGCTGAGTAGTACTCCATTGTATAAAAATACCACATCTTTTTTATCCATTCCTCGGTTGATGGGCATTTGTGTTGTTTCCAAGATTTAGCTATTACAAATTGCACTACTATAAACATGGGTGCACATATCACACTGAGGTATGATGCTTTTAATTCTTCTGGGAAAGTGCCCAGAAGAGGAAGAGCTGGGTCAAATGGGATCTCTAATCTCAGTTTTTTTGAGGAATCTCCACACTGATTGCCACAGTGGTTCCACCAGTCTACATTCCCACCAACAGTAGAGAAGTGTTCCTTTTTCACCACAGCTCCACCAGCATTTGTTATTGGCTGATTTCTTGATGATAGCCATTCTTACTGAGGTAAGATGGAATCTTAGTGTTGTTTTTATTTGCATCTCTTGAATGACCAATGATGTTGAACATTATTTCATATATTTATTTGCTATTTGTATTTCTTCATCTGAGAAATGTGTGTTCATCTCAGATGCCCATTTTTGGATTGGGTCTTTGAATTTGGGGGGTCTGATTTTTTTCAATTCTTTATATGTCCTATATATAACTCCTTTGTCTGAGGGACAGTTGGCTAATTTTCCCCCACTCTGTGTTGTCTTTTCACTCTGCTGGTGATTTCTTTTGATGTGCAAAAGCTTTTTAATAAGATGAGATCTCAGTTGTTAATACTTTGAAGTGTTTCCCATGCAGTTTGGGTTTTGTTCCTGAAGTCTCTGCTTACACCTATGTCTTCAAGATTTCTACCTACTTTCTCTTTCAGTGGATTTAGTATTTCTGTTTTAATATTTAGATCTTTGATCCATTTTTACTTTAGTGCATGGTGATAGACATGGGTCTAGTTTTAGTCTTAGGCATGTGGAAAGCCAGTTTTTCCAGCATCATTTATTAAAAAGGCTATCTTTCTTCCAGTGAACATGTTTGGACACTTTGTCAAAGATAAGTTGGTTGAGTTTGTTTGTAGTTGTGTCTGCATCTTTTAATCTGTTCCACTGGTCCTCAGGTCTGTTTTGTTGCCTGTACCATGCTGATTTTATCACAGTAGCTTTGTAGTATAATTTCAAGCCAGGGATTGTGATGCCTCCTGCCTTGCTTTTGTTGCCCAGGATTGCCTTTACTATTCTAAGTTTTTCTGCTTCCAGATGAATTTTAGGAATGCTTCCTCTAGTTCTATGAGGTATACTAATGGTATTTTGATTGTGATTGCATTAAATCTGTATAACAATTTCGGGAGTATGGCCATTTTCACAATGTTGGTTCTTCCTATCCATGAGCAAGGGATATCTTTCCATTTTCTGACATCCTCCTCGATCTCCTTTTTCAGAGTACTGAAATTTTCAATATACAGATCCTCTACTGGTTTGATAGATTGATTCCTAAATATTTCATGTTTTTGGATGCTATTGTGAAGGGTGTTGTTTCCCTAATTTCTCTCTCAGTGAGTTTGTTGTTTGTGTACAGCAATGCTATTGATTTTTCAGTGTTGACTTTGTATCCAGCTATGCTACTGAATTTGGTTATTAACTCTAAGAGACTTTGGTGTAGTTTTGGGGGTCTTCTATATAGAGTATCATGTCATGTGTGAATAATGATAGTTTAACTTCTTCATTCCTATCCTTATTCCTTTTATTTCTCTCTCTTGTCTAATTGCTCTGGCTAATGTTTCCAGAACTATATTGAATAAGAATGGTGATAATGGACATCCTTGTCTTGTTCCTGATTTTAGAGTAAAGGCTTTCAGTTTTTCTCCATTTAGTATGATGTTGGATGTTGGTTTGTCATAGATGGTTTTTATCAAATTGAGGTAGAGAACATCTATTCTGATTTTCTGTAGGGTTTTTATCATGAATGAGTGTTGATCTTTATCAAAAGCTTTTTCTGCATCTATTGAAATGATCATGTGATTTTTGTATTTGGCTCTGTTGCTAAGGTGTATTACATGTATTGATTTGCATATGTTGAACCATCTCTGCATTTCTGGGGTGAATCCCACTTCGTCGTTGTGTATAATCTTCTTGATGATTTGCTGCATTCTGTTTGGTAGTGTCTTATTGAGCATTTTTGCATCTATGTTCATGAGGGAGATTGGCCTGTAGTTCTCTTTTTGAGTTGGATCCTTCTCTGATTTTGGTATCAGGTTAATACTTGCCTCCAGGAATGAGTTAGGGAGTATTGCTTCCCTTTCAATTGTATTAAAGAGTTTGAGAAGTACTGACATTAAATCTTCTCTAAATTTCTTGTAGAATTCAGCCATGAATCCATCAGGACCTGGGCTTTTCTTTGTTGGTAAGTTTTTAGTTATGTTTTCAATTTCATTAACTGTTATTGTGTTACTCAGAATTTTTACAACTTCTTGATTCAGCTTTAGTAATTCATATGTTTCTAGGAATCTGTCCATTTCTTCTGTGTTTTCCTTCCTATGCAAGTAAAGATTTTCAAAGTAGGTATTGATGATCTTCTGAATTTCCACAGGATCTGTGGTGATTTCACCTTTTTCATTTCTCATTGCATGAATTTGAGTTTTTTCTTTCCTTTTTCTGGTAAGGTTGGTTAGGGGTTTATCAATTTTGTTTATTCTTTCAAAGAACAAAGTCTATGATAAATTAATTCTTTGTATTGTTTTCTTGGTCCCCATTAATTAATTTCTGCTCTGGTCTTTATAATTTCCTCCCTTGTATGGGTTTTGGGTTTGACATGCTCTTCTTTTTCTAGAAGCTTGAGGTGCAGCATTAGGTTGTTTACTTGTGCTCGTTGTGTTTTCCTGATGTGAGAATTCACTGCTATAAATTTCCCTCTTAGGACTACTTTCACTGCATCCTATAAGTTCCGGTATGTTGTATCTGCATTCTCGATTAGTTATAAATATTGTTTAATATCTTCCTTTATTTCATCTGTTACCCATTGGTTGTTTAGGAGGGTGTTATTTAGTTTCCATGTTTTTATGGAGTTTTTGCAATTTGTTTTGTCATTAATTTCCAATTTCATTGCACTATGGTCAGATAAAATGCTTGGGATAATTTCAATTCCTTTGCATTTACTTAAGCATATTATGTGGGCTAGTATGTGGTCTATTTTAGAGAATGTCCCATATGCAGCTGAGAAGAATGTGTATTCTGATGATGTTGAGTGGAACACTCTGAAAATATCTACTCAGTCCATTTGTTCACAGGTTTGGTTCAGTACTGATATTTCTTTGCTGATTTTTTGTCTAGTTGATCTATGTCTTTGTGACAATTGGGGTATTAATGCCTCCCATTACAATTGTGTTATTGGTCATTTGATTTTTCATGTGTATTAATAGTGGTCTTATATAGTTGGGTGCTCCTGTATTTGGTGCATACATATTTATGATTGTTGTCATTTCCTTCTGACATTTTCTCCTAACGAGTATGTAGTGACTGTCTTTATCTCTTTTGATCATTCTTGGTTTGAAGTTCACATTGTCTGCAAACAGAATCGCTACCCCTGCTTTTTTCTAGGCTCCTGTTGCATGGAAGATTGCTTTCCATCCTTTGACTTTAAATCTATGAATTGCTTTTTGATTTAAATGTGTTTCTTTTATACAGCATATTGTTGGATCTTGTTTCTTGATCCATTCTGCCAGGCTGTTTCTTTTGATTGGTGAATTGAGGCCATTTACATTGATAGTTATAACCGATATGTATTGGCTTATCTTTGCCATGGTATTTTCCTGCTGTTGATTCCCTGCTTTTCCCCTCTGTTTAATTGCTTGCACGGCCTGGTGGTTTCTTTCTGTTGTTGTTCTTGGAAGTGTGGTCATTTTTGTCTCTGTCTAGAATATCTTTCAGTACTCTTTGAGGGTTGGTTTGGTGGTCATGAATTTCTTCAGTTGTTCTTTGTCATGGAAGTATCTTATTTCTCCACTGATTTTGAAAGATAATTTTTCAGGGTACATCAATCTGGGTTGGAAGTTGTTTTCTTTCAGGACTTGAAATACTTCACTCCAAGCTCTTCTTGACTTGGGGGTTTGTGTTGAGAAGTCTGCCGTGATTCTGATGGGCTTTCCTTTATAGGTGATCTGTTTCTTTTCTCTAACAGCTTTTAATTTTCTGTTCTTATGCTGAATTTCTGGACTCTTGATTATTTTATGTGTTGGTGTAGTTTTATTTTGGTCATGGCTGTTTGGGGTTCTACATGCTTCATTTCTTTGTATGTTAAATTCTTTATCCACACTTGGGAACTTTTCTGACATTATTTCTGTGATGAGTTTTTTTTTTTTTTATGGCATTTGCCCTGTCTCCAGCTTTCTCATTGACCCCAGTCAATCTTATGTTTTGCTTCTTTGCTTCATCTTGTAGCTGTTGGATTGATTTTTCATGGTCTCTTGCTATTTTTAAGATGTGTTTCTTTTCATGATCACTTGCTACAAGTCTGTCTTCAAGATCTGAAATTCTATCCTCTCTGTTCAATCTGTTGCATATATTTTCAACAGAGGTTTTAATCTCTTGTATTTCTGTTTGGATCTGTTTCATGGATTACATTTCTTTCCTATGTTGAGCATTGTTTCCATCATTTTTCTAAGCTCATCTATTCTTTTTATCTTTGTCTTCTCTAATATCTTTGATTTTAAGCATTGTTTCTTTTTGTACGTGAGAGATTATTTTCTTTCTTTTTTTTTGTGGGTACCGGGGGTTGACCTCAGGACGTCGTGCTCCAGCAGGCGCCTGTGCCGCTGAGCAATATCACCGGCCCTTTTTTCGTATGTGGGTTCCGGGAGTTGAACTTGGGCCCTCGCACTTGCCAGGCAGGCACTTATGCTGCTGAGCCATCTCACCGGCCTAGAGATTATTTTCTTTATAGCCTTTTCCACTTGTTTTTTCACTGTTATTGCTGTCATTTCAGAAAGTTCCAGTGTTTGGCTTCCAATTTCTTCCATTTCATTGGGTTCTGGGCTTGTCCTGGGTGGGCTGCGGGGGTCTGGGGTTGCATTTTGCTTCTGTGTCTTGTCATTTTCTATTTTCTCTTTTTTATTTTATTTTGTTTTCTATGTTGATGCTTATCTATTTCTTATGATAGATAGCTTTATCTCTACTATTGAGTCTTCCCTAAGATATGTCTGTTCTTCAAGAATCTTCTCTAGATGTAGGTGGTTCTTTATATCTATCCCAAGAATCTATCTTCCCAATTTGTAAAAAATGCAAAATTACTATTTGGCTCTGCTTCCAATCCTTTGGTACTGGGCTGTGGTGATGATTGTGACCCCACACAGTCACAGTGCTATCATACATTGGAGAAAAACTGATTATAACATGTATGACATCCTGGCCAAAGTAGTACAGTTAGTAATAACAATAGTTTCAAATACAGCTTAACTAATGACAATCTATGGTAACCATTAACCTGATACCTCCAACCCCAGGAGCAAACTCTAAAGTTATATAACAAAATCAAACATACCGTGTACTTTTATGCAGTGATTTTCCCCTTAGTGGAGTGATTTTAGCCTTCTGGGGGGGGCAGGGGTGTTAAGATGGGTAGGGGACAGGCTAACATGATGAATGAGGTCAAATATAGTGGAGTCAATGCTGGAGGTCAAAGGATGATCACCCGAGTTTTGGGAAAGTGGAGACACAGGATGGAAAGAATGAAATAGAATGCAAGAAGTAATTGGAAAGGGCAGAGACAATGTTTACTCACTTGAAAGTTTAAATTCAAGAAGTAGTTGAGGAAAGAGAGAAAGAGGATCAACAGAAGAAAACAAAAAAGAAAGATAAGAAGCCTAAATATTGAAAGAAAGAAGGAAGAAAGAGAAAAAGAACAAAAAAGAAAAGAAGAAAAAAAAAGGAAAGAAAAAGGAGACCAGAGAAAGAGAGGAGAGTAGGAAAAAACAGCCCCAAATACAAAAATAAGCACAGAATACAGAACAAAACAAGATGACATCCACCCAGACAAGAAAGGGATAGCCAGTCAAACAAGAATAAAAGTAGTAAAACACCTCTGGTGTTTACAGTTCTGTGATAGTGTCCATGTTCTATCCCAGAAATGTGCTGGGTATGGAGCGGGTCTTGGCCTCTGGATGTGGGGGCTGGAACTGGTCTTCTGTTGGTGGAGTTCTCCAGAGCCCTGCTCCTGGCTCCTCGTTGCTGCTTCAGAAGCTTCCACATTGCTGGTCTCATCGATTACTCCACCCTCCAAAGACCTGTGTGTGCCCATGGGCTTGGGGAGCTGTTGTCCTGGGTCTCTGGATTCCGGTCAGTCCAGAAGGTGTGTCAACGGTGTGTGTCCTTACACTCCTCTTGCAGACATGGCCTTCCTTGTGCAAAGGAGGAAGCGCAGAGTGCGGACTTACACTCTTCTTGCAGGTCCCACCATCCCTTGGGCAAAGTATTCTAGGAATTTTAAAATATCCTTTCTGACTTCTTTGATGACTCACTACTCCTTTGAAAGTATATTATTCAGTCTCCATGTGTTGTATGATTTCTGCAGTATTGCTTGCTGTTGATTTCTATTTTCACTCTGTTATGGCTCTTAAGATGTAAGAAATTATTTTAATTCATTTGTATTTGTTCAGACTTGCTTTATGGCCTAAAATATAATCTATTTTGGGCCAGTGATATAGCTCAGTGGCATAAGCACCTGCCTGGCAAGCACGAGGTCCTGAGTTTGACTCCCGGTACCTGCATATTAAAAAAGAATAATAATCTATTTTGGAAAAAGTTATGTGTGCTTTTTAAAAGAATGCACATTCTGTGGCTATTGAATGGAATATTACATACATGTCCATTAGGTCCATTTGATCTATACTGTTAGTTAACTCTGGTGATCCTTTGTTGATATTTTGGATGTCTGCATGATTTACCTACTGGTGAGGATAGGATATTAAAGTCATGCACTATAATTGCATTGGTGTGTATCTGCCTCTTTATATCCTGTAATGTTTGTATTATGAAATTGTGTGCTCCAATGTTTGATTATCTATCTATCCATCTATCTAAATTATTAGATCTTCTGATGAATTTTTTCCTTTATCAGTATTTAGTGACCTTTTCTGTCTTTGCTGACCAATTTTGTTTCGAAGTCTATGTTGTTGGATATAATGATAGATACTCTTGGTTGCTTTTGGGTTCCATTGGATTGGAATATCATTCACCATCTTTTCACTTTAATTATGTGTATGTCTTTGCCAGTGAGGTGAGTTTCATGCAGACATCAAAACACTGGGTCTTAGTTTTTAATCCAGTGTGCTAGTTTGAGACTTTTAATTGGAGAATTTTTACATTCAGGGTTTTATTGAAAAATATATACTAATCCCTGACCTTTTGTTGTCTTTGTTTTGAAATATCTATGTTCATTTCTTTCTCCCTTATTCATTTTAGAGGTTTGATGGCTTACTACTTCTTTTCTATATTGGTTCATGAAGGACCCACTGTGTACATAGGACTCATGTTTGATTCTTTTCTACTTCTCATTAGCTTACCTGTTCCTTTGTGAAATTTAGTCTTTCCTGTAATCTTGTGGTTGTGTTTGTCTTGCTTCATCCTCTTGGTGTAGGATTCTTTTGAATATCTTCTGTGATGCTGGTTTAGTGGTCATGAATTCTTTTAGTTTCTGCTTATCTTAGAAAGTCTTTATTTGTTCTTTGACTCTGAAGGATAACTTTGCTGGGATATAGTAATCTTGTTTGGCAGTTACTTTCTTTCAGAGCTTGAAATACATCATTCCATGCCCTCCTGGCCTTTAGATTTTCTGCTGATAAATTTGATGTTTTCTAATAGATGCTTTTATGTGTGTCTTGGTGCTTCTCTTTTGCAGCTTTCAACGTTTTTTCTTTGTCTTGTATTTTTGCCAGCTTAAGTATAATATGTTATAGAGAGTTTCTTTTCCAATCATGTCTATTTGGGCATCTAAATGCCTTCAATACTTTGATGTCTGTGTATTTTCCAAAGTTTGGGGAAGTTTCTATTATTTCACTGAAACAGTTTTGTATGCTATTAGCCTATAGCTTTATTTCTCATCTCATTCTGTGATTCATAATTTTGGTCTTTTAATGTTGTCCCAGATATCTTGTATATTTTGTTCCTAGATTCTATTTTTTCCTTTTATTACTGTTATTACTGTCTGAATGTACCAGTTTATCCATCTTGTCTTCAAGCCCTGGTATGTTTCTCTTCTGCTTCATTTAGTCTATTGGTATATATATATATATTTTTTTTTTTTGAGAGAGGGTCTCACTATATAGTTCAGGCTGGTCTCAAACTCATTATCAATTGAGTTTTTTTTTATTTGACTTATTGACCTTTATATTTCCAAACTTGTTTGGTTCTTTTACAGAATCTGAAACTCATTCTCTCTTTCTCTCTCTCTCTCTTTTTGGTGTACTCTTTCATATCTTGCATTACCTTCATTAATTTTCTCAGCTGCATATTTCTATCTTCTTTGAATTCATTGATCATTTAAAATTTCAACGTTTTGAATTTTTTTGCCTGGCATTTCATTCACTTCAACATTTTTGGGTTCAGTGAGTAGAGAGTTTTAGAGGAGTCATATTCCCTTGATTTTTTTTTTTCTTTTTTGGTGTGTGTGTGTTTCTGTGTTGAGATTTGTACATCCTTTGGAATGGATATCTCTTCTACTTTTACATGAGAGTCATCTTAGTGAGAAGCTTTCTCTCGATGTTGTCTCCTGGAATGTTGGCTTGTTGTGTACTGTTGAATTTAATTTCGAATGGACTTTATGTTGTAGTTTCCCTGAGAATTCTTTGGCTTTTATTAGTGGGTTTTAACACTGCATCCTGTGTTGGTTCGTGAAAGACCCTCTGTCTCTGTAGGACTCATGAGAGTGTGATCCCTCTCGTAGTTAAGATGGTTATGGGGTAGACAGTGGATTGTAAGGGCTAGGTCTTCTTTGTTTACTCCTCTAGTCTTATCACAATATGTAGTCTGAAAGGGTATGGGAGTGACTGACAATGTCGTTCCTCAAAAGTGCAGTATTCACAATCTTTATGTTGCTTCTCTCTGCTGATGCTGTGGGGGTGGATGTTTAAGAGTCAGTCTCCAGCACCCCCTATACCCGTTCCTACTTGGGGCTAGATCATTGCTTGGGGCTTTTATCTCCTCTTTGTTTTCTTTTTCAGCACTTGTGATTGAATCCAGGGACTGTGCACTGAGCTACATTTATAGCCCTTTTTTATTTTTTATTTTGAGACAGGGTCTTTTTAAGTCACTAAGTTGCCTAGACTACTTGTGATCCTCCTGGCTGCACCTCCCAGAGTGCTGGGGTTATAGATGAGCACCACCATGACTATCTAATCTTCCTTATTCTTTACGTTGAGGTATCCAGGTTATGGTACGGCCAGGCCATGGGTAGAGTAAAAGTGTGATTTCTTTTGTCAGTGCTGGGATTGTTGCTCAGCAGCAGAGCCTCTACCTCTTCTTGTCGAAGTGTCTGACTCAGTTACCAGCCTTGTGTAGAAAGAAGAACACAAATAATAATAACAACCATGAATACAAACAAACCAGATAAGAAATAAAGTGCAAACCAAATTAAAACTATAACATCCAGAGCACCACCACCAACAGAAAGAGTGGGGGTGTTTATAGAAGTGTTATAGAATAAATTAAACAGGTAAAAAAATTAGAAACCTAAAATTAATTGAGAGAAAGGGAAAAATAGGGGAAACAACAGCACAAAAAGTTACAAAGTTCAAAGAGAAAACAGAAATAAAGCAGGAGAAAGGTAGGAAGTAAAAGCAATGGTATAAAAGAGAAAAAAATTAAAATACAATTATTAAAGAGGAAAACAGAGTGAAAGACTAAAAAAATTATCTATAAATCGAGTAGTAACTATATATACAGATATGTATGTGTGTGCATTTGTGTGTGCATGTATTAATATATATGTGTGTATAGGTATACATATATGTATGTATGTATGTATAGTAATTACATGTAAATCTTAATAAAGCATAAAAGTTTTATCTCTGCTGAGGTAATCAATAGTGTGGGCAAGAATGGATGTTTGGTACCTATGTCAATCAGCCTTTCTTTCCATATTGTTTTTGGCCGTGCAACCCTTGGAGAGAACAGGGGCTGGTGTTAATTACTGCTTACTTTTTACATTTGTCTTGCTTGCCAGATGTCTAGTGGGAGAGGTTTAGGAGTGGAGCCAATTAGAGTAGTTCTCAGCTGCCTTGCTCGCCAGTATGATCTATTGCAGAACTCAACAATCCCATGGCATAAATTGATTTGGGAGAGATTTGCTCAGTGCACTCTCAGGGCAGGACTGACACTGGTGCTGTAGCTTGTCTGGATCTCCAGAGCCCTTTGTGAAGTTCACTCAGTGAGTATGGTCTGTACAATCCTCTGTCATGTCTCTGGCTTTCTGAAACCCATTCCTATGTGCCTAGTCATGTGTGCACAACCCCTAGAACTATTTTTCAGCTGGCCACAGAGTCCCTTGCCTCCCTGAAGGAAGTGACTTTTGTTCCCTTTTGTATCACCAACTGATTCCCCACCACTGCAAGTTTTCATTGAGATTGCTTCAGCGGCATGCTTCTCCAGGGCCAAACTGGTTCTTAAGGTGGAAGCTGGGAGAGGCAGTGCAGTAATGTTTGCCATGGTTTCCTGGAGCAAGCACATGTAGGACGTTTTGTTTTGCAAAACAGCAAACTCAAATGTGACCATCTCAAGAGGGCTCCCCATTAGAGTCACCAGTATATGCTGAAAAGTGCTGAGAATTTCTGCAGCGCCATACTACTTTGCAGACTCCCAAACAGCTGTGCTCTGACTGCCCTTCTGCACAATGTCCATTTCTGTGTTAGTTGTACTTACTGGATCTCTCCCTCTTTCTTCACTATCCTGACCTCTGCCATGCCCCAACGCACTTGGCGCTGAGGTGTGAACTCTCCCTCTCTGCTCCACTGTTCAGAAACTCTGGCTTTTTCTGAGTCTCTGTCAACTATTGAACTTCAGCATGTTTCCACAGTAACCCACTGCAATGAGTAGCTGATCTCTAGTTGTTCTGATTCAAACTTACGGAGAAGCAGACAAATTCTGGCTGCTTCTAATCCACCATCTTCTCCCTTACGTGTACTACATGATGTTTTGATATGTGTATTCACTGTGGAACGGCTAATTCAACCTTATTGACATATGCATTACCTCACATACTTTATGTGGTGACAATGTTTAAATTGTATTCTCTTATCATTTTTCAAATATACAATGGTCCTCGAATTATGATTTTTTAAAATTTACAATTGTGCAAAAGCATATGCATTCAGTAAAAAATGTACTTTGAATTTTAAATTTTGATCTTTTCCCTTGCTAGTGATAATGCGGTAAGTTACTACTCTCTTGCAATCCTGGGCATTGACAGTGAGCTGCCATTTCCAGTCAGGCAGGTGGTCAACATTTATTCTCTGTAGTATACCATGTTGCTAAATTAGGAAATAGGTGTATTGAATATGCTTTCTTTTTTTAGTTTATTTTCAACTGATACATAAAATCATAAAAATCATACAAATTAATGGAGATCCTGTATACATTGTATAATGTTCAAATCACATTATACTATTTGTCATTAAACATTCATCATTTTCTTATGGTAAAAACTTTCAAAACCCTTTCTTATAGCTTTCTGAAATGTACAGTACCTTTTTGTTATCTTTCCTCACCCCAATGTGCAATAATGCACCAGAACTTCTTGGTCCTACTTTAAAGTAACTCAGTACCCATTGATCAACATTTCCTCATCCCTCCTTTATTCCAACTCTCCCCTCTAGTAACCACCATTGGACTCTCAATTTCTATGAGATCAACATTTTTAGATTCCATATATGAGTGGGATCATGTAGCACTTTTCTTTGTTCCTGGCTTATTTCACTAAACATAATGATTCCTAGTTCCATCCATGTTTTTGATATGATGGAATTTTTTAATGGCAGAATAGTATACTGGTGTGCATATGCACCACAATTTCTTCAACCATTTATCAGTTGATAGACATTTAGGGTGTTGCCATTTTTTGGCTATAGTGAATAGTGCTGCAATAGCCATGGGAGTTCAGATGTCTCTCCCACATTCAGTACTGATTTCATTTCCTTTGGATATACACCCTATAGTGGGATTGCTATATCATATGGTAGTTACTTTTTCAGGAACCTCCCTACTGTTTTCCTTGAGGGCTTTACTAATTTACATTCCCACCAACAATGTACATTGGTTCTCTTTTCTCCATATCCTTGCTAGCCCTTGTTACTTTTAGGGTTTTTTTTTTTTTTTTTTTTTTTGATAATGGCCTTTTTACTGGGGTGAGGTGACATTGTGCTTTTGATTCGCATTTCCTTAATGATAAGTGACACTGAGAATTTTTGTATGTCATCTTTTGAGAAATGTCTATTTAGATCTATTGCCCATTTTTAAAAAATTGGTTATTTGGAGGTTTTTTGGCTGTTGAATTTTTGGAGTTTGTTGTATATTCTGGATATCAATCACTTGTGAGATGTGTAGTATGCAAATATTTTCTCCCATTTTATATGTTGCCTTTCTACAATGTTCTTAGCACCTTTGTTGAAAATCAGTTTGCTACAGATCTGTGGGTTTACTTCTAGGCTTTCTCTTCTGTTGCATTGATCAATGTGTCTGTTTTTATGCTGATACCATGCTGTTTTGATTATTCCTGTTTTGTAGTATGTATTGAATTCAGATTGTGTTATGTTTTGTCCTTTGATTTTGGCTATTTTTTGTGCTACTATATGAATTTTAGAACTGTATTTCTAGTTCTGTGAATATTGTCATTGGTATTTTAATAGGGATTTCATTGAATCTGTAAATTTTTTTGAGTAGTACGGCCATTTTAAGCATGTATTTTCTACCTACAGTGTTTTCAACTTAAGATAGTTTTGTTGAGATATAAAGCTGTCCTAAGTTCAGAAGCATCTGTGTATGATATATTATTTTTTATTTTTTATTTTTTTGTGGGTACTGGGGGTTGACCTCAGGACCTCGTGCGCCAGTAGGCGCCAGTGCCGCTGAGCGATATCACCGGCCTTTTTTTTTCCCATGTGGGTTCCGGGAGTCAAACTCAGGACCTCGCGCTTGCCAGGCAGGCGCTTATGCCGCTGAGCCATCTCACCAGCCTTGTATGATATATTATTAACTGTAGCCACCATGATGTACAATATAGCCCTTGAACTTGTTTCTCCTGTCTAATTGGAATTTTGCGTCCACTGACAACCATCTCCCCAGTGCCCCAACCCTTGCCTCTGAAATACCATTTTACTTTCTGTTTCTATGATATTTACTCTTTTAGATCCTGCCTATAAATGAAGTTGTTACTTTTTATCTTTCTAAACCTGGATTATTTCACTTACCAGATGTCCTCCATTCTCATTCGTGCTGTCACAAGTGACAGGTTTTCATTCTTTTTTATGAATGAATGTGTATGTACCATGTTTTCTTTATCCATTCATCTGTTGATAGACACTTAAATGTTTCCACTTTTTGGCTATTGTGAATAGTACTGCAATGAACACAGGGCCGCAGCCATCTCTTCAACATACTGATTTAATTTCCTTTGGATATATACCTAGTAGTGGCATTGTCGGGTTATACTATTTTAAAATTTTTAGGAACCTCCATACTGCTTTCCATATGGCTATACTAATTTACATCAACACCATATATGGGTTCCCTTTTATTCACATCCTCACCAGTACTTGTTATCTTTTTTATAATATCCATTTTGACAGGAGTGGGTTGATATTTCCTTGTTCTCTAGTACAATTTCCAAAAGAACTGCGTGTGTGTATAAGTGCATTAGCACTTATATGTGTACGCAATTCATATATTTTTGAATGCTGAATTTAATTTCTACCCATTATCTAGTTTATGTTTTGCTTTCTTTCTGTGAAAAACATTCAGTTTTACTACCAGGAGCAGAAATCCTAAAAATTGGAGAGGAAGATCTATTGTTTGATTAAAATATCTTCTCATTTATACAGATAAAAAAAGACCAAAATCAATGGACAAGAAATGTATGTGTGGTTTATCTAGATACTTTATAGAAAAAAAAATGAGTACAAAGTATTTCTAGTCAATAATCACATAAAACCTAGAATGAAAGAGTGGCACCATAATCTAGAAAATCTAAGGGATAAATGTCATCTTGTTTCACATTTAAAATTTTCAGTTAAATATTCCTGACTACTGGAAGTTGTTTCAGAGAAAGTACTAAGCCTTGTCCCTTCTCCACTTGGGGTTCTGTTGGTGAGAAGGTATCCAACTGCTAATGTGTGTTGGGAAATGCTTGCACCGGGATCTTAGTGGTCACTCCTGCTTCCCAGCCTGAATCTGGACTTGCCCAAGAAGATACCTGTTCCTGGAGTGTAGATTTGGAGAATACCGAGAACCACAGGCCTGCTCCATACCTTGGAACCAGAAGGACAGTGAGTGACAATGGTGGACTACTTTCTTTACCCAAAATCACACAAGTTCCTGTCACAGAAAATTAGGAAACAAAGAAAAAAGGGAGCTTGTTTCACTTCTGAGCAGTTTGGTGAGATCAGGAGAGCAGGCTAAAAAATGTAACACAATAAATGTCAGGCTTCCCTCAGGCATCTACCCTTGTTCTCTTGGGAAGGAATGAGTAAGATGTAAAAAGAGGAGTGGATATTTCCTCTGTTGGGAATGTCTAGAAATGTGGAACTCTTATCAAAGCATGTTTTCTGAGTTAGGAATAAAGAATTATTCCTACTCCAGCCTTTCTCCTATGCATTAACTTTTCCTGTATAAGAAACCACCACAAAACTTAGGAGTGTAAAATAATTATAAAAACAATAATTTATTTAACTCATGATTTTGTGGACCAGTATCAGAGACCCTTTCCGAAGCGCCAATTACCAGGGACCGCTGCAGTGAGTCCCCAACCTCCTGCCTGGAGTTAGGGCACACCGCGAGAAAGAAAAAGAGCAACAGACAAGAACTGCAAAGAAATAGGGCTCTGGGACGATCAATGTTCTCTGCAAACAGAGATCAAGAATCTCCAGTTAGCCGCTATTTTATTAGCTGGTGCAGGGGGAAAGGTATGGTGCTTTTCCTGGAACAGTGTAGAAGTAATTGTTGAATGGGCAAGTTTACCATCATAAAGGACATAAGTTAAGATTCATGCCATACCTGGGTACTAGTTTTCCCTGTATTGTCCTCAGCCGACTGCATCCTGCTCTGTGAACCTTACAACCTCACTGACCACCAAGATCTCAGCGGTGACCCAGAGAAGGCGGGGTTTCCGCGTTCCAAAACCGGCTCACAAGGCAGGGCAAGGCTGGCCTCCGACAGGTGCTACGTCAATTTATAATTCATTGTCCCCAATAGACCAGTAAATTGCACTGGTCTCTATTGAGTTTTCTTCTGGGTCTGTGGTTATCTGTTGGGCTTATTAGGTGCTTGCTGGTGTGGGATAACCTTCGCAGGGACAGCTTGTGTCTGAGGGTGAGATCTCTCAGTCCTTGTCATTCTGTCCTGGCCTTGCTTGCTCAAATGGTGGCTCCTTCCAAGAGATGAAGGCCCTGGCTTAGAACTGGCATAATCTTACTTCTGCCACATTGTATTTGCGACACTCCAGATCCAAAGGGTAGAAAAATAGACAACACCTCTGGACCAGAGGGGCTTCTGAATCATATTGCAAAGGACTTATTACTTTATTCACACATAGTAGAAGTCAGAGAATTGGGTCCATTTCTATAAGGCATCTTCTATACCTAAACAGCCCCACTCACACCGTTGGATTATGCTACTATCCTGAAGTTCTCATCAGTGATTTGTATGGAAGCCCATTAAATAGGTATTTATTAAATAGTTGATGTACACTTCAGAGTATATTAGAAGCTACAGATTTTTCTAAAAGACATACAGAAAATGGCCGTAGCTGTTGCAAATGACATTTTATACCCCAGGTATAAAATGAAAACATTTTCTTTCACCAAGAGTTGACTGCAAACAAATCTGAACATAGGTGTCAATCTTCTGGAGGTCTCAGAGGTGAACAATTTCATTCAACTTTTCTATCCTTCATCCTGAGTTGCATCTCGTCAGGTAAAGAACAAGAGGTTCTGAATAAGCCTTGTTTTATGACATGAGAGAAACCTTCCACTTAAAAACCCATAAAAAGGGGCTGGAGCTATTGCTTTGTGGTAGAGCGCCTATTTAGTATGTGCGGCACCTTGGGTTTAATCCCAAGCACCAAAAACAAAATAAAACAAACTGTAGAAGGTTCAACAGCCTTTGGGGATCCCCAGATGTGCAACTTAGTCACACAGAGAACAAATGAAAATGAATCTGCTTTGGGGTGGATTATTATTTTTCCAGCATATGCAGTATTTGTTCACTATAAATAGAAGAAGTAAGGAAATTCATTCATTATCATTATATATATATCATATGTTTTAGAACAGAGGAAAAAACAGTTACTCAATTATTTCAAGCATTTTGAATTCAATCTGTCTTTGAAATAGGGCAACATTTTCATTGTGTAACTGAAACCACTTTATCTCACTACTTGTTTTTAATGACAGCAGTAAAATATTGTGTGAGATCACAAATCTTTCTTGAGGGTGTTATGGGCTAGTATCAGGTTTTTAAAGGGCATAATCTTATTCTATTTGAGGCAAGTAAACACAATTTAATAGAAAAAGTAGACAAGGAACCTACTGTTGGACTCTTCATGCAAAGCAAGAATATGTTAAATTTTAAAAGGCTTTTATAAAACCAAATATTTCATTCTGGCAGAAATCTGTGATGTTCTATTAAGAACAAAAAACCTACTACATTTGGAGTTAGGAGGCCATAATTCTTAATTCCATCACTAAAATTACTACATGGGCTTGAAGCAAACCACATCACTGCTTTAAGTAGAATTTGAGCCCATTTCTATAATGAAAATTATAATCTCAGAGTGATGCCATCAGCAGAGAGTAGCAAAGCTCAAATAATCAACTGTGGAAACAATTTGAATTATACCATGCACATACATGATGTAGTTACATGTAGATTTCCCAGGAAAATTTCTCTTTCAAATATAAACTTAAAATGGAGCTAAAAATCAGCTTAATTAAAAGCAAGTCAAGCTAGATATTTATGTGGTATGAACTTTAAAAATTATAAATGAGTTCATCTCTTTGTAATTTTATAATAAAAGTTAAGAACAGATTTATTGGATTGAAAAATTGTGATTCTTTAAACATCACTTCTAAGGGAGAAAATATATAGGTAATTCCTTTTTGTAACTTTTTCATTTCAGTTGATATTGCTTTATTTATTGAGGTACCTATGATATTTGTACATCTTTACAGGGTATGATAATTCAATGTATATATACAATGTGTAATGATCAAATCAGGGTAGTAAGCACTTTTAATTCCTTATTCCACCCACTGGATTGTTAGGCCACCCCCTTCTTGGAACTCATTTATGTTCGGTGGGGATGATTTATAATTAGGTCATGATTTATTTCTCATCTAGCAACATGCATCCCTGAAGAGGAAAGGAAAACAGTGCTTCCCCTTTTCTTTATTTTGCATTTCATGTATCACACCCCAAACTTTTTGCAAGACATTTTAAGATTGTCACCTCCACCTCATAAACACCTCCATTCCTAGTAGTTTTTTTACACAGTTTTTATTTTTATGAGTGTATGTTTGCATTACATAATGATTACATTTGTTGTGGGGAGTTAGTACAGGTACACAACACATCTCGATTTTTCACATCCTTTTTTCCTCCTCCCTCTCTCCATCTCTTCGCCAGAACAAAATACTAAGCAGCTGAAACACAGTCAGGTATAACACAGTTTAAAATAGAAGCACCGAATCTCAGTATAATGTATTTGATGTCCAAATGTTTGAAATGAACAAATAAAAGTATAACTTTTTTCCTTAAAAAATAAGACCCTCGGGGGCCAGTGAGATGGCTCAGCGGCGTAAGCGCCTGCCTGGTAAGCGCGAGGGCCCAAGTTCGACTCCTGGAACCCACATACGAAAAAAGGGCTGGTGATATCGCTCAGCGGCACGGGCGCCTGCTGGTGTGCGAGGTCCTGAGGTCGACCCCCGGTACCCACAAAAAAAAAAAAATAAGACCCTCATTTTATTTTATGAATGAAGAATATTTTTTCATGGATAGTTTATATTTTTGTTTATTATTTTATTTTTTATTTTAAAGGGCAAAAAACAATGAAAACAATGATACAGAATTTCAAAACAAGGTAATAGGAAATTAACAATGCTTAATATATTACGTATTGTTATCTTCTAAGTAGTTGCTCAGATTATAAGATATAAGCATGCAAAATTGATCAAACAATATAAGAACAAACTGTTCTTTTCAATGAACTAAAAGAAATTAGCAGTATAATTATATTAGCTGTCTTTTCCCTTCCTTCTTTTCTCTTTTCCCCCATTCCAGTTGTTCTTTCCTTTTGAGAAGTTTCTTTCCCTTTCACAATATCTATTGTACATTTTGGTTCTTATCTACTCTTTCAGTTTCTTACACTAGGGAGACAATACGATGTTTACACATGTGAGTTTGATTTATTTAACTTATGAGTATGGTCTCTAGCTGCATCCATTTGGGAAAATGGAACCCTTCTCCACTGTTGCTGGGAGTGTAGACTGATAAAACCATTGTGGAAATCACTGTGGACATTCCTCAAAAAATTAGGATTAGAAGTCCCATTCGACCCAGCTCTTCCCCTTCTGGGTATTTTCCTAGAAGAATTAAAAACATCGTACCACAGTGATATATGTGCACCTATGTTTATAGTAGCACAATTTGTAATAGCTAAATCTTGGAAACAACCCAAATGTCCAACAACCGAGGAATGGCTAAAGAAGATGTGGTATTTTTACATAATGGAGTACTACTCAGCTACCAAGAAGAATAAACTCAAGGCTTTTATAAGTAAAAGATTAACTTTTAAGGAAACATTGTCCCCATCTCCAAAAATTCATGATCTCCTTTTCTAAAGTGTCACTTTTTGAAAATTGTAAGAACATCCTAACAGTCACAGCTTAAAACCTTAGGCTCATCTTTGATTTTGACTTTCCCACAAGCCTAAGTCCTATAGTGCCTTCTTTCCAAATTCTCTCCCTCACTTCACCAACATTATGTCAGACTGATCTTTCATCAGCACTATGAGGTCTTCCTATTTTCTCACATTTAGAAAACACCTTTGCCTCTAGCAGAGTTAGCACGTGTCTAGCACAGAACAATTCCTCCCTCATTAGGACAGAGATTGTTAATTGATCATGAAGGTCTTTCTTACTGATACTGAGTATAGCTTGAGAATCTTTCTCAACCTGGTAAAGATGTAGCCCACCCTAGCTATTGACATTGACATGAGAAATAATATCTATTATCATACTGATCCCGCATGACGAAGTTTATTACCCTTGGGTTAATATTGAAGATCCCTTGTTATTAGATTTTAACCTACATTTTCACTATTCACTACTTCTTAGTGAAAAGATTCTACTCCAGTGGAATTTATCCATTCAATATTTACTTTCTCAGTTTTATACTTTACTAACACACTTCCTCCACACTTCCTCTTTGGGTCTACAAAACTTGACCAGCTCCATCCTATTTCTTTGTGCCACTGTTTTAAGGATTTCTTCTTAATTTCATATCTACAATACCAGGAGAATTGTTCATATATGCTCTTTTGATCTTTTAACTTTTATATGCATATTTTATTTTCCTAAGTAGTGAGAGAAGTCCTTGAAAAGGGATGGAAGCTTATCTTAGTCACTAAAGGCTATCTGCTGTAATAAGTTCAAAATCTCTGAGGCTAAAGTCAGTAAGTGTTAATTTCTGTTTATGTCACAGTCCAGCTAAGAGGGAAGAGATAGAGATGAGGTTCTAATCAAGCAGTTTTTCTATGAATTTAGTGATTTGGAAGTTATTTTTGATTGTATTGTTGGTTAAAATTAGGAAATTGTTTTCAGTTGCTAAATTTGCACTGAAATGAAAATATATGTATTCTTACTGTAAATAAGATTTTTTTATATTGTGTAAGTAAAATTAGGAAAAGACTCTTCTATTTCCTGTCCCCATCCTCAGATGTAGCCACTAGCAGTTTGAGCTGCATGCCTTTAGAATACATTAATATTTATAAATATGTGTGGATATTTGTATGTTCAGAAGGAAAATTTATTTTAAACAGGGTTGTTATAAATATTTTACGACAGGTTGTCCTATACATTGTTGGTATTATTATGTAGAGAGTGACTTCCCTCTTTTATAAAGCTACACAATATTCTATCACATAGACATGTTTTATTTGATTTAACCTATACCCTATTCATAGTAATTTGGATTGCAGTGTTGACTTTTTAAAGTTAATGTTGTTAGGGTAATTTCCTATGAGTTGGGAAAAAATATAATGTTAAATCCTTAGCTCATGCCATCTCATAATGAATTCCAGACAGATTGAAAATTTGAACACTATTTTAAAGAGCCAATACTAGTAGATAACCACCCACTGATTTATGGGAGGGCAAACTTGCAAGAGTTATCTAAGATGCCAAAGTTTAAAGGAAAATAATAGGGATTGGTGATATAGCTCAGCAGCATAAGCGCCTGCCTGGCAAGCGCAAGGTCCTGAGTTTGATTCCCGGTACCTGCATATAAAAAAATAAATAAATAAAAATAAAGGAAAATAATAAAATGACTTAATTTCATAAAAGTTAAAAGGTTTTGAGTTATAGAACTACCATAATTTATATTAACAGATACATAATAAGGGAGTCAATTTGGGAATTTGTATGGTAGACAATTTATAGAACATCTATAGGAAACACATATAAGTGTTTGACAGTATTTGCAGCATCCAGTGTATTTTTTTTTTGTGGGTACCGGGGGGGGTCAACCTCAGGACCTCGCGTGCCAGGAGGCACCCGTGCTGCTGAGCGATATCACCGGCCCCTTTTTCGTATGTGGGTTCCGGGAGTCGAACTCGGGCCCTCGCACTTGCCAGGCAGGCGCTTAAGCCACTGAGCCGTCTCACAGGCCCCCATCCAGTGTATTTGAATGCTTTCGGTAACTCACATTGGTGGCTCCCATACCCTGATTTGGCCTATTACCTCATCACCAACTCTAGACATAAGCTATTTGCTCACATGTTGTTGTTTATGTGGTCCCCAGAGATAAATATACCATATCTCAAACTCTTTCCTCATTTTCAGGTATAACAGTGTAAAATGTGACAACAAAATTGGGAAAGACAAACTTTTATTTAATTGTTCTCAGTTGTTAATACTTGGGTTTGGCGTGGTTACTAAAAATAGCTGTTGAAGACCTTGACTCTAAGAAAATGGGACATGGAAAGAGTAAGTTTGGAAGAGAGGCTGTGGAAAGTAAGTGATCAGAGCTCCATTCTGGAAAACGCTGGCCTAAATGGGGCGTTAGGTTGAAGGACCCTGCGGAGCTTTAGTGGATATGTTTCCTGAAAGTGAGTTAAAATGTTGAAAAGAGCACCATTTCCCAAAACAAAATTCCCTTGCTTCACAGTTATTCCCAGAGTCAATATTGCATTCCTTGACAAAAAGACAGTTGCTATACTCCAATAAATAGTTAAAATGAAATAACTTATAGTTCTAATTCTCTTGATATAAAGTCAAATGTCTTGTTTGAGCAAAACTTGAGAAATAGTGGTGACAGTGGGCTAGTACTTTATTTTATAAATTACGTGATAGAATATCAACTCTGGATATTAAGAAGCACTGTGTACTTTAAATGCCTGCATGCTTACAAGTTCCATACCAAATTAATCCTTTTCAGGCATTTCATAATATATATGATAAAGAATATTTTCAATATTTGTTCCAAGGATTTATTCAAAGAATGATTAATACCTTGGAATTATCTGTAACTAATTATGCTACTTAGCAGTTTGAATGTCCCATCAGTGTGAAATCATTGGAACTGTAATAGCGTGGCACACATCAGAATGCCCTGATTTATTGTCTGTCACTGATAAGTTTAGATTCACACCATCTGGGATGATTAGCAACTATTTACTATCCCAGGAGGAAGCTGGTGAGAATGTCTTTTGTATGGAAATAGATCACACTGGAGATTCACAGGGCTGGCTCCCTGACTATCCCTATGGATATGAGTATATTTCCCTCACAGCTGGACAGAACTTTATTCATAAATGTATAAGCAAACATTCTTACTTCTGCCTTAGAGAGGAATATTTTTGGCCTTAGAAAGATTTACATGCTTGCTTTTCAACTTGACAGAGCAGTGATTTATAACTCCTCTCTTACTTCTTTCTCCACTGGCTAATTTCATGCCAGACTTGAGGCAAGTGGAAAGGACTTTAGTTTCAGGAGAGTGGCATATGGTGTGTATTTTAAAGTTTTAACACATTTCAGTGGCACTGAATTTCATTAAAAATAAAAAATACCTGCACAGTTAGATATTCAAGAATTCATCTATATCTGGGGTAATAAACATCACCATAGTCCAGTACAAAGGACAGAGTACAGAGTCAAATAGATAGCAACCTCCCATCCTTACTAAATTGGCAAGGTAGGTTCTTGGGATAGACGCAAAGACTAAGATCCACTTACACCTAGAAGACATCTCTGAGGAATAAACATTTTCTAAAGAAGTCATGATACGAGTGATAAAAATGTCTACCATAAGAAGTCTACAAGCACCAACATAGAAAATAAAATGAAATAAAAAGTAGAAAACAGAAAATGACAAGACACAGAAGTAAAGTGCAACCCCAGAGCTCCAGCCCACCCAGGACAAGTTCAGGACACAATGAGAAGAAATTGGAAGCCACACACTGGAATTTCTGAAATCATAGCAGCAGAAGTAAAAAAACAAATGGAGGTGGCTGTAGAAAAAATAATCTCTCACGTATAAAAAGAGATGACTATCAAAATGAAGCACATGCTCCAATGAATCTAGAGTAGACACAGATTTTAAAAACAGAGGATCTTTGGAAAATAATGGAAATCATGAATGCCCTACATAGGAAAGAAATGGAAGCCATGAAACAGATCCAAACAGATATCCAGGAGATCAAAAATTCCATTGAAAGTATATGAAACAGATTGAATGAAGGTTTAGAAGACAAGATTGTGGTTAGTGACCATGAAAGAAAAGATATCTTAAAAAAAGCAAAGGACCATGAAAAATCAATCCAACAGCTGCAAGATGAAGCAAAGAAGAACAACATAAGATTGATTGGAGTCAATGAGAAAGTGGGAGATAGTGCAAATGCCAAAAAAAAAAAAAAGAAAAAAAAGAAAAAAAAAAAAGAAAAAAACCTCTTTACAGAAAACATGGCTGAAAACTTCCCAAATGTGGAAAAACAATTTGAAATACAAATAAGCAAGACATATAGAACTCCAGTTAGCCATGATCAAAATAAATCTATACCAAGGCATGTAATAATCAAGATTCCAAAAGTTCAGCACAAAAACACAATATTAAAAGCTTTTAGAGAAAAGAAACAAATCACCTATAAAGGAAAATGCATTAGAATCACAGCAGACTTCTCAACACAGGCCCTAAAGTCATGTGGAGCTTGGAGTGAGGTATTTCAAGCCCTAAAAGAAAACAACCTCCAACCCAGATTGATGTACACTGCAAAACTATCTTTTAGAATTAATAGAGAAATAAAATACTTCCATGAAAAAGAATAACTGAAGAGATTCATGACCACAAAACTAGCCCTCCAAAGTGCTCTGAAGGACATTCTAGAAAGAGATAGAGCACAATTCCAAGAACACCAATACAAAGAAGGCACCAGGCAGGATAAGCAACTAAACAGAGGGGAAAGACAGGATATCAATAACAGGAAAATAATATGGCAAGGTTAAGCCAATACATATCAGTTATAATCATCAATGTAAATGGTCTCAATTCACCAATCAAAAGAAACAGACTGGCAAAATGGATCAAGAAAGAAGATCCAGCAATATGCTGCATACAAGAAACATATTTTAACTCAAAAAGAAATTCATAGACTGAAAGTCAAAGGATGGAAAACAATATTCCATGCAAAAGGAACCCAGAAAAAAGCAAGGGTAGCTATTCTACTTGCAGACAATGTGAATTTTAAGCCAAGACTGCTCAAAAGAGATAAAGAAGGTCACTACATACTTGTTAAGGGTAAACTCCAAGAAAAAGAGATAGCAATCATAAATATCTATGCACCAAATACCGGTACACCCAAATACATAAAACAAGTATTAACGGACATGAAAAATCAAGTAAGCACTAACACAACTGTAATAGGGGCCTCAATATGCCACTGTTACAAATAGACAGATCAACTATACAAAAAACAAAACAAAAAAAATGAATCAAGAAATATCTGAACTAGGGCCGGTGAGATGGCTCAGCGGCTTAAGCGCCTGCCTGGCAAGCGCGAGGGCCCGAGTTCGACTCCCGGAACCCACATACAAAAAAGGGGCCGGTGATATCGCTCAGCAGCACGGGCGCCTGCTGGTGCGTGAGGTCCTGAGGTTGACCCCCCGGTACCCACCAAAAAAAAAAAAAAAAGAAATATCTGAACTAAACCAAACCTGTGAACAAATGGACTTAGTAGATGTCTACAGAGTGTTCCACCCCACAACATCAGAATACACATTCTTCTCAGGGGCATGTGGGACGTTCTCCAAAATAGACCACATACGACCACATACGATGAACATGCTCAAGAAAATGAAAGGAATTGAAATTTTCATACATATTATCTGACCATAGTGCAATGAAATTGGAAGTCAGTGGCAAAAGAAACCAGAAAAAGTGTATATATATATATAGTTGGAAATTAAATAACACCCTCCTGAACAGCCAATGGGTCACAGATAAAATTAAAGAAGAAATTAAACAGTATCTACAATTAAATGATAATGCTGATACAACGTACCGGAATTTATGGGACATGGTGAAAGAAGTCCTAAGAGAGAAATTTATAGTGGTGAATTCTCACATTGGGAAAACAGAATGAATTCAAATAAAGAACCCAATGATGAACCTGAAACTTCAAGAAAAAGAACAATTCAAACACAAAGCTTGAACAAAGGAGGAAACTATAAAGATAAGAGCAGAAATTAATGCAATTGAGACTAAGAAAACAATAAAAGAATCAAGGAATAAAATTGTTTGTTATTTGAAAGACTAAATAAATTTGAAAAAACTTAGCTGACCTTATCAAAAAGGAGAAAAAAAATCAAATTCATGCAATTAGGAATGAAAAGCGTGAAATCACAACAGATCCTGTGGTAATCCAGAAGATCATCAATACCTACTTTGAGAACTCTAATAAGATGGAAAATACAGAAGAAATGGACAGATTCCTAGATACATATGACTTGCCAAAACTGACTCAAGAAGATATAAAAATTCTAAATAACCCAATATCACTCAATTAAATTGAAAATGTAATTAAAACCTTAACAACAAGGAAATGCCCAGGTCCTGATTGATTCACTGCTGAATTGTAAAAGAAATTTAGAGAAGATCTAATGCCACTACTGATGAAACTCTTTAATGAAATTGAAAGGGAAGGAATACTCCAAAAGTCATTCCTGGAAGCAAGTATTACCCGGATACGAAAGTGTGAGAAGGACCCAACCAAAAAAGAGAACCAGAGGCCAATCTCCCTAACGAACATAGATACAAAAATCCTCAGTAACATACTAGCAAACAGAATGCCACAAATAATCGAGAGGACTATACACAGTGACCAAGGAGGATTCACCCCAGTGTTGCAGGGATGGTTCAATACACATAAATCAATAAATGTAATTCAACAGAGCCAAAGAAAAAAAATCACATGATCCTCTTGATAATGCAGAAAAAAATTGATAAAGTCCAGCACTGATTCATGATAAAAACCTACAGAAAAATGAAAAAGTTGGTCTTTATTTCAATCTGATAAAAAGCCATCTATGACAAACAGACAGCCAAGATCATGCTAAATGGTCAAAAACTGAAAGCTTTCACTCTAAAATCAGGAACAAGACAAGTCCACTATCAGCACTTTTATTTAATGTAGTTCTGGAAACATTAGCCAGAGCAATTAGACAAGAAAAATAAATAAAAGTAATAAGCATCGGAAAGGAAGAAGTTAAATTATCATTATTTGCAGATGACATGATACTCTACATAGGAGACCCCAAAAACTCCCCCAAAAGATTTGTAGATTTAATAATTGAATTCAGTAGTATAACTAGATACAAAATTAACACTCAAAAATCAATAGGATTCCTGCACACACATAACAAATGCACTGAGAGAGAAATTAGGGAAACAACATCCTTCACAATAGCATTGAAAAAAATGAAATACTTAGGAATCCATCTAACAAAGGAAGTAAAAGATCAATATATTGAAAATTACAGTACTCTGAAAAAGGAGATCGAAGAGGATATCAGAAAATAGAAAGATGTACCTTGCTGATGTGTTCGAAAAACCAGTATAGTAAAAATGGCCATACTTCCCAAATTACTATACAGAGTTAATGCAATCCCAATCAAAATACCATTAGCATACCTCACAGTATTAGAGAAAACGTTCCTAAAATTCACTTGGAAGCATAAGAGGCCTAGAATAGCCAAAACAATCCTAGGCAACAAAGGCAAAGCAAGGGACATCACAATCCCTGATTTGAAATTATGCTACAAAGCTACTGTCATAAAAACAGCATGGTCCTAGCAAAACAAAAACAAAACAAAAAAAAAGACCTGATTAGAAGATCCAGAAACAACTCAAAACACACTCAACCACCTTATCTTTGACAAAGGGGCCAAGCATGTTCACTGGAGGAAAGATAGCCTCTTTAATAAATGGTGGTGGAAAAACTGGCTTTCACATGCCAAAGACTAAAACTAGACCCATACATATCACCATGCACTAAACTAAAATAGAAATGGATGAAAGATCTAAATATTAAAACATAGACACTAAATGTGGTGGAAGGGAGAATAGGTAAAACACTTGAATGCATAGGTGTTGGCAAAGATTTCACGGACAAAACCCTGTTTGCATGGGAAATACTACACAGAATCAACAACTTGGATCTAATCCTATTAAAAAGCTTTTGCACAGCAAAAGAAATTACCAGTAGAGTGAAAGGGCAACCCACAGAGTGGAAAAAATTTTTGCCAGTTGTCCCTTAGACAAAGGACTAATATCTAGAAAATATAAAGAATTGAAAAAAATTAGACGCCCCTAATTCAAAAACCCTACCCAAAAACGCACATGTGAGATGAATACATACTTCTCAGAGGAAGAAATACAAATAGCAAATAAATATATGAAAAAATGTTCAACATCATTAGTCCTTCAAGAAATGCAAATTCAGGGCCGGTGAGATGGCTCAGCAGCATAAGCTCCTGCCTGGCAAGCGCGAGGGCCCGAGTTCAACTCCCGGAACCCACATACGAAAAAAGGGCCGGTGATATCGCTCAGCGGCACGGGCGCCTGCTGGCACGCGAGGTCCTGAGGTCGACCCCCGGTACCCACAAAAAAAAAAAAAAAAAAAGAAATGCAAATTCAAACAACACTGAGATTCCATCTCACTCCAGAAAGAATGGCTATCATCAAGAAATCAACCAATAACAAATGCTGGAGGGGCTGTGGGGAAAAAGGAACACTTCTCTACTGTTAGTGGGAGTGCAGATTGGTGCAATTACTATGGAATTCAGTATGGAGATTCCTCAGAAAGCTAGGATTACAGGTCGCATTCGACCCAGTTATCCCCTTCTGGGTATCTTCCCAGAACAATTAAAAACATCATACCATAGCGATATATATGCACCCATGTTTTTAGCAGCACAATTTGTAATAGCTAAATCTTGGAAACAACCCAAATGCCTATCAAGCAAGGAATGCATAAAGAAGATATGATTTTTTTTATATAATGGAGTACTACTCAGCTATAAACAAGGATAAACTTGAGATATTCCAAATTAAATGGATGCACCTTGAGACCATACTCAAAAGTGAAATAAATTGGACACACATGTGTAAATATCGCATTGTTTCTTTGGTATGACAAACCAAAAGGGTAAATAAGGATGAAAGATTATAATAGGTAGAGTGAAATAGGAAGATATGGTTCAAAAGAAAGGGGAACTAGGAAGAGGTGAAGGGGAAAGGAAGGTAGGGGAAAAATGGTAAAAAAAGGATAAAATGGAAACAAAGCTTTGTAAATGATCAGAGGAATAGGGGTTGAAGTGATAGGAGGGGATTGGAAAAACAAAGTGGAAACAGGAAATATCATGTATAGGTACAAATTCCCTATGATGAATGTGACCATTGTCACATATCTAAAATGTATGAATAAACTTAATAAAAAATGTTTATTGAATGCTTGAATAAATGAAGCACTTTCTTGAGGAAAGAGAGGAATTTTTCTAGGCAAAGAGATCAAAATGTATTTGGGGAAGAAGTATCAGTATGAACAAGGTATAGAGACATGAGCCAACATGTACTGTTAAATGGACAGCTTTGAGGTCCATTTATTGGACCTTTGTGTGGTTGTGGACAGAATGTGTATGTGACATGAAATGTGTACTGGAGGTTATGGAGGAGCACAACGAAGCTAGAGGATAAAAGGTCCTGAACTCCATGTTTAGAAGCTTAGATTTTATCCTGCAGGTCAGAGGAAAAATAATGTGAAAAACCTAGCTATGTTTTAGGAAGAATACTATGGTGATTTAGGGGAGATGGATTAAAGATACCTCGCGCCTCTGTCATAATTTTGCATAAGACCAGCCTTGATTATTACACTGAACTGATATGTGGTAAAAAGAAGTTTGACAAAGAGCATTTCTTCTTCCTTTACCCATTTGCCTTCATCAACTGGACACCAATTACCTCAGTGGTTATATCTGGGATTCATTTAAGCAAAGAGGTACCTAGAAATATACCTATCTTTCAAGCCCAAATATTCCGAAGCCTGGGTCTTTTTAACCAGCCATCTACTATATGGCTGTCCTAGGTTGTTTAACAAGCAACTCAAATGTAACATGTCCAAAACTGAATTCAACACCTTCCTTTCCCAAAATGACTCCTCTTCAAGATTCTCTGAGTAAATGCTACCCACACCTTCAAGTTGCTTGATTCCCAAATCCAAGTACAGTACCATGTCCTTCTTAATCACCTCCTCCTCTTATGCCAGTGCTAATGAATCACAAATATTACTAAATAGCTGCTGAATGTGTTCCATTACTATAAGGAAATCTCTTGTCCCATTTCTTTTATTGTACCTACCTCGGGTGGAAAAGTCCAGTTTTGGAAGAACTTGGTTCGTCTGCTTTTTTCTCTATAAATAATTGCTTCTCATAAAAGCATCTCCTTTCTGTAATTATCTCACACTTGCCCTGCACTCTCCACAAAATACATAATTTGCTTTTCTCTACAAACTTTTGCCTGACACATGTCACTCCCACCCTGTTTCCAATCCATATCTTGCCTTTTACTTTAGAGAAAAAAAAATCTTATTGTAACTTTCTTATCTTTGTATTCTAAGTATAGCCTCAGGCCCTGCTTACATGTACTTCTCTTCCCTCCTGGATTCAGGGAGATGTGCTTTTTATTTAAGGGTTAGCCTTAACCTTGTTATTAGGATTTCACCCAGGATCACAGCTTTTAAGAAACTATACACTATTTGGTAGTTATGACTTTCTTGATTTTTTTTTCTTTTTGTCAGTTGAATACATTGCACTGATTTTAAAGGCTGCTCTAGATCTTTCAATTCAGTGGTATCACATGTAATAAAGCAAAACACCTTGCTTGACTATTCAGCTGCACCCAGCTACCACCTTATCCCTCTCCAGCTAAGCAATGTCTCTGTCTTTCGTCAGTTTCTCACCACCATCATTTTACTGAGCCAACTTCTTTTTTTATTTATTTTTAATTTTTTTATTATTATTTTTTATTTTAAAGAGAAAAAATAGAACAAAATTTCAAAACAGCATAATAGGAGGGTAACAATGGTTACTACATTCCGTATTGTTATCTTTAAATTCGTTACTCAGGGTACAAGATATCAGCATTCAATTTTCCAAGCAGTATTTGCACAAACCTTTCTTTTCAATGAACTAAGCGAAATTTGTAGTGTATCTATCTTAAATATCATATATATATATATATATATATATAATATTTTTCTTTTCCCTTCTTTCTTTTCTCCATTTCCCCATCCCAATTTCTCTTTCCTTTTGAGCAGTTTATTCCTGTTTTACCCTATCTATTGTAGATTTTGGATTTTATTTATTCTTCCAGTTTCTCACACTAGGGAGACAATACGATGTTTACACATATGTGTCTGGTTTATTTCACTTATGAGTATTTTCTCGAGTTGCATCCATTTACCTATAAAAGTCTCCAGTTTATCTTTCTTTATGGCTCAGTAGTACTCCATTGTATAAAAATACCACATCTTTCTTATCCATTCCTCAGTTGATGGGCATTTAGGTTGTTTCCACGATCTAGCTATTACAAATTGTGCTGCTATAAACATGGGTGCACATATATCGCTGTGGTACAATGTTTTTAATTCTTCTGGGAAGATACCCAGAAGGGGAAGAGCTGGGTCAAATGGGACCTCCAATCCTAGTATTTTAAGGAATCTCCACACTGATTTCCACAGTGGCTGTACCAGTCGACACTCCCACCAACAGTGAAGAAGGGTTCCTTTTTCCCCACAGCCCCACCAGCATTTGTTATTAGTTGATTTCTTGATAATAGCAATTCTTTCTGGGGTGAAATGGAATCTCAGTGTTGTTTTAATTTGCATCTCTCGAATGACTAGTGATGTTGAACATTTTTTCATATATTTATTTGCCATTTGTATTTCTTCATCTGAGAAGTGTTTATTCATCTCAGATGCCCATTTTCAGATTGGGTCTTTACATTTGGGAGGTCTGATTTTTTTGAGGTCTTTGTATGTTCTCGATAGTAATCCTTTGTCTGAGGAACAGCTGGCAAACATTTTATCCCACGTTGTGGGTTGTCTCTTCACTCTGTTGGTGGTTTCTCTTGCTGTGCAAAAGCTTTTTAATAAGATGTGAACCCAGTTGTTGATTTTTTGTGATAGTTCCTGTGCCATTGGGGTTTTATTCATAAAGTCTTTGCCTACACCAATGTCTTCAAGACTTTTACCTATGTTATCTTCCATCAGATTTAATGTTTCTCTTTTAATATTTAGATCTTTGGTCCATTTTGAATTTAGTTTAGTACACGGTGAAAGATATGGGTCTAACTTTAATCTTCATCATGTGCAGAGCCAGTTTTTCCATTTATTAAAGAGGCTATCTTTCTTCCAGTGAATGTGTTTGGCACCTTTGTCAAAGATAAGGTGGCTTAGTATGTCTGGAGTTGTTTCTGCATCTTCTAATCTGTTCCATTGTTCTCTGGGTCTGTTTTTTTTGCCAATACCACACTGTTTTTTATCACAGTAGCTTTATAGTATAATTTCAAATCAGGGATTGTGATGCCTTGCGTTTGTTGCCCAGAATTGCCTTTGCTATTCTAGGTCTATTCTGGTTCCAAATGAATTTTAGGATTGTTTTCTCTAATTCTGTGAGATATGCTGTTGGAATTTTGATCAGAATTGCATTAAATCTGTATAACAATTTTGGAAGTATGGCCATTTTTACTATATTGGTTCTTCCAAACCAAAAGCAAGGGATATCTTTCCATTTTCTGATATCCTCTTCAATCTCCTTTTTCAGAGTACTGTAATTTTCAATAAATAGATCTTTTACTTCCTTTGTGAGATTGATTCCTAGGTATTTTATTTTTTTGGATGTTATTGTGGAGGGTGTTGTTTCCCTAATTTCTCTTTCAGTGAGTTTGTTATTCATGTACAGGAAGGCTATTGATTTTTGAGTGTTGACTTTGCATCCAGCTACCCTACTGAATTTGCTTATTAAATCTAGCAATTTTTTAGTGGAGTTTTTGGGGTCTTCTACGTAGAGTATCATGTCATCTGCAAATAATGATAATTTAACTTCTTCCTTTCCAATCATTATTCCTTTTATTTCTTGCTTTTGTCTAAATGCTCTGGTTAAAGTTTCCAGAACTATGTTGAATAAGAGTGGAGACAGTGGACATCCCTGTCTTGTTCCTGATTTTAGAGAGAAGGCTTTCAGTTTTTGTCCATTTAGTATGATGTTGGCTGTTGATTTGTCATAGATAGCTTTTAATCAGATTGAGATAAAGACCATCTATTCCAATTTTTTGTAGGGTTTTTATCATGAATGGGTGCTGCACTTTGTCAAAAGCTTTTTCTGTATCTATTGAGATGATCATATGATTTTTGTCCTTGGTTCTGTTAATATGGTGTATTACATTTATTGATTTACATATGTTGAACCACCCCTGCATCCCTGGGATGAATCCAACTTGGTCATGATGTATAATCTTCTTGATGATTTGTTGGATTCTGTTTGCCAGTATCTTATTGAGGATTTTTGCATCCATGCTCATTAGGGAGATCGGTCTGTAGTTCTCTTTCTTAGTTGGGTCCTTCTCTGGTTTCGGTATCAGGGTAATGCTTGCTTCCAGGAATGAATTTGGGAGTTTTGCTTCCCTTTCCATTTCATTAAAAAGTTTGAGAAGTACTAGTGTTAGGTGTTCTCTAAATTTCTTGTAGAATTCAGCAGTGAATCCATCAGGGCCTGGGCTTTTCTTTGTTGGGAGGTTTTTAATTCCTTCTTTGATTTCACTGATTGATATTGGTTTATTTAAGATTTTTATATCTTCTTGATTGAGCTTTGGTAATTCATATGTATCTAGGAATCTGTCCATTTCTCCAGCATTTTCCATCTTATTCAAATACAAATTTTCAAAATAAGTATAGATCATCTTCTGGATTTCTGCAGGGTCAGTTGTGATATCACCCTTTTCATTCTTAATTGCATGGATTTGAGTATTTTCTTTCCTTTTTTTAATAAGGTTGAATAAGGATTTGTTGATTTTATTTATTCTTTCAAAGAACCAACTCTTTGATTCATTGATTCTTTGTATTGTTTTTTTAGTCTCCAATACATTAATTTCTGCTCTGATCTTTATAATTTCCTCCCTTGTATGAGCTTTTGGCTTAGCCTGCTCTTCCTTTTCTGGAAGTTTGAGGTTCACCATTAAGTTGTTTATTTGTGCTTGCTCTATTTTCTTTATATAGGTATTTACTGCTATAAATTTCCCTCTTAGGACTGCTTTCATTGTGTCCCATAAGTTCTGGTATGTTGTACTGTCATTATCATTCAGTTGCAGAAACTGTGTAATTTCTTCTTTAGTTTCATCTGTGACCCATTGGTTGTTCAGGAGGGTGCTGTTTAATTTCCATTTGTTTAGGAAGTTCTTGTGGTTTCTTTTGCTATTGATTTCCAATTTCATTACACTATGGTCTGATAATATACATGGGATAATTTCAATTCCTTTGCATTTACTTAAGCAGGTTCTATGAGCTAGTATTTGGCCTATTTTGGAGAACATCCCATGTGCAGCTGAGAAAAATGTGTATTCTGATGTTGTGGGATGGAACACTCTGTAGACATCTACTAAGTCCATTTGTTCAAAATTTGGTTCAGTTCTAATATTTCATTGTTGATTTTTTGTCTAGTTGATCTGTCTTTTTGTGACAGAGGCGTATTGAGGTCCCCCAATACAATTGTATTAGTGCTTATTTGATTTTTCATGTCCTTTAATATTTGTTTTATATAACTGGGCGCACTGCTATTTGTTGCATTTGTATTTATGATTGTTATCTCTTCTTCCTGGATTTTTCCCTTTACAAGGATGTAGTGACCTTCTTTATCTCTCTGAATCATTCTTGGTTTGAAATTCACTTTGTCTGCAAAAAGAATAGCTACCCCTGCTTTTTTCTGGGTTCCTGTTGCATGGAGTATTGTTTTCCATCCTTTGACTTTCAGTCTATGAATTTCTTTCTTAATTAAATGTGTTTCTTGTATACAGCATATTGTTGCATCTTGCTTCTTGATCCATTTTGCCAGTCTATGCCTTTTGATTGGTGAATTGAGACCGTTAACATTGATGGTTAAAACTGATATGTATTGTCTTATACTTGTCATGTTATTTTCCTGTTGTTGGCTCACCTCTTGTTTTGTTTTCCCCTCCCTCTTTTTAATTGTTTGCCCTGCCTGGTGGATTCCTTCTGTTGGAGTTCCTGGAGTTGTAGTCCTTGTTATCTCTTTCTAGAATGTCCTTCGAAACATTTTGAAGTGCTGGTTTGTTGGTCATAAATTTTCTGAGATGTTCTTTGTCATGGAAGTATTTTATTTCTCCATCAGTTTTGAAAGATAGTTTTGCAGGGTACATCAATCTGGGTTGAAAGTTATTTTCCTTTAGAGCTTGAAATACGTCATTCCAAGCTCTTCTTGACTTGAGGGTTTGTGCTGAAAAGTCAGCTGTGATTCTGATGGGTTTTCCTTTACAGGTGATTTGTCTCTTTTCCCTAACCGCTTTTAAGATTCTGCTTTTGTGTTGAATTTCTGGAATCTTGACTATGATATGTCTGGCCGAAGATTTTTTTTTGGGGGTACCTGGGTTCGACCTCAGGACCTCACGCACCAGCAGGCACCCATGCCGCTGAGCAATATCACCAGCCCTTTCTTTCGTATGTGGGTTCCTGGAGTCGAACTCGGGCCATTGTGCTTGCTAGGCAGGCGCTTATGCTGCTGAGCCATCTCACTGGCCCTGAAGATTTTTTTTGATCATGGCTACTTGGAGTTCTATAAGCCTCATTTATCTGAACATCCAATTCTTTTTCTCTACCAGGGAAATTCTCTGTGATAATGTCTGTGAACAGTGTTCTGATGTCAATTATGCTATCTCCTACTTTTTCATTGACTCCAATTAATCTTAAGTTATTCTTCTTTGTATCATCTAGCAGCTGTTGGATTGATTTTTCATTGTCCCTTCTATTTTTAAGAATTCTTTCTTTTCGTTATCACTAATTGCAAGCCTGTCTTCTATATCTGAGATCCTGTCCTCACATTGGCTTAATCTGCTACAAATACTTTCAATGGAATTTTTGTTCTCCTGGATATCTGCTTGAATCTGCCTTATGGATTTTATTTTTTTTCCATGCTGAGCGTTCATGGCTTCCATAAGTTTCTTAAGCTCATCTATTTTTTTGTGTGTATCTTCTCTAGCATCCTTAAGCATGGTCTTCATTGTGGACATTACCTCTGCAGTTATCTGAGAAATTATTTCTGATTTAATTTTTCCAGAGCCTCATTCAACTGCTTTTTTGTAACTGCTTCAGAGATTCCAGGTGGGTGGCTTTCAGATTGTCTCACCTCATTGTCCCCTAGATTTGCCTTTGGTGAACTGGATGTGTGGGATTGCATCTTGTTTAAGTGTCTTCTCATTTTCTTTTCTTTCTTTAGTTTAATTCCTGGGGTGACATTTGTAAATTGCCTATAGTAGGTTGCTTTATTGCTAGTATTTAAAACCCTTAGGAGATGACTATTGCTCTGAGGTATCTTCCAGGTGTAGCTTATTTTTGGGTTTTGAGCCTGCTGCAAGATCCTACCTCTTCAATTTGTTGGAGATAAGAAGTTGCTGCCTGTTTGGTGCCAGTTTGCCACAGTATTTTTTGTGACCCTTAGTCAGTCTCAGTCATGGAATACCAGGAAGAAAAGCTGTTTAGTACATTTATGTCACTTTTGGCTATAGTGGTACCAAAAGCATCAAACACAGCCTAGAAAATGACAGGCTGAGCTACCCAGTTATTTGCCACTTTTAACCGTGTAAAATAGAGTTGTGGTTATATAACAAAATCTAAAACAAACCAGAAAAATTATATGCAGTATACAAGTCCTTAATATGTCAATTTTGCCCTCAGGAGTTTAAATTTAAAATGGGTTAAGGAGGAAATAGTGAATTGGAAGAAGAGGAAGGAATTAGATGTAAGGCTGGAGGACAAAGAGGGATCCCACTAACACTGGGAAACTGGTGTAGAAGACTGGTGGGAAAAAGAGAAGGAAGGGATAAAAGGAAGAACAGATCAGAACCACAATCACAAAGAGGTTAGAGGCTCTGTTTACACTCATATAAAAACAAGATCAAACAATGAAGGAAAGAACGAACAGACAGACAAAAACCAAAAGACAAAACAAACAAACAAAAAACCCCAACACCACCAGCAGAACAAAAACCAAACGAGAGGAAAAAAAGAAAAAAAAATCACTTCCAGGTGTTGACTCTGCTGTAGGCAGGCACCGTGTAGTGACAGAGTCCTGTTCCATGCAGGTCTGTCCCAGCAAGCCAGCAGCAGCCCTTTTGGCGGGGCAGTGGGCAATAGCCTGCACTCTCTGGCAGAGACCAGTCTCATACGCCTGCCGCTGTCAGCCCACTTTCCGCAGCCTGAGCCATGCTGTAGCCGTGGATGAAGAGGCGCCACCCTGAGTTCCGAGTTCAGCTCCTGCCCCTCCCACAATGGCGCCTGGCTAATCACTCTCCTCGCTAATCACGCAGGACAGCTGGGTGTCTGTACTCACTGCCAGTCAGTGTGTCCTTCAAGCCTGTGTATCTCTGTACTGCTGCTGTGTTTCGCGTTCCTCCACAGAGGCCCTCGGGTGTGCCGTGGATCTACTCAGCCAACTTCTGTCTGGCATTGGTCTTAGCAGTAAACTGAAATGTCTGTTCCAGAGGTCAACATTGTCTCTAAGCATCATGGACATTTCTTATCTGAGTTTACTTCTCAATAATCATTTGATAAATTTAACCATTTTCTTCTGAAACATTCTTGGTTTGTTTTTCATGTTAACATCCCATTTGTTTTATCCCTACCCCTCTCTTTGCTTCCACTCTGTCTCAGTTGATAGCTCATTTTCTCCTAACTAGCCAGTAAAGTTTGAAGATTTCACACTTCGGTCTTAGTCCATTTCCTTTTCTGCTTATGCAATGCTTGCTCTACAGTAGTTTCCCACCTTGGATAATTATTAAAATCATGGAGACATGTTTAAAAAGCTGTGATCGCATCCCAAGCAGTCAAATCAATCTCTGGTCCCAGGCATCTGCTTTTGTATAAATGACTCCCCAGGTGGTTCTAATGGCCAGGCAGGCAGGGGTAAGAAGTAGTGATCTAGGCGAGCTCCAGATCCATGTTTTCTACTACTATGTGTAGGCAGATGACATGCAAATGTCTCTCTAGACTACTTGTCAGTGTTATACCTCATGTGTGTTCAATAATCTATTTGATTTCCTTTCTGGAATGTTCTGAATTCCATACTCACATATCTGATTCTTTTCCTTGGTCATCTTTTGCAGTTAATAGACTCATCATGCACACACTGGATGAGCTAGAAATATAGAAATCATCTTCTTCAACACCCTTGTCTCCTCACCTTCTATGTCTAACTGACCATTAACTTGTGTGCTTTACTTCATAGATTTCTTTTTTTTTTTTTTTTGTGGGTACCGGGGGGTCGACCTCAGGACCTCGCACGCCAGCAGGCGCCCGTGCCGCTGAGCGATATCACCGGCCCCTTTTTCATATGTGGGATCCGGGAGTCGAACTCGGGCCCTTGCGCTTGCCGGGCAGGCGCTTAAGCCGCTGAGCCATCTCACCGGCCCACTTCATAGATTTCTTGAGTGCATCACAAGTCCCTATCTTCATAAGTTATATCCTAATCCACAATATCATCTATTACCAAGTGGGCTATTGCAATAGGTCTTAGCTAGCTTTCTTTTTTTTTTTTTTTTTGTGGGTACCGGGGGGTCGACCTCAGGACCTCGCGCGCCAGGAGGCACCCGTGCCGCTGAGCGATATCACCGGCCCCTTTTTCGTATGTGTGTTCCGCGAGTCGAACTCGGGCCCTCGCGCTTGCCGGGCAGGCGCTTAAGCTGCTGAGCCATCTCACCAGCCCTAGCTTTCTTATTTATAGTCTCATCCCTTAAATTTTCTTTGCACTATTACAACTAATCAACTGTTTTGAAATGTGAATAATTTCTCCCCTTACCTGAATGCACTCAAGACCTTTCTATAAATTTACATTGTTATTAGCATAAAATTCACCATATATGGTTTATCAGTTTAGTATTCTTTGGTTACAAGCAACAGAATTTCATTTGTTCTAACTCAAGCAAATACAAATGTATTAGATGAATATTGGATATCAGAATCAATGGAAATGCTAGTAAGGATTCAAGGAAAAAGGAACCCTTCTACACTGCTGATATGAATGTAATTAGTACAGCCACAATGAAAATGAATATGGAGGCTCCTCAAAAAGCTAAAAATAAAACTAGCATATGACCCAGCTATACCACTCCCTGTTACATACCCAAAGGAATTAAAGTCAGACTAATAGGTATATATCCATGTTTATCATGCATAATTCACCATAGCCAAGATATGGAACCAGCCCAGGTGCCCATCAACAGATAAATGGATGAAGATAATGCAGTATATGTACATAATGTAGTAGTATTCAGTCATAAAGAAGAATTAGATTATGTCAGTTGCCAAAAAATTGATTATCATGTTAAGAGAAAAAAGCCAGACTCAGAAAGATAAGTATCACAGATTTTCCCTAACATATGGAATCTTAAATGTCATAAAAGTAGAAGAGAGGGAAAAGGGTTTAAGAGAGGGTAATGGAGGATAGATGTGATCAAAATACGTTATATGAATGTATGAGAATGTCACATTGAAATGCAATATTTTGTAAAATATAAATGCTAATAAAAATGAAAATTAAGCTACCTCATTAATAATCTTTATATTGATTACACATCAAAACTTCTCTTCATAAAGCACAGTAAATAAAATGTTATTAGAGTTTAAAAAACAATTGATAGAAAGATCAGAATACTTGGAAATGGAAAGGAAAGAAAGCTACCCTGTAAGTATTAGGGGTTGGGAGGGATTAGAAGCTATAGATTTGAAACACCAGACATTTTTTCATATTAGGAACATTCTGTACTGGATATGATTTCTTAATTAGTTCAGTGATGAATGTATTGTGTAATCCAGGAGAGTTTTGAAAATGAAAGGGATGCTAATTATAGTTGTGCCAGGAAAAGGGTCATAACCAGGACTCAGGCAGAGCGGAATCTTAGCTCAACCTAATAAATGAACACCGTGCTGGTTGACATTTTGAAGCAAACCTCTTGAGAGACTCTGAGTCAGAACCATCTAGTTGAGCCATTCTTGACCTGCAGACACTGTAAAACATTAAATACTTCTTTTAGTTTTAAGCTACTAGGTTTTAAGATAATTTGTTATGTTATGAACCTACTAAATTTTTTTATTCATGTGACTGATGAAAAAATTCTTCCTCAATAGGTTGTTGCCTCCCCAAGGGCACAGACAGTGTTTCTTTTGCTCATCATCATATATCCTGAATTTTCGTGAATGAATAAATGAATGAATCACTGTAACTTGATTGTATCTTGAAAGCCACTAGCCTGGAATTACTATCTGGTTCTGTTAGACTTACTTGCATAGTCTTTCAGAAATTCATGAGCCTGTGGGTGTTTGAAAACAAAATTTGATAGTTGTGAAGGGAAGAATTCCAGATTTTCACCTGCTTAATTATTGAGTTAGATTCAAACTTCATTTTAAAAAGAAATATTATATTTTCAGTGACTGCATAAATGAATAAATCATACAGAGGCTGTCATTTTTAAGTGTAAAGATTTTGGATAGGAAAATAGTTACAAACATGTGGTGTGCTGTGAATAATACAATTTGAAGTAATCTCAAGAAGAGAGCTGGGCTCAATTAAACTAGAAAGCAACCTTCCACTTTCAAAATCATTTTCTGTGAATGACTTTTGCAGCTTTGGCTCCTTGATCTTCATGCAAAATTAACTTAACTGTCATCAAAATTTCATGGTCTATTAAACTAAGCCACTTCAGCTTTGTGTCACCCATATGAAACACTGAAGTGTGACTACAGATGAGACAATAAGCCATGACAGAAATGAGAAAATGGTGGTGGTGGAACTACGACATAAATGATAAACAAACAATGTGTGTAAAGATATAAACAAGGCATTTTTCTATTGCAAAGACTACTGTTCCCCACTGAGGGAGAAATGATGAGTCGGATTAAGGGGAAAAATAAAGACTATGGGGTTACTTATTCAAGACAGGTAATCCTATTAATGAATAGAATCATGGTATTAATTAGATACCTGTTATATTGCTTAGAAAAATGGAGCATCAAATAATTTTATCATAAAAAAGGAAGAAATGCTCTGAATTAGACAGGACCACTGAATATATTAAGGAGATTTGTCAGGTTTATTTCTATTTGTTTTTTATAGCACAGCAAAGCAAATTTCAAAATGTAGCGAACCCTGCGATGGCATGTTAGAATTTAGTGAAACATCATTAAAAGGACTGATTTCATATACCACTATGCCTTATGGATTTGCTATCTCATATGACGCTGACTTTTAGAGACTGTTCTCTAAGGTAAATTGGCCTACCTATGTCATTTGTAGCTCACAGAAAGCATTCAACATTTAATTCTATGAAAGGTTTTTTTAAACTTTACAACTTATGCTATTAGCGTTACATGGCATTATTAGTACTTATTAGCCAGTGTCCTACTATAAAAACCCTGGCAAATTAGCTTGTCTTCGTTTAAAAATAAAATGGCACTGAACACTATAAAACTCACAATTTGAAAACCTGATAATATATTCTCTTCATATTGATATCTGCAAAATGAGACCATCAGGCCTTAACCGATCCTATTTTTTGGTTTTAAAACAAATTACTGTTCTAAAATTTAAATTGTAAATGTTGTATAGTCCACATATAAAACTATAACCAGTGTCTGATTGTTTCATGCCTTCTTTAGTTAAAAGGCAACTACGAGTAATTTTAGTTTTTTCCTTTAAAAAAATGGATGAACTTTGAGGCTCTAATATTAAAATAAGACACACAAGCTTAAATATCACATGGTTTCTTTTATATGAAAAACCCAAAATATAAATAAAGAGCAAAATAAATCATAGATAATAGGAAATTGGGAGATAGATCTTTTGTGAAAGGGAAAGGGCCAAGGGATAGAGGGAGAGGGGAAGGGAGGGAGGGGTCGCAGATGAAAAAAGAATTAAAATGTGTTATGTACATGTACCAACTCCCACAAGGAATATAATCATTATGTACTCCAAACATGTACCAGTAAAAATAACAATTAAAAACATGAAAAATAAAGCTATTTCTCAATAATAAGGCCACTGACTCCCTGAGTTACTTAAACATTCTCCATGGAAATCTTCTGTAATAAATTGCAACTGTTATAGTCATTCTTTCCATCAGTGTTCAGAAATCTGGTACAGGTTGTAGAAATATGTCTGGATGAGATATTTTATGCCCTGGTTTATCAACTCATTAAATGTTGAAAATAATTAGTGCTAGTCTCAGAGACAGAAGTCATTTTTCCCCTACAGACCCTTACATCCAGGGATACTTTATTAGGGTTCCCTAAGACCATATTTTGTCTTCTTATATCTTACCAATTTTTGTACTTTTGGTAACTTAATGCTTTGAGGAGAGGATTGTGGATGATTGAAATATTATTGGGCACAGAGGAGGAGCACTTGGCTCCGAGTGGAAAGACTAGGAGGCTCTAGAGAAAGCTCTACAAATAAGATTGCACAGGAAGACAAGGGAGGACAGGTGAGGGGACTTTTAAATAAGGTCAGGTCAGGTCAAATGAATTGGCCAAATGAAAAAAATATTCAGAGTGTTTGAAATTTTGTGCTAGGGATTGGGGACCTATCATCTCTTCAGTGATAGAAAAAGAAACTACTGAGAACTTGGCATGACTTCCTGGAGAGAATCTCTCCCAACCTCTCTGAAAAGAAATACATAATTCAGACAGTAGATGTGAAAGACAAGGAAAGAATTAAGAACATTAGTGACCAGCCAAACCTACTGTAGAGCTGTGGATATAGCTCAGAGGTAGAGTGCTTGCCTCTCATGTGTGAGGTTCTGGGTTCAAACCCCAGCACAAAAACAAAACAAAACAGAAACACACACACACACACACACACACACACACACACACACAATCCTACTTTAGCCAATTGCTTCAGTACATTTTTTGGTAATTTCTTATGGAGTACTATTTATTGAGTACTACTGAATTGTAATTAAGAGTATGGCTTCTGGAACTGGACTGCCTTTGAATTTTAGTTCTACCACTTAACTATCTCCATGATTTTAATAAATTCCTTCATCTCTCAGTTTCTAAGTTTCTATAAAAGGGGAGAACATTGGCACCAACCTCATAGGGCTACTGTAGGAGTTAAATGGGTTAATACATGTGGCACATAGTTATATACTTATGAAAGTTATTACATAGTAATATAGTATTACTGGAATTATTAGTGGGCCTCCGCCTCTGAGTTGTAGCTACCAACCAGGAGAAAAATGCATGTTGCTGAAGTTCACTTCACCTATCTTCTGATGCCTGTTTTCTTAAGGAAACCCTAATGTATACATTATAATTTTAAATTCAAGTGAGGGCTACAGAATGAAGGTATAATTATTCATAGTGGAAAAGAAATTTGTGGAAAATGTTTTTTAATTTTGGAAACATTTTCTTAAAATGTTCTTTATCCTTTGTGTACTTTACCAATGCAAATTATCTTGTTATTTGGGGAAACTATTATTAAATGTTAGTACCTCTTGAAAGGAGAAAATCTAAAGTATAAGGTCACTCACAAGAAGTTCAGTAGTAATTGAAAATAGAAGGTGGGTTTTCTGGCTTGCTTTCTGCTTGTGTTCAACTAGGGTCTTCACAAATGTTCAAATGTCAGTGGACTCCAATGGCATTATTTTAGAATTTCACTACTATGGCTAACTCAAATCTATTTTTTAAACCTCTCACCCTTCAGAGTCCTTGAAAGTGACTAACCAGTAAATAATTTTCTGTCAGTGACTTTTACAAAGAGGTTAAATTTTTCTCCATTTGTGAAGTGGGAGAGAGTGAGGGATGTAGGGTGGTTTTTTTCTCTTCTAGTTTCATTAGGATATTTTCTGGAGGTTGGAAATTAAAGTACCCTTTTAATTAATTTTTTAAAATGTTATGGTGTGGAAACCTAGAACCATGGTTTACTTTTTTTTTTTTTTTTGGTACTGGGAATCAAACTCATGACCTTACACTTGCCAGGCAAGCACTGTGCTGCTGAGCTATATCCCCGGCCCATGGTTTACTTTTTAATATTTTTTCACCCACAGGGCTAAGATTCTCATAGCATTTTACTTTGGCTTCAGCCCTTTCTGTCTGTTGTGACAGTATCTCAAGTCTTACAGCTGTGACTGCATTATTAAATGACAATGCCAAACAAAGTAAGGCACTCACCAGTCAATCAAGACAAACTCAGTTTTCAAAGTTATATCAAGAAGAGGAAATTTTGTCTTTGGCTATTTCCAAGCATTCTGCCATTGGACCATTCATTGTTTTAGTATTGTATTAAAACAGATTCAATCCCTGAGACATCATAGAGATGAAATTATTTTAATAAATAGGGATAATCAAATTATTAAAATATTTATTTTCTCTTGGAACTTCAAGTATTTTTGTTAAATATGTATATTGCCTAATTTAAATTTGAAACATAGATTTCAAAATTTAATTCATTTTTTCTTTTAGTCACATATTCCACTCTCATCACCCGTAGGCAGCCAGTTTAATGTCATTTTATTGTAGAATGTGTACTATTGTTTTGCAAGTGTCCATCTTAATTTACTTTAAAGGTCAGTGTTTAAAATCTCATTCCTTTTTTCCACAAAGTACCATATTTAGGAACTTTTGTGTTAAAATACATTTTTTCAAATACCTGTGTTCTATCTAGTACTATACAGTGACACCCATGTGATGTAAAAATTGAAACTTATGCATTTATTTGAATTTTCTCATATGTTTTATAGAATTAAATTTTTTGTATACCAGTCCTGTATATTTTAATGATGTTAATGCCTAGAAATTTTATGAAATTTGTTGATCTTGTTAATGATCTTATGGTTGGTTATATTTTCTAGTTAGTTGTTCCTGATATAGAGAAATGCTATTGAGTTTAAATTTGACATGTCCAGTGAACTTTTTGAACTGTTTTACTGAGTTTTTCTGTGATGATTTGGGTATATTTTTCTGAGGTGGATCACATTACCTGCAAATAATGACACCTTTAACTACTTACTTTATAGAAAGGTAAAGTCAAATTAATTTCATCTATTAAACTCCAAGTTTAATGCTAATTTAACACTACTGTTGTAGAGGATGAATCAAGAAAAAATTTGAAAAATTCTCCACGTTATAATTATTTCGAGAGTGGGATCAGGATGGGAAAAATAGATAATTACCTAACATTATGAAAAATGCTATAGAATACCACCTGAGGAGGGAAATGCGAATGCTAGACTTTCTAGCTATTTGGGGATGGTTTTAGTAATTGTCATTCTCTATCACATTTTTCTTTGGTTTGACCATGAAGGTGATAAGAAATTAGCTAATAAATCTTCTTAATTACTTTTTTGTTAATTTTCTAGATGACATTTATTAAAATTCTAAACAGCCCTTTCATGCCTACAAACATACTATTGATTAATAACCTCTTATTAGGGACACAGAAAACTTGACTAAAGTTCATGTGAAGTTTTGAAGATACTGTGAAAAACTTCAAATAAAGTTGCTGGCTCTTCCAGACTGGAGCAGAAATAGAAACCAAAAATAAATACCCAAATGTTTGTGCTTGAGTTAGGTATGAATGAAAGACCTTCATTTAATGCAACTTTTCTGTGCATTCTTATACCAAGCATGCCCTGGTGGACAGTTATTACTCTTAAAAGTGTGCATGCAGAGAAGATGAATTAGATTGGCGTAATCTCTCAGTTACATCTAACAGCATAGGTTTAAAACTTACACAAATAGGTGTTGACAAGTATGTCTCTGATTGTAAAATACAGACCAAAATAGCTCTCAAGAATAATTACTTTCAAGTTGGGTATACTGGCACATGCCTGTAAATCCCACCACTCTGGGTGACTGAGGCAAGAGAATCTCAAGTTGGAGCCCAGCCTGGGCAATTTAGCAACTTAGCTAGATCCTGTCTCAAAATAGAAAATAAAAAAGGTCTGAGGATGTAGCTCAGTGTGAAGGTCCTGGGTTCAATACCCAGTACGGTAAAAAGAAAAATAAAAGAGTAGTAGTGTTTTCAAAGTGATCCATTGAGGCTATTCAATCCTATTCTGGGGATAGGAGAGGAGAGGCTTAGTGATATTATATAAGGATTGACCTTGAAGCCCTTCCCTGTTCTGATTGCTGAATAGTCACATGTTACATTACATTTTTCTTTTGAGAAGCGTAAGCATTCCACTACTTGGAGATCTTGGCACTGGCTCCTCATTCTTTCCTTTCCCCAGTGTACTATAAGGTAACATATTTGTGTGCCTTAAATTTTAGTAATGAGTGTTTATTGCTTAAAGCTATCTATGTTATATATAAAAAACTCATCAGTATATTTCAGCTTGGAAACATCTTTAAAAATGTTCAAACATTTCAATGAATTTTTATTCATTTATTCAGGCAGTAAACAAAGGTTCATTTACCTTCCAATATTTACCAATTACTTGGCAGTAACAACCCATTTACACTGAGGAGGATGTAAATATATAAGCTAAAATGTAATGAAACTTTTTGCATAATTGGAGAATGAGATTTAAAAATGGTAATCATGGTTTAATAAGCACAGCTTATAATGCAATTTTTCCATTTAGAGCTATACATTTTTGTGAGGTGAATTTTCCTCTATGACAGCCATCAAAGATAAATCTCTAGGTCAGGAAGGTGGCAAAATCAAGGTATCCAGAACTACTATGTACCTCCACAGGACAGAAACAAAGCAAAAGGTGTATAACTGCTTGAGGAGGTGAGTGGCCGTGGGTGATTACTAGAAATTGACAGCAAAGAAATGAAACCTGATGAAATCCAGAGACTAAGGAGAATAACAAAGCAAGAGAAGCAGAATACCTCAGCACTATGGGTATTCAGCTCCTCAGTCTGGGGAAGGGGATTCTCCCCTGCAAGGAGGGAAATAAAAGCATCACAGTATGGCGAGAAGGCTGTATACTGCAGGAAAACAGCTTAAATACGTGATCTGGAGTATGCACAACAAGCTCTCCTTAGAGAGTTTGCACTTGTCAGGTTTCACTTCACTTGCCAGCAAACACTCACAGTGCTTTAGTCAGGAGCCAACTTAAGGAGCAATAGTAAGGTCCTGTTTGTCTAAGACTATACTGCTTTTTGCAGGGACGTGTCAGAAAATCCAGCATAATTCCATCTCTGGTTCCTTGTGCATACCCTGGTGCTTTGACTAAGCAGGTGGTGGCCACTGGAGACATGCTTGGCCTGGGGAAATATCTCTAACACAAACCTGCTGAGAGTTTTATGTTGCAGCGAGCTCTGACTGCAACAGGGAGAAGATTGGAGGATGCTGTTCTCTGGAATCATTGGTTTTAGCAAACTTGTCCTCATTGACTTGGAGCAAGATAAAGTGTGTGTGGTTTTGCATGGGTAGTTAAGTCTGAAGGCTCTGAGATCCAGGGTAGTAGACTGTGTGATTTCTGTAACCTCCTTTCCAGCGCAGAACTTGGTGGTTCAATTTCTCCCCCACACCCAGAGGGATGGAGGGAAGCAATTGCCATGCCCATGATGCACAGACTAAAAACTTCTAACAAATGTATTTCTGGAATGGGTCACATTCTGCCTGAACTCTGCCAGTGAGGTCTTACCCACTGTGGCCCCAGCATTTGCCATGGCCCCAGGTTTACAGACTAAAAGACTCCAGAGAGAATATACCCCTAACATTTCCAACTTTTCACCTTAACCCGCTGGGTAAGCAATATCTCCTACAGCCTGCATTCTGCCCCAACTAGTTTGCTGAGAGCTGAGAAGAATTTTAAAAAGCTTCAGCTGCAACCCATTATCACTCCCCCATACCTGGCAGATTCCAACCTTAGAAGACCCAGATAAGATTGGCATAGACTGTGATTAGGCACCATCATTTGCATTTCTGAGCACTTTGGATAAGAGAAAATTCTAACATTATTCTTTCTCCATCTATTTTATCTTTTTATTATTTAATTTTTATTTCATTTCTTTTTTTCTATAATTTTTCTTCCTTCTCATCTATTTTTCCTATTCTCCCTTATTTCTATTTTTTATTTCTTTATACTACTTAAATTTTTTTTCTTATTTTCCCATAAGCCTCATTAATTTTAATTTCTACTTCATTCTTTTTTATCCTTTTGTCCCTTTGAGTGGATAATTTTGAATGAACTGTGTTTAAATTTGCTGCTTTTCTGCTCTGCTTGATCAAATATAGTGTATAAGATTTTTATTGAATTTTTCACTTCAGTCATTGTAATTTTTAACTCTGGAATTTTGTTTGGTTCTATTTAATGATTTGTGTCTTTTTGGTCAATGTCTAAATTTGATCATTTATGATTTTCTTGATTTTATTTAGTTTTCTGTCTTCTCTTGTCAGTCTCTACATTTCTTTAAGACAATTATTTTGAATTATTTGTCAGGAAATTCATAGATCTCCATGCCTTTGGATAATTACTAGAAGGAATGTTAGAGAATTGCTAGAAATTTATATGTGTAGAGAATACTTTGGTGGTGGTGTGTTTCCTGTAGCTTTATGTTGATGTCTGATCATTTGAATGATGTCTGCAAGATTGGGACATGCAGTACGAGTAGATATTAGACTTCAAGATCTATACTGTCTTTTGCTCTACCTTTAATGTCCTAGAGTTGAAGGTAAAAAATTGTCAACATACTTAACCCCTTAATCTTGACAGACAGAAGCCCAGGATTAGACAGTATTAAAGTTATCTGACCGTAAACCTGCTAGCCAGAGAACAAAGAAGCCTGCAACCTATCTACATGAGAGCAAATTGCTACATGAGAGCAATTTATCATTACATCTTCTGTAAGTTAGCTTTAAAAAATATAAAGCATGGGCTAATTTTCCTTTTTTTGCATGTGTTTCCTCAAGTTTTTAACTTATTTTTTAAACTTGTATTTCCTGAACATCATCCAAGGTGCATAACAATTGGAAAAATCTTGTTATAAGACAATAGGGACTTAGAGGACTCCCATGACCTCATTCATCCTGAAACAAAATGGACAAAACACCGAAAGACATGAAGATAAAAAAAGATTTCAATGAGAAATATTTATTCTTTTGAAAGTAAACATTTGTTTTCATGCCTTTGGAATACTATAAACTATGATCATTACTTTTGAATTTTGCGTGTTTGATTTTGACATGCTCCTGTTTCCCATCTTTTCCAAGTAAAGGTAAGACTGAAGGTAACATACTTATGTGCTGGTTCATCACAAGGAGGGAAACATTGGACAGTGATTCCAGAGGCCACTTGCCTTTAATGTCCTTAGCCAGTGTTTACTGGTGGATTAGCAAATTCAAAATTCTATGCTGGGAACTGGAATCATTCAAAAAGAGTGATGATTCCTGACCTCAGTTATAAAGAAAACTCCAGAAAGGTGTTTTATTTTTAAATAAATATGGTACCATTATTTTTGTTTCTTTTACCAAGGTGTAATTCCCAAAACTAATATTCACCATTTTTTTCATAAAAATATTGAATCAGATCTACTTAAATACAGAAATGAACAGGGAACTTTTGAAATTATAGACTCTCCTTGCTCCTGGCTATACTAAGTTTAAGCTTAATCAGACAGATGTTTCCCATCCTGTTAAAAATGTATAGGGCACTACTGATTACTATTTTATTTTCTCTATTAGCTCTCCACATCATTAGAAGTGCTTACTCGGTCAGGTTTTTCTTTATATATTCTAGGATAAGGTTTTGAAAAATTGATTTAACCTTTGTACATGCTTACATGGAATGTGCATGTCATTACAGCACCTTGTGGTACAGGGTGGAATCCAGTTGCCATTAAGTTTGGGAGGATCTGGAGCAACAACTGTCATGGAGGCGCTGATGACTTCTGGAGAGGGCTGGAACAGCACTACTTAGATCCAAAGTGTTGTAGTGAATGGGCAGTTGATCTGAGCTGGTGACGGTATTTGAAGGATTAAAAGAAATAGAGCATGGTAATAATATAAGAAATTGTTGTCTTCAAGACGACATCTAAGTTGTGTATAAGGAACATCTGTTTATCTTAATGCAGAGTGTTGTTTTTCCCAAAATGTGGATCACCTGGTACTGGTGATTCATAAGATTTCAGGTAGACTTTAGACAGCGTATGACACAACATTGTATTTATTGTACGGTGAGGAAGTCGTTCTACAGTTTTCTCTAGGTTCAGCTAATTATCTCAAGTAGAAAGTCTCTGTTGGATGCCAGTGAACATGTACAGCTTGTCTCGTGCTTGCTAACTTCCTTTTTTAGCAGAGAGAAAGCAGACTTTAAATGAGGGGCTTTCACCAGGCCAAAGAATACAGCTAGCATTTAATCTTACTGTTTTGTTTTCACTATAACTATTTTTAAAATTAGCTTCTAAATAAGGCAAATGCTACTGGATTTCCATCCATTTATTTATTCACTTATTTATTTATTTATACTTTTGATTAAAACATAACATACAAATGAGAAGTAGGCATTTTTCTCAAAGGGAACCTACCTTTATAGCCAGCAACCAAATCTAGAAACAACATTACTTGTATTCCAGACATCTCCTGCTACTTACTAATTCCCTCTTTACCAAGGTTACCAATATTTTGACTTCTAGAATTATGCTTCATTTTGCATATTTTTGAAATTTATATAAAATAGAATCATGTTGTATAATAGATGTTCTTTTGTGTCTGGCTTATTTTGTTTAATATTATGTTTGTAAAATTCATCCACATTGTTGTTCACCTCAATGTAAACTTTTCAACTTTATTTATCCAAAGGATCTAAAGTGCTCTTGCCCACCCCCCTTCAGCTCCATGGAGAGAAAAGCCTGATTGAAACAATACACCAATAGCCAGGGTATTAACAATACTTTAGGAAAGCTTTGCACAAGGAATTGTGAGTAGGAAGCAAGAATGAGATAGGAGAGAGACTCCCTTTTAGATGTGCTCTTTGTGAACTAATGGGTGATTCAACAGGAACAGTAAGGACTGTCTTGGCTTTCATCTCTAATATGTGTGACCAGATAATATTTTATTTTGATTATAGACTGTGCCTTACTCTTACCATTTGTTACAAATTTTATGGGCATGGTAAAGGGATATATAATTTTCACATTCAATGACATAGGAAGAAAGGAAAGGAAGGGAGTGTGAGTAAAGAGAAAAGGAGAATGGAGAGGTAGAGAGGGATTCTTATTGCCATGGATTTATTCCTGGGCTCTCTATTGAGCTCTTTTGAGCCTTAGACATTCAGCTTATCTCTCTGAGTTTACAGAAATATTACTGAATGTTTTGTTGTGAGTTCTATGCAAGATCCATACTTAGATCTTTGTCTTGTCTACTTCCTCTAGAGGTAGGTACCCAGGATTTTGGCACATTATTTTGAAGGAAGGTGGTATTATTTTCTGCCAGACTAATTCCTACGTACTATAATTTTTTTCTGCCTTATAATTCTGTCTGTGTATTATGCTTCTCCTTCCACCTTCTCCTAGAACCAGGAAAAAAACTACATTCTGAAAAAATGCCACCTCAACTTATCTGAGCTGCATTATAATGAAATAAAAAGTAAAACAGTTCTAAGTAAGTAGTTTCATTATCTCCCAACCTTTCCCCATTATTCAACAGAAGAAAGTCTCTGATATCCATTATTTATATTGTGATAGAAATGAATTATCTTAAAAAGTTAGCCCTTGGGGGGTCCATTTTCATTTTGCTCTTGTAGTTATGTTATTTATGGTTTATAAGGTGTTCCAAATCTTAAATACAGGATGATTAGATATTTGGAGGGGCAGAAGTTTCTTCACTTTACCTATTCAACATTTATAATATATCAAATACCTATTATGTGCTAATATCTGTACTGGCTGATGAGAATATATTTTTCCTGAAATTATATTATAATTAAGATTTGCTCTAAAGGTAAAGCTGAAAGAAGAGGAAAAATAGGTCCTAGAGTTTTAGTGTTTGGTTTTCTCCTTTACCTATTGCTTCTTGCTCCAACAAGATACATTGCATGAGGAAGTCTCCTCCTCAGCTATAGTGGTTGGTTGTCCAATTCCCTGAGGACTCCAGGTAGGTCACAAAATTACAAGCTATTTGAAGCAGGAATTCCCTTCCTCTTGTGAGTAATGTAGGAGGAGGGTTCTGACATGGAGTAAGAAATTGGATTAAAAGACCCAATGGTCCTCCTAACCTGAGAATGTAGTTATACAGTGAGTGCCAGTTCTCCAAGGGGTGGGTAGCTATTTGTTATATCATAGAGTAGGCTTATATAGTGTTTTATCACTTTTACATAATTTCTACCAACATTTGAGTCTCAGTGTAAACCTAGAAGCAGACATAATTTTCACCCCTTTTTCAGAGATGAGAAAATTCAAACATACTACATGCTCATTGACCTTAGATCAATGAGATTTTAACTCTCAGACATGATTTCTTTTTTTGTGCTATTTTTTATTAGTATGTATTTGTAGTACATGTACTACAAAGGAGTTTACATTCCTTGTGGGGAGTTGGCACATGTAGATAATACATCTTAATTCTTTTTTTATCTTCTTTCCCTTTCCTCCTTCCTCTTTCCATCCAGCTCTTGAGTCTATTCTTTTTTTTTTTTTACTGCAATAGGCCAGATAAGAAATTAAAAATGCCAAGTCTCATAATGGCACTATGTTTTGAAATTCTAGAGGAAGTCAGAAAAATGGTAGTAGCAATACAGATATTTTCTATTTCTTTTGTACAAAAATTATGGTGTCGTCTATGGGAGAATTCTTTGAGCCTCAAAAGTCTTAGGTTGTGTAAGTGTATGCAACTGAAAGAGATTTTAGGACTTTTGATTCTATCTTACAAAACAATCCCCATGACCTAAAAGAAAGCAAGTTCTTAGGTGACCAGGGACTCATTTTGTAGATCTTATGCTTTCTAGGAGGTTCAGTGCTCAATACATGATTCTTACAAATAATTGTATAAACAGACATGCTGTTTTTTTTTAATCACTTCTGTTAAACAGATAAATGGACCAGACTTAACTTAGTGAAATCTCTCCAACACTACCTCCAAGTAGATATGGTTGAAATCCATTAACATCTTTAAAAAATATATTATATTGGTTATTGTTTTGTTTCAAAATGGAAGAGTAGGCTGGGAACCAACATTAGGGTATATTTTATTAAACAAATATGTTAGAGTTAAGGAAAATGCCACCTGGCACTTAAATTTATCATGGATGGAATAGACAAACACCAAAAGTTGAGTGATGGGGTTAAAACAGAGTTCTCATTTCAGTAAATAAATTTTATCAGAAAGAATACAGTTAGATTAGCTCTAATCTACTAAAACAACTGCAGCAGCATATTTTAGAAAGAAAGGCACAATGACAGATTAAAAGGTTTGATAGAGTTGGTGTTTTATACCTTTGAAACTGATTTTCTTGCAGTTAACCTCTTGGAATAACAATAGTACTGTGTTCATAATGCTACAGAGAACTTTAAGGAAGTAAAGATTTATTCCTTTCATGTGTTAATTATTTTAGTAGGTCTTTATTTGAATGTGCTGCAATGGATTTAATGGAGTAGGTTATATTTTTTAGAATATAATGATTTTGAAACTGCCTTTTAATTTGATTTTAGTAGTGAGAATTATGATTATATTTTGGATCAAATTCTGAATTTTTCTCTTTACAGATTAATTTTTAGCAATACAATTTTCTTAAAATGACAAATCTATTGGGTGAAAATTCCTTAAGAAAGTACACTCAATTTCCAGGTCCATATCCTTTTGTTAGCAACATTAATTCCAAACTCTACATTGGGTAGAAATGTAGATGAATCACTATTTGCTTTTTTATTTTTCATCTGTAATTTGTTGAAAATGTGCCTGGAATTTTGCTGCTCAGCTGAGAATACTCTGATGAAAAGCAAAACATTAAAGCCTATAATTAGCTATTTGTATTTTCTTCTCTGCCTTAGTAATGTCCTTTAAGTTTTCTTCTAGCTTGAAATTGGAAAAAGTACCCAAAATGAGATTCCCTGTACAAAAAAAACAAAACAAAACAAAACAAAAAAAAAAACACAAAAATGATGGGTAGGACTTGGAATGCCAGAGTTAAGAACAGCAAAAATAATTGAGGCACAATCATTCAATATTGTTTTAAATTATACATTCAGATTTAGTATCTATTGTAAAACAAGAATTGTGAACAATATAATACCCTCTTCCTTTCTTATAGATATTGGGGCCTCTATATTTAAGACAGAAAACAATTGCTTTACTAAAAGAGCAAGCAATGAGGTATACTGGATATGGTATGGGCTTTGAGTAGACGATTCAGGTTCACATTTCACTTACCACTATTAACTATTTTAATGACCTTCAATGCTGTCTTAATTTGGAGTTCTTTACAAAACAGACCTCAAGAGAAGAATTTGGGTATGGTCCAGGTACCTAATGCAGAGTTAGCAAACCACTCCAAATGTTAGTGTCTTAAAACAATCACAGCACATATTTTTCTCACAAATCTGAAATTTAGGCATAGCTCTACAGGGATATCTGGTCTCTGTTTCTTTTGGCTCCTAGCTGGGAGATAGAATCACCTGAAGCCTCACTAGCCTATACAGCATTGATGCTGGATGCTGGGTGGGACCTTGGCTAGAGTATATTGACTAGAGAACCCACACCTGGCCTTTCTCTGTAGCTATTTGGCTTCCTCGGCAGAGCAGCTGGCTTCCAAGAGTAAGCCTCTTACAAAGGCCAGGTAGGAGTCATACTGCCTGTTATGACCTAGTCTGAGCAGTTGCATTGCAGCTTTTCTACTGTAATCACAGGCTCGCTCAGATTGAAAGGGAAGGCACATATACTCAACTTCTTCGTGGAAGAGTGTCAGTGTCACGTTATAAGAGTATGTGGGATGTGATATATTAGTGCAGCTTTGAAAAATATGCTCTCCTATAGGGTTCAAGTAGCTTATTTGGGAGTTGATCTAAGGAAGCCAAGCAAGGGTTGTGAGGAAGTAAAATAAGGGAGGGAGAAAAGCCACTAAAGGACACATTAGTGAGCAAGCGACCACTATGAGTGACTGAGGCTTAATTCAACCAGGAAACTTTTATAGTCTCCATGGAATACTCACTAGAGTAGTCTCACTGAACAATAGGGAGGTGGGGTGTTTATGCATTATCTTTTTTATTTTATTAAAAAACCCCAAAATTTCATAATCAAATAATAAGAGATAACAATATTTATTATACTGTATATCGTCATCTCCACAGTAGTCACTCAGAGTACAAGACATGCCCCAAAATATTCTTACAAAAAAGAAACAAACAGATTGCCTAAGTCTTGCCCTTGAGGTGAGAATTCCTTGGCCTTTCAGACTTGCCATGCAGAAGGTTGAGCATGCTCTGTGAATTCCTTGGACTGAGTCACATAACCTTTTGCTATAGGAAGCTTTTGGCATATGCGGGAAGTATCTACAAGGTAGTAGGTGACATGCAAGGTGGACCCCAGGGTTGATGGATGAGACATTGACAGCTTCTGCCACTTGACAGATTTCCTAGGATGCTTGCTGTAAAACAGCATTTCATTATAGGGTATATTTTGTGGCACATACCACAAAATTTATAGACAACTCAATTTTTTGCCTTTCTGACCAATGTTTTTCCATTTTTACCTTCTTGGAAAAGTAACACTATAGTTATCAGAGGGACTAGTTCTTTTTAGTAGTGAGGGATCTTTATAATAGTAAAGTTATTTAAAGTTGTTAAAAACCGTGTTTCTCTTTCTGTGAATAATGTGCATCTTTTGCAATTTGTGATACAAATCTAGGTAGAACTGGACTGGAGTGTGGGAATATTAAAAAGACACTGAACACAAATGCTATGGTTAGAATGTATCACCCTGATTTGATAGTCATCAGTGTGATAGTATTAAGAGGTGGGGCCTTTAGGACGTGGTTGTCACAAGGATGGTTGTCATTGATGGAATTAGTGCCCTTAATAAGACATGTGAGGAGGCTGCCACCAATCCCATTTGCTCTTTCACCTCCTCCCTGTGAGGACAAAGCGTTCATCCCCTTTACAAGATGCAGCGACAAGGGCCATCTTGGAGGCAGAGACTAAGTCCTAACCAAATACCAGACTTATTGGAGTCTTGATCTTGGACTTCTAGTCTCTAGTACTATGAGAAATAAATTCTGTTCTTTATAAATTACCCAGTTTCAAGTACTTTGTTTAACAGAACAAATGGACTAAGACAATCAGAGTGATGTTCTTCGTTGCTGCTTGATTATATTTGTGTGAATGTGTTTAAATTACTTACCTTATTGAAGCTTCTGTTTCCTCATCTGGCAAATGGGTAAATGAATGCTTAATTTACAGAGCTACTGTGGGCAGGTTGGACAACATGAAAATTCACATTCAATCATTTAATATCAGAGGGAGAAATGACTGGATAATTTATCCAGTAAGTAGCATTTATAAAATATTTGTGGTTTGTGATATTCATATTCAATTTGATGTCATGTGCTTGATTTTACTATTCATATATATCAAATATATTTTTAATGTAGATGGCATCTTTGAGCTAAATTTCTTTTTTTTTTTTTTTTGTCTTTTTGAGACAGGGTCTCACTATGCAGTTCAGGCTGGCCTTGAACTCACTTTGTAGCCCAGACTGGCCTCAAACTCATGGTGATTCTCCTGCCTCAGCTTCTCAAGTGCTGGGATTACAGGCATGTGCCACCATGCCCAGCTTGAGCTAAAGGTTTTAAGTAATCACAAAAGATATAATCCCAAATGCCATAATTCTGAATATTAAAATCATGAAATATATTAATCCCTAAAGCCTCAAATTTACAAAAGATTTAAATCTCAAATCCCGAAAGCCAAAATCTCAAAAACCACAATTCCTATCTTCATAAAAGGGACTACATAAGAGGAGTAGAAAGCTGAGTTCTGGGAAGGGATTAGTGAGTTTTCAGTTGTGTATATGCAAGATAGTTGCACCATGTTAGGTGGAAAGAACACTTGGAAAAACAGTACTTTTTAGTATGTCAAGGAATTTCCAGAGAATATTAGTATCTATGAGGGGACTAATAGATCTGACACCTAGAAGATAAATGTGAAGTTATTCTCTAAGGAGAGCCATGCCCTAAAAGAAAAAAAAGTGGCTAATCATCATGATGTAAGATTTAAAAATGTAGTTTGTGAACGTGAAAGTCAACCAGCTCTTATGTACTACGTCCATGCAATTGCCCACAATTTCTTCCTGTAATAAACTTTCTCATATGTTGAGTTTTATTTTTAGATTTTTATTTGTCTTTTTCTCTTTTCAGTGTTTCCCCACTATTCTAAAATATCAGATTTGTTTTTTGGTATAAATTGCATAGAGACTTTTAGAGAGTCCTAATTTGTTTTATGTATTTTTTGCAAATTTGACTCCATGGAAGTTCATTATCACAGTGTTGACTTTGTGTGTAAGCATTGTGTGCGCACATATGTAAAAAATATTGAAAACTCAGTAAACGAAGAGGTTTTTCTCCATCTGCATTTATGAAAGAAATTGAGATCTTTGCTCATTGAGAAGCTTCAATGTGATGGTCACCCATCATGGTTTTTAATCAATCTCATCTAGTGACTTGTCCATCATGGAATATCAGATGCTTAAGTTGTAAAACTGGATACATATATTTGCTAACTACAGTGATGTGCATCTATACATATTGTTTTTTGATCTACTAACTTATGAATATGATTTATCTGTGTATAACTTTTATTCCTGTATGATTGTCATTAATATACCTCAGTGTTTATGCTTGCAAACTTATGTATGTTCATTAACCTTGAGACAAAGCCCACAGCTCTCATCCAGAGAAATATAGACATATATTCATTTTGAGACATTTAGTGCAGCATAAATGTGGCTAATATTAACATATCTGCATTAATTTAAATGTGGTTTGGTGTAATTTAAACCACCCACAGAGTTTTCCTTTGGAAACACAGGCATATGACTCTTTCAATCCCCCACTGTTTGTGATTTGGACTCTTGCAAATTCACCTATGAAGTATCCTTTAAGAACTGTTAGACCTTTCAATACCCTTACCTTTTAAGATGAACGCATATGATTTATTAGCTACAATATTTAACTTCTACTTTTATTATTAAAATACACAAAATTTACATTTAGTGCTTTTTTGAAAGGCAGCCTTCCTCTTTTCTCTCATTTCCTTGTAGCATACGTAGCATTTTCTACTATCCTAGGGATTCCTTTTTCACGACCCAGATGCATTGTGGAAAACAGGAGAGACTGTTTTTTTTTTTATGCTCCATGATTTTGTAAGTCAGGAATTGGCAGGATCAGCTGAGTGGATGATCTGCTCTGTGAGTTGTGAACTGAGGCCACTCAGTGATATTCAGTTGGTAGCTAGTCTGATCTGAAGGGTTCATGAGTACCTGTATGTCTAGCATATTAGCAGGAATGGATGCAAAGCACAGCTCAGCTAGGTTACTTTTCTTCTTCCTTCCATCTCCACATGGTCGTCCATCACAATAGTCAGACTTCTTCCATGGTAACTAAGGGTATCAAGGTGAAAGGTCCCAGGCTTCGTAAAGCCTTGGCCCAATACTGGTATAGTGCCTCTTCTACCCTTGTAGTTATTTGTGAAACAGGTGAAGCTTGCGAAGATTCAAGAGTTAGAAAAATAGACCCCATATCTCAATGCGAGTGTTATGATATCATCAGTGGATTAAATATGAAGTGTCCCTCAAAAACGCATGCACTGATGGCTTGATTCCCAATGCAGCAGTGTTCAAAAGTGGAGTATAGAGAGGTGATTGGATCGCAAGGACACTAACCTCATCACTGGATTAATCCACTGATGATTTCATAGCCTTTAAGAGGTGGGGGCCAGTTGGAAGAACTAAGTCATGGGGGTGTGCCTTTGAAACCTCTATCTTACCCTTGCCCCCTCCCCTGGCTCTTTCACCCTTTCTCTTCTTCTCCTATGCCATGAGATGGGGAGCTTTGTTCCACCATTCCTTTCTGCCATGATTTTGCTCCCTTGCCATTGGTGATGGAACCAGCTGACTATGAACCAAAGCCTCTGAAACTATGAGCCAAAATAAACATTTTCTCTTTTAAATTGTATACATTAGGTATTTTATCCCAACAACAGAAAGGTTACTAATAGAGGGAGGAGTATAAAATGATTTTCATCTTTCTTACTGCTGTGTGTAGTACAGTATGAATCTCAAAAGAAACCTCACGGAAAGATCTATAATTTCAGAAGTGAACCATATCATGCCTGAGAACAGAGTCTGAGGCCAACATGATAGAACTTAAATTTTTATTCTGTCACATTCTAGCTTTGGGCCTTCTAGCAAGTTGCATAATCTTTTCCTGCCTGAATTTTTGTCATTTGGAAAATGGAATGATAATATCTACCTGACAGAGTTGAGAGAATTCTCGTTATGTGAGAGAAGTAACACATGTAATGAATTTAGGAATATTTCCTCTGACATGATGAATGTTTGGAAGACAAGAGTTCAACTGCTGGTATATAATTTATTTCTCTCTTGCTCCTGGGGAAATATTCCTGGGAAAATAAAAAGGAGGGTGACTTGGTTTCATCTCCTTATGAACATACTAATAAAATCTGGTGAGTAGACTAGTGTTCATAAGGAGGAGAATTCATGTCTATTGACTGCTTTGGCAGAATGCCTTTGGTTCTGGATTGCTCATGGTAAATACATCTAGGGTCTATGGGTTTATGGAACACGGCTCTCTGGAAAATGTCATAAGAATATTGTAGCCATCTGGTTGTTAATGAAGATATTTCATAAGCTAAAATATTCCCTGCAGCATGAGGTAATTGCACACTTGATTTAGAGAACTCATTTTTGACTACAGGTCAGAGAATATATTTCTAATGTGGGAAGGAAGGGGCTGGGAATTCTATCATTGATGTCATGAACCTCTCACAGTTTCATGCATGCTTCTTGAGTACTTGTATCCTTGAAATGATTAGTAAAGCATGTTATTGCATAGTATTTCTGACTCGTGTGTTTGCTTTGGTAATCTCCTCTTTCACATTAACTCACTAAATTCTAATTATAGCAGTTACTAAAATGATATACATTTTTAATCTCTGGTTTTTCCCCATGGAAAAATGAGGGAGAAGAAGCAATCTTAAGTATTTTTATGGCTTATGTAATTTTACTTTAATTGAATTACTGGAGGCCCCACTGGCTTATATTTACTTGAAGTTATGTTATTATTCTATGGGTATCTAAAGTTTTGTACCATACATTTCTTACAATCCCGATGTCCTTCAGTTTGTTGTTGAGGTAGCTAAAATATTTCAAATGTTTCAGAAACATCAGCTGTGATATTGAGAATCATTCCTATGCTTCTCTGAATCATATATTTGTCTATTGCTTTAGCCAAAATTTTGAAATAAGGCTTTGATTTAGAATATGTGCAAGTATAGTTTCCATGTTTTCTATGTAGTTGATAATTCCAAATGATTTCTAATCCAAATACAATTTTTTTTTTTGGTTTTGGAATTTGCATTCACATTTACATATGGGTATGCCAGAGGTCTGAAACTCTACTCTTCAAACAAAGTCAAACTGATTAAATACAGCCTGGAAAGAAATCTCCAGCTCCTCAAGATATGCAGTTTACAGAGTGCGTTTAGATCTGTTTACAAAAAGATCACGCGAAGGAGGCAGGGAACCTAAGGAGGTTCCCTGCCCAGTTTTTCTCCCTTTCCTTATGACTTTGAAATACTACTCAATGCCAAGGGCCTCTCCAGAAAATGTATGAAATATCCCCACTTTCTTTCAGAGCTTACATTACGTATATAGAAGTAATTATATAAAAAGGAAACCTAAAATCCTGTCTTCTGTTGAAGGACACAACTTGGTAAGTGACCAAAATTTAGAGTGGCTGGAATCGATGCAGCAACCATGCTATAAAGTAGTACTTATTTTCAGTATGTGATTTCACAAATCAAAGATTCACTGGGGATAAATAAAGGAAAAAAATAATGTCACAAACAACATCAAAACAAAACAAAAAAGTATTGGATATACTGCACTGCAGAGATACACATAACAAGAATAATAATATGCTACAAAAGATTCTTTAGAGATCTACTCAATTTGCCCACCTAGTGACACTAAAAGATAGGCTGGACAAAAAATGTTAATCTGTTTTTATTAATGAGAAACCAGGGCTTGGTGAGATTGATTGACCTCTAGCTCATATACAACAGAGTGGCATAACTGAGGATCTGTGTACACTTAAACCATGTCTATGTGAAGTCACCATATAAATATACTGATCAATCAACTGAATTCAATTGAACCAACTTTTGCTGAAGCACCGTGCTAGGTGAGATGTTTATTATGTGTTTAGAGATGTAAATTTGAAGAGAAAATATGTAGCATTCATTCAAATAATCTCAATGAAAGGTAGAATGGCAAAGTTTTATTTATTTTATTTTTAAATTTTTTATTAGTACTTGTTTGCAGTACATGTAGTTTATACTCATCTTGGGGAGTGGTTACATGTACATACTACAGCTTGTTTCTTTCTTTTTTTTTTTTTAATCCCCTTCCTTTCCGCCTCCCTCCCTCCTCCTCCAATTCCCCATCCTGATTTTCATTCTTGTTGATATTATTAATCATAGCTCATTTTATGGCATATAATGTTTACATTCATTGAAGTTATTAGGTTCCTGTACATGGCGTATCTTTTTTTTTTTTTTTTGTGGGTACCGGGGGTCGACCTCAGGACCTCGTGCGCCAGCAGGCGCCCATGCTGCTGAGTGATATCACTGGCCCTCTTTTCATATGTGGGTTCCAGGAGTTGAACTCGGGCCCTTGCGCTTGCCAGGCAGGCGCTAACGCCTCTGAGCCATCTCACCAGCCCTACATGGCGTATCTTAATGCTACTTATTTCCCCTTTCCTTCCTCCTCACCCCTTGCCCTTGTTCCCTTGGACCAATTCCCTATTGCAAGAGATCCAGCCCCTTCTATCCATCCTTCATTATTCTCTCAAATGAGAGATAGCATATGGTATTTAAACTTGTGTGTCTGCTTTATTTCACTCAACATTATATTTTCCAGGTGCATCCATTTTCCTATCAATTTCTCAAATTTGTCATTCTTTATAGCCAAGTAATATTCCATTGTATATAGATAACACAATTTCTTTATCCAATTGTCTGTTAACAGGTATGCAGGCTGTTTCCAGGATTTAGTAATTATGAGTTATGCTGCTATAAACATTGGTAAGCATGTATTCCTGTAGTATGATGACTTAAGCTCTTTGGGGAAGATATCTAGAAGGGGATTAGCTGAGTCATATGGAATTTCTAATTTCAATTCTTTGAGAAATCTCCATACTGCTTTACATAGTGGTTGTACTAGTTTACATTCCCATTAGCAATGATGGAGGGTTCCTTTTCTCCCACAGCTTTGCCTTGATTTGTTGCTTGATTTCTTAATAATTAAGAATGGCAAAGTTTTATACAAGTGACTTGATTTATCCAACTTTTACATAATATAAATTAAAAACCCTATGTATCTTACTATTGTCTCTTTGGATGTAAAAAAGTGGGATAATTTGTATTCTATCCTCACAGACGCCAACTCAAAACAGTAAGAATGATCTGATATCTAAAAATGAGTGAGACTCTGGCTTAGTTCACCAATGCATTTAAATTACTTCTAACCCCATATGATGAGTGGCTTCCCGTTGGAATCTGGCATAAATATTTAGAGAAGAAGTTGGACTTGCTACTAGTAGATAGTATTATTACTGAATGAAGACTGGATGCTTGAACTAAATGTGGTTTTGAAATGTAAGTTTGCCCTTATGTAAATCAGGCCTCGGAGTTCTCAGCTATTTTTCCTCAGTATACACAAAGCTCTACTGCAAGGTCCAATAAGCATTCATAGTCTTCTCCAACTGTCTTGGCAACATTGATTCTTGTAGAAGCCAATAGGATACATTCCGGCTTTGCACAGAATATTAAAAAAAGAAAAGAAAAGAAAAACTAACCTTATGGATGTTAATTAAGTTAATGGGACAGGGAATTTGACGTGAAATAATCTTTGATATTTTGATGTTATTTGACCCGTGTTTAGTTTTATAAAATAGGAATTTCTTTAGTGAGTTTTATAACTTATTTATATAACTAAGTTTATTGGTACATTTTGGATATACATAATGATCATTTAATCATGGGGAATTTGTACGTGTACAGGATATATTTTGATTTCTCTATTTATGTAACAATATCTAAATAGTATCACTTTAGAAATAGTGAACAATAAAATACAGACTTCTGTAATATAATAGTGTATGTAATATATGTATGAGTGTTAAGAATAGTTGGTATTTATGAAAACATAAAAAACCAAAAAGTAGTTATGTAAATAAAATAAACATTTATTTTCCTCTCATATAATGTAGCTTGGAGTGGTAGTTCAACTGGTTTCATTCTCTCTTCCTATCATTCTTGTTACCTTAGTTCTTGGTGTTTATTTGTGAAAGATGGCTACTGCAGATCTAATTTTTTTTGGCGGTAATGAAGATTGAACCCAGGGCCTTTGCACTGAACTACATCCAGTCATTTTTGTATTTTTTATTTTGAGATAGCTTCCTAAGTTACTAAGTTGTCCAGGCTGGGCTGGAACTTTCTTGTTTTTTCTTTAATGTGTTTATTTTTTTAATCAACAATAGTTCCATGATCTAATTCAAGATAAAATATATTCATTTTAATAACTACCTAGTATTGAACATAAGCCTTCCCAGAATAAACAATTAAATTGCCTTTATTTTTACGTAACAAGTAGAAATCTGTGTGTAAATCCACATACCAGAATTCTGTTGGTCATATCACATTGCCAAAAATTCAGTAAATGTAATTATACACGATCTTTCCCTTTCATATTATTTTATTCTGGAACCTTAATAAGTTACTGATGTTAACTTAATTGTGTGAATTCTTGAAAAAATATAATTCCACTTGGAAATTTTATTTGCAATAACATTCTTTCAATTGCCAATCTATCACTTTCACTTAATAAATTTTACAAAATGTGTATCAAGAATTATTTTAATCCATAATATTCATTTTACTATTAATTGGCCTAGAAATGGGGGCCCTGTTATCACACTTTATCTGTTAATGGTTGTGCTGAGTGTTTCTCTTAAGGCACAAAAAGGCCCTTTATCCATTAAACTACATGCCCTAGAATCAGAAATTCCATTTATTTTGGTTTTATTTCTATTGATATAATGAGGAATAAAGTATGCGTTAAACAACAAGGCACCTCTGCAATTTTGGGGGCCAGGGAAGGAGGGACATGTGAAGTGGACCAAACATGCTGCCCATGATTTGGTAGGTTGCAGGAAGTCTGCAAGTTATCAAGGGGCTTCCTTTCTTCTCCCAAATGCATTCTCACTCATAGCAAGAAAACTGCTTATTACTATTTGCCATACACTCTTTAGATCCCTGCTAAGGTCACTACAGATGGAAAAGGATGGCTTCTACCATAGCTAGTCAGAGAAACTCTCAGGAGGGAGGCCAAAGTGTCATTTCCTGGGACTGAAAGGTCAGTGCTCCCCTTATTTATTCTTCCCCAGCAGGCTGCTCTGCAGGTCACCTGGCAAATGCATTTTTCTTCCTTAGATCCAGTAGCAATGTACTCACAAATGGCACTCTAAAAATGGCATGTCACACGTAATTGCCTGTGTCAGTTGCCAATCGATTTTGTGGGTGACCAGTCAGCTTCTTTGATTAGGGTGCAGAGTAAGTGCCACCAAGGTTACTGGTTGATTTCTCCTTTGTGGTTACATATTGGCTCACCACCAGGCATGAGTTTTCAGATCCAAGGACAAGTGTCAATAGAAGGTGCAATACAATGTAGCAGGAAAACACAGTATCTCAGGTTTTCTGACAAGTGGGCAGAATATTCCAATAGGAAGAATTTGGAAAGAATGATAAAGTAAGCAGTGTACACGTTTCCAGCCATTTTGCTAAATTTTATGTCAGGAATAAACAAAGCCAGTGAAGTGGGAGCTGGTAGGTCAGCCTTCTGGAGGTCCTGGGATATTAGTATGATTATCAAAATAGGAATGAAGGCAAATATCCAGTTATCAGACAGTGGATATTAATATGGGGATAAACAGGGGAATCAAAAGGCTCCAAACATGGTTTCATTATCACAGTTGAATCTGTGATGCTGTAATACTTTTAGCACCTAGGCCTTGGCCTTTATGTGGCAATCAATGGACCTTAGCTAAAAAAGGACAAGTAATGAAACTGTTGGGAATTACGCTAGATCCAAAAAACCCTGGCCAATTGAGCTGCATATATGTGTTGTTAACCCATAGGAAGATGGATGAATAGTTCAAAGATTCTCAAATGTGAATGTGTAGTAGATCACCTGGAGGTCTTGTTAAACATGGAATACTGAGCCCCACCCCACAGAGTTTCTGGCTTAGTCGTCCTGGAAAATTTGTATTTCTAATATATGTCCAGATGATGCTGATACTCTTGTTCCAGTACCTGTACATTGACTATCACTGGGGTAGATCAGTTCTATTTCTTTGTTACTGGAGCAACTGGAGATTCCATTTTGCTTCTGGTTCAAAAAACCAAATCATACTCATATGTTTTTTGCCCTTCCTACCTGAGATGTCCATAAAATGATAGTAAAATAATAAGCCACAAATCAGAAGGGAATCTCTAATTTCTGAAAGATATGTATGCCATCCAAAAAGACATCTTTTGATGGACAAAACAAAGTGGGAAATAGCAGGCTAGGCAATGCAGGAGAGCTCTGCTGCTGAGAGAGAGTTTATTTTCCAAGACAAGTCATGGAAAGTTCCAGGCTCAAAGTTAGCAGGAACAATGCAAACTGGAAGGGTACTTAAAAGGGGGCTGGGGTGTGTGCAGGAGCTGACTACATGAAATATTATCCAAAGAATGATTGTACCGATTCTCATAACTCAACAACTGCCCATTACAGTGCTTTGTCAGTAGGATAAAATGAACATGTAGACAAGCAATTGATTTTAATGATGAAAGTATAACCAAAGACCACTATATGTTTGACAAAAACAGCAATAGATACAAGAGATAACAGAGACCAACTGAGGCTAGGAGAAATAGAGTTCTGGAAATAGAATAAAACAAAGAAATCTGTAGTTGGTATTCTCAGAGTGATGAAATGATACTGACTACAACACAAACACAGAAATATATGGAAAAGAAAATAAAAATTGAGGGCCTGTGAGATGGCTAAGCGGCGTAAGCGCCTGCCTGGCAAATGCGAGGGCCCGAGTTCGATTCCCGGAACCCACATACGAAAAAAGGGGCCGGTGATATCGCTCAGTGGCACAGGCGCCCGCTGGCACGCGAGGTCCTGAGGTCGACCCCCAGTACCCACATAAAAAAAAAAAAAAAGAAAAGAATAATTGAAGAACAAGAAAGAGCTCTTGGGGATTAAAAATATGATTGTCAATGGGTAGTTTCAAATAGAATTTTAGGAGAACTCTTATAATAAAGAGAAAATGTGTAGAAAATGTGGGAAAAGATAAGTAACACAACAGAGTGATCCATTTGGCTAATAGGAGTTCTGGAAAGAGAATAGAAAATTAAGAGGAATAAAGATATATTGGGAGTACATTTCCTAAAGGTGAAAAAATTTTTTTCACTGTGTTGAAGGAATCTAATGAATATTGAATAAACGAATGGTCAAAGACAAAACCAGGCACATAAAATTTCAGGATACAGTAGATAAAAGAAGAATTTAAAATCTTTTTAGGGTAGGGTCATGAGTTTACCCACAAAAATATGGAAGCAGATTCCTCTTTAGTGAACTGGAATATAAGAGACAATGGAGAGGTAAATAAAAGGGGAAATTGTTTTATATGTAAAAGGTTATACCCTGCCAAGTAAACTAAAATTAATACTACCCAAAATTGGAAAGAGTACTGTGTGAGAATGAGATAAATTTTCTAGAGAGTTGGGGAGAAAATTTCCAGAAAAAAATTATATCTATTACAAATAGTTTGCTTCTGGAGAGTAGGACTGATTGATATATGTGTGTGGCAGAAGGTAGGAAGAATTTTTGTGTTTTGTTATATAGCCTTCAGATTATTTTATTTTTACTGAGTGCATGCATTATTTCTCAAAAATTAACAAGGAAGAAGCAAAACCCAAAAGTCCTTTGTCACTGAAAGGGTGCTGCAGCTTTAAGATAACATGCATGATGAATACACAATTTTTATGAATTCTTCCATTCAGGAAACATTGGCTGAAATAGCTGCCTGTTGTAGAGAAATATCTTAGGAACTACAGTGCAGAACTAGCTGTTTATATCAGCAACAACAGTCTTCTTCCTAGCTGTATTAAGCTCAGCTGCTCAGCAATATGGGCAATCAGGAGTCGAATTAAAGAGAAGTACTTTCTTTTCATCCTGTAAAACGTAGTTTCAAGGGTTAGTATAATGTTGAGAACTCAAAAAAGATACAAATACAAATGTGAAAATATTCCAATATTGAGTATCAGTACTTAAAGAAAAACCACAAATCAATAAATTAGCTTTTAAAAAAATATGGCAAATAAGGGAATGATTCACTATAAGGTCAAATTATATATACCAAGAGAGATTGAGCATTTTTTTTTGTGGGTACCGGGGGTCGACCTCAGGACCTCGCGCGCCAGTGGGCACCAGTGCCGCTGAGCAATATCACTGGCCCTTTTTACGTATGTGGGTTCCAGGAGTCGAACTGGGGCCCTCGCGCCTGCCAGGCAGGTGCCTACGCCGCTGAGCCATCTCACTGGCCCAGATTGAGCATTCTTGCACAG